>WAAD01005601.1:33638-59329 GCA_013389945.1 Fregata magnificens
CTATAAAGCCACAGAGCCCGAAGCTCTAGCTGTTTGCTTCTTTCCCTATACTATTGCGGCTAATAAAGATTTTGAAACCAGAATCTAGTAAACAATTGATGATACACGAGCCAAGAAAAGATCGAATTATGTCTCTTCCACACGTTGCAGTCCTTGGAGACAAACTTCTGCTGTATACCACTTATACAAAAACTGTGTTTCTAGAAAGAAAAACTTTAATGTTAATCTCTGGCTGTCCTGCCGCAGGCTGGGCTACCAGTTTCATGAGTGAACAGAGCACCTTCAAGAAAAATAAATTACTCATCTTCTCAGCTGAGACAACTGGAATTATTCCATGCTGAGGACGCATTTGGTTTCCACTTTCATTTCTGCTGAGAACCTGAATGAATCTGATGAAGAAGACCCATTACAGAGTCAGAGAAAATGATGGATGCCCACGTGCCTCAATGAAAAAGAGGAGAGTTACACAGAGCTTGCTGAAGCAGGGAAGCATCAGGCAGAAGGTAAGTCCAAACTAGTGACAAGAAGAGGAACAGTCCTTGCCTAGGAAGGACTCTGCTTGGAAGAGACTCTCCTAGGGCTGTGATGTGCAAGTTCCCATTTCTCTAATTAGCCATATCACCCAGTGAGAGCAAAGAAGTGAAACTGGTTGACATTAGAGAGAATAAGTGGTAGACTGGGATGGGATTTCCAGTGGTTCTACAAGCAGCAGAAAGGAGCTGATGATAAATTGTTTTAAGCACCAAGAAAAACCTGGAGGACACAACTGTGGACTCATTGTACCCAGCTGACATGCTCATAATTCTTTAATCTATGGTCGGCAGGCTAGTGCCTGAGCACAAACACTGACTCATTACTGCTTCCCTGTAGGCAAGGGTAATACAATAAGAGATGACCATAATGTAAAACCAGTTCCCACTCAGAGGGCCAGCATTCTATCCCCTCACTTCTCGTTTTCACCTCAGATCCTCTTCCGAAAGCAGAAGAATCACATACACCTTGTTTCAGTCCCCTGCTGGTGGATAAACTTCATTCTGTGAAAACACGAAAATGAAAATGAGTAACACAAACCTGCCTGGCAAATTTGCCTTATATCCTATGCATGTAGAAGCTGTTGCCTTGGAAAGAGTTATTTGTCCTTCCCTTTAGGCTACAAGGAAAATACCTATTTGGCTGACTAACTTTTCTCAAGCCTGACAAGATACATTAGCAATCCTCAGGGGGTGAGCAGCAGTGGCTCTGGCTAATGACAGCAGACCCGAGGAACTAGCTGTCCTACCTGCTGGAGAGCTCATCCGGCAAACCACTGGTGGCTGCAGCAGATATTAAAGCTTTACAGCCACGTTTGTTCTCCCCTCCCAGCAGCAAGCTCACACAGCATGGAAGTCTGGAGAACAATCGGGTACTGGTACATTAAGAGTGGGCAGGATACAATAAAGGAAGTCCAAAGGCCTGCTACTGTGCTGTTCACCAGCATGCTCAGCCTAGCTTTCTGCACACTCAGCAGCTTCATGGCTGCACACCAAGGAAAGAAACAAACCAAAGAAATGCAATTGTTACTCAAGTTGCATGCTTATTTTTGATTCAAGGAACTGAATTACTATTACTGCTTTTCAGGACTGATGGTTTTATACGTTTCTGAAAATACCTTAAAAACTTGCAAATTGAGCCTTTGGTACTGATGAGCTTGGTTTATGCTATCTTACGCAACTTCACATATAGAACATTTAAAAGCTTTACAAGACAGGAAGGTGGGAGAAACAGTCTAAAAACATAGACCCTGGGTTACAGTTACAGGAAAACAAAGTTCACCGTTTCTTAACGATACTTGAGTCTTTTATTAGTTTCAGGTGGATTTGTGTCTTCTTTACAATTCACTTTCCACGGATATTCTAGCAAAAAGTTTCATGGCAGACACAGCCATCAAAACAAGGATTTCTAGAAAAGGAGTACAGAAAGTGTGCCTAATGTATTTTAAAATGGCAGTCCCAAATGTCCGTGCTGAAAAATTTATTTTAAAGTTTGCTCTGAATACCACTAAAGTCTGTGGAGATCATTATGGACAGTCTAAAGTCAAGCTATAGGAATATCATGATTCATGCTATTATTAATTTGCATCACAGTAACACTTAGGAGCCTCACTTGTGATCCGTGGGCTTTTTTGAGCAAGGGATCATGCACAAAGAACAAAAACTGACCCCCATATTAATGACAAATAATATTCATTTCAAGTATATTTTGAACACTCACTACAAATTACTTTTGAACAAGCTACAAGCCAAACTACTCTGCGGACACTGTTTGGTGAATAATGCTGAATAATGAATAAATTCTAGAAAATTGCAAGCAGAAAGGCACAGCACAGACCAGATAATTTTTTCCTCATGCTTTGTTCGTCCATCTCTCCTCAGCAGGTACTTCTGGGGCAAGCTGCCATGGGTGGTGTTGATTTATTTGATTAATAAATGTCCGTTCACTTACTAAGCAACCAGTGAAATAAAGTCTCCCTGCAATAAAAGTATTTTATATATCACAGTAAATTAAATTGAGTCTTTTAATGCCTCAAACAGTAATGTATTTTTAGTAATCATGTTCCCATCACATAATTCTAGTGTAACCTGTTCCATCTTCAAATAATTTCTAAAATAAAATGAGATAGAATTATAATGTGCTACAGCTGGTAAGAGAAAAATTCTTCTATTCCTCCCATACTAGGTCAGTACCTTCAGGGCTTTAAGCTTGATACAGGGCATACTCTGTATCAGCTAAGCATGATACAGAAGTCAAGCCATAAATTCAGTGCAATAGGATGTTTTAGCATCAAAAGCACTTCCAGGTTTATTGTCAACCACATTGAACTTCAGCAAAGCCACCTCAAAATCTTTCACATTGAAGTGTTCTTTCAATAAAAATACAGTGGGATATCACAGATTGGAGATAAAAAACACATCAACATTTTAAAACCAAAACATTTTAAAGGAGGAAAGTTGTATGGAAACTAATTTGCGACACATGTTTTACACATACAATACAAAAAGGGGTTTCTACAACAACATATGGAAAGTATCTGAATCAGTAAGACAATGACCTTCATAAATCACTCCAGGTTCCAACTTTAAATTATGTCTTGTTCCCTCTCTCATGGGATATTCACTGCATCTCATACAAACTCATGGTTATGTGTGCACAGTATTCCTAGCTTTATGGGGAATGATGTCATATCAACACATAGAGGGT
Organism: Fregata magnificens; assembly: GCA_013389945.1. NCBI lineage: Eukaryota > Metazoa > Chordata > Aves > Suliformes > Fregatidae > Fregata > Fregata magnificens. The sequence goes on from WAAD01005601.1 coordinate 36,876, forward strand.
ATGTAAAATGAAGAGTAAACACATTTTTACATGACTCTGACCAGATGAACCCACATACTCCACTCTATCACTTCCCTTTGGCTTAAGGGATTTTTTTTTTCTTTGTACATGATTTATTAAATGGACTCACCAAAACTTTGGGGGATTCCTCTTTAGACGTTATTTATGCAACAGCGCACTGTGGGTGGCAATGGCCAAGAATAATGTGGGACAGAAATCCCATTTCCCTAATCTCAGGTACATGAAGGCTTCAGGTTCATGCAAGCCAAACTACAATTGCCCATGAAAAGAATGAAGATTTATGGTATTTTGATCAAAAGCATGTTACAATTCAGTTAAGACAACTGCTTGTGGCTAGTCTTACCTTTCCCTTCTGGTCACAGATATGTTTACTGGACAAATGTAGTGTATAGTATCAGCCTTTTGTTTTGTCTTCAAAAGCTACAACCAGGCATATTCCTCTCCTAAAAATAACGTAAAAAGAGAGTATATAACTGTACATGCTCCAATTTTCTCTCCTGTTTTCAGTAAATGTCTACCTGTTCATCCTGTTCGTTTAGTCTCAAATGACCACCTCAAACTAACACAACTTTGCCCAGTGATTTTAGGTAATAACAATGTAGCTTTAATTGCCTGTTCAGTATGCTCTATTTCTTCTCGAGAGCTTTCTTATCCATAAAGATCTTCAGAGAAAACTTGCAGTAATTTTAGTCAATGATTTAGCTGTCAATACTTAGAAAAGAAATGTCTCCAAATCCAGAGTTTAATTCTACCCATAAAGGCAATTAACTGCACCCAGCACAATCTCGTTCAACGGCCGCTAAGGAGTATTTTCATAAGGTATATATGCAAAGTCCTATCTGCCCATTGCCTTTGTAAAGCCAAATGCAAGAATTTACATCACGCTTCATGGACACGATTGATATCATAACTGACATATTTGTACCAAATTATTCTTCAGTGAAATTTTAGTGAAGGCAAGAACAATAAAAGCAGAATTTTACAGTGCTGGCCTTGAACATACATAGGTTTGAACAGTATATGATTTCAAAATCTTTATTATTGAACATGTAGGAAGCATATAATCCTTTGAAAGGATGCTTGAACTACTACTGCTTTAGTTATTTGTGAACTAACTGAACTTGTTCTGGAATATGCTGACACATGATAAACACAAAATCCTAAAACTCAGCTCAGATGAGGATCATACTTCAGTAGAAATCACATATCCATCTGTATAGTTCAGTTGTATGTGGTAAAATAAACATTCTTTCTCCAGCTTGCTAACAAGGGATTTATGAATTAACAATGTCACTGATTTGCTTAAACATTTAAATCTGTATGGTTCAGAATCTTCTTTGGCTCTAGCAACCAGAGGTCGTTTAAAGCAATTAGACTAAAGTGCACTTAGGTGCAGTTCCACATAACAGCTGTGTGAAACACTAAACAAAAATCTTCCAAGTTTTCTACCAAGTGCAAGCAACCAAAAATCAAAAACTGGCCTTAAATTGGTTTTTTTAAGTAATCAATAAATAGATGGTAACTACATTTTTACTAAAACGGTAGCTGTTTATTTCTAGTGACCTGGATTTGAATTGAGCTTTAATTTGAAATTATTACATCGTTGTTGGAACTTAAAGAGAAAGAAACGAGGTTTCAGTCTGCAGTCCAGAGGTGATTCTGGTTTCTGACCTGAGACCAGAGATTCTCACAAAATAGCATTTTTCCTCCCTCTCAAACCATATTCCTAGGCAAAGTTAAGAATATCAAACCCTAGACAAAAAGAAAGCATGATAGTCAGCTTTAAATGAAGATATAGCTTGGATGTACAGTATATGGGCAAAGCGCGGCCACGTTGCAATAAAGACAAATTAAGAAACCACAACTATATAGTGCAGGTAGCTGTGAAGAGAAAGAAAATACCACCAGTGCTATTTCTTGAGCAAGATACGGTATTTTTTACTTTACTGGTGGTAAACAATTCAGCTTCCCCCAAGGGTGACAGGATCTGTCTCATATTTTCAGGAATATAGATCAGCTTTCTGGAAGTAACCAACAGAGCTTCAGTGGAAATTTTGTGCCCTCTCCCAACAGGAGTACACAGGTGAGTGAACAAACACCATGAACAGCTAGTGGACATAAAACCAGCCACTTGGAAATAAAAATTCTTGTTTGTGCAGGTGCATGTTAACGATGTTCTCAAGCATAGCTTTGAAATTCATGTTACAGGTTTGTTTTTCTGTATGCAGAGCCAAATTTAATCCCTTGCCCTCATTAAACTGTGCCAGGTTACACCAGAGAGAATGAGGTAAGGAACAATTTTCCCCTTTTTAACCTAACACAGATGAATTTTTCTATATGTAATATCACTCAGTTAAATATATAAACTGATTAAGTAGCAGAAATGTAGATGCTGGATTTACATTGCCAAAGGGTATGTATATAAAAGTCATACTAATTTTTTTAAATGCATTTAAGTTAATGGAACTAGAAGATTCTTATTTGAGATTCATCATGACTAAATAAAATAGTTCTGGCTTTCTGATGTCTGTTTCCCTTCACTGAGACTAGCCACATGAATGCTGCCAAATTTATCACTTCTTCTTGGAATGCCTCATTTGCATCCTTTACTGCTCATGCATGTGCCAGAACAACTGCATCAGGACTTTCCCCACCAGCTTCTGCACTGCAGTCATCAGGTTTCCTGAGCAACCTGACTTCCTCCCCTAAAGCTGAGGGACCAGAAAATTTCCTGAATGTAGCAACTAGTAAAACCCCTTTCCAACACACTACAATGAGGCCATGCCAATAATTCAGTAGTCAAAAGGTAAGAGTTTCCTTTAAACCATAATCCCAATATTGAATTCCTGTAACAGAGGGAAGGAAAGGCGCCTTTTGATTTAAAATATCTCCTGTCTAGACCATAGCCAGAGGAGGACATTTATCAGAAAATAATCAGGCAAACCATTTTTTAATTATGAGACACTGAAAAATCAGAAAGTTTGGAACTGGGGGGGGTACTCTTTGAAAGTTGTACTCTTTCTTCCTTCTTTTTCCCCCCTCTCTCCTATTCAAAGGCTAAAGAACTTCAGAGATTAAAAACTTCCTATGCAAAGCAGCCCTCAACGGGCACAAAGAGCTATTTCCAACAAAAAGGGTAATTTGGATATATGTGAAATACTTGGCACAGGGGTCAAGAGCTTCCCTGACATAATTGACAAAAATTACAGTCTTTGCCATGCCTTTATGTAAAGTTTTCATATTTGTGTTTTACCTGTCTACATTTTGTCTTCAAGGACATGTCTGCTTACAAAAACAGTAGTGCGTTGGGCCTGTACAGCTGCAGGTCAACTCCTGCATCACTTAAATCATGGGAACAATTTGGATATTCGGCATCTTTGAAAAAATACTTTTGCTTGCATATTTAGGGGCCTAACTTCAGGCAAGTGATCTGTTAACTTTTCATTATGGAAGTAAATTATAGCATATAACCAGCAGCTCACCTTGTAAACTTGTCACAGATTTTTTTTTCTTCCCCCAAGAATCACAGACTGTTCAAGTGACCAAAACCAAATTTACTGCATGAAGTCTAAACAATTAGCCCAAGTTTTATAGTTTTCTTACAAGCTGGCAGGGCAGTTACCACATGTTTGGTATTCTCTGAACAGTGGGTGTGATCAGAAGGATCTGGACCTATAGACAGAAACTCTTCTTTCCCAGTGAGCATCAGCCACCACTGCCAACGACTTCAGTGCCTCTGCCAGTTAGGAAAGTCTGATAGGGAGAATATTTTCTTAAACTATAGACACTGCTGCCCTATAGACCTTTTTCCTTCTGGACTATCCAATGTCACGTGGTCTGTAGTGCTGAAGAGGACCAATGACAAGTTTCAGACAATCATCAGTGATTTTCTCAGGAAAAAAAACCCAAACAATTTTTCCTCTAAACGCAATAACCCAAAACTATCAGGGGAAAAAGGTGAAAACTTAAAATGACCTCACAGTCCATTGCCTCTCTTAAAATAAATGTGCAATACAAAATATCACATTGCACATTCCAAAAATAACCTCCTTGCCCTTGTATTTCTATGCTGCCTCAGGCTATTGACAAGAACCCTCATAAACCACCACTCACCAGCAGCATCTGGCAATTTTTAAAGTTCTGTAATAAAAACAAGAAAGCGTTGATCAATTTACTTGACACTTAAAAATAAATCTAATTTAACCAGGGATTAACAGCAGAATTTTTAGGCCAAAGAATCTTGCCAGCAAGAGTTATACAAGAATAAATACTGACAAATCAGATTTCTAATGAATTCCTGGTCCTAATTTTCATTATAGAGAAACTACCATATCTAAATAACACAGATTTCCTTGAGTATCATAGAATCAAAAAGGGTTTCTTCGATGGGTGGTTGCTTTAGTGACCCCGGGTTCTGACCATATGCAATTTATTTTAGGCTTTTTTTAAGCCCAGGTTTTGCCAAAAAGTTAAAAGCCTCATTAGTTAGGCATGAAACATGCTCACAGAAGTTGCAGGCTCCACAGGTCATGCCAGCAAAGCTGATAAACTTCTGTGAGACCTCCAATACTTTTTTTGCTCATGCTGGTTATAAATCTGTAAGCTCCTGAGAACTACACATGGTACCTCATGGGACACCACCACTCTTGACCTTATGGAGAGCTGTCAGTCTCAGGTGAACTTCTGATGGAACGGAGTCTCACGACATGTAGAAGTGCAAACTATTCAGTCATTTTTGCCATTTTAGTACAGATAAAGGCATTTCTTAATAAAAATGCTTAGGTAAAACAGAATTAAGGCTGGGGATACATTGTCCTTTAAAATACACATCCCTTAAATGTCAGATAAACTGGGATATTTGTAGTTAAGCTCCTTATCTCTGATCCTGTAATTTCACTGGTCTTCTGTCTCAAACCATTTATGCCAAGACTCTTTGCTATACAGACAAGTCAGCTCTCTACCCTGACTTCCACACTGGACAGCAGATTACTCTCCTTTGGTGCCTTCAAATATTGAAGGGAGCATGACGTCTGGAGGCAGACTTGCTCAGGTGGAACTAGTATGGATGGGAACAGACTAGAATTTGACATTGGACTCTCAGTTTGAAGACGCAGGCTTCTGCTGAACTTCCTTAACTGCAGGCAAAAAGCATTTTCAAAGACATGAAGAGTAAATCTCTGCTCAAACTTCTTGGATATCTTGATCTACATGCCAAGAGATTTCAGAGCCAATAAGAAAAAACATGCCAGAGTTAAATTGAAATGAAACTGGCTACATTACTTGTGTAGCTTTTGCATTTCTCTCTGGCTGTCTTTGCTGCTGATTGCTACCATTTGGTTTCAGCTGCCTTGGGCACTGCTCCATCCAGTTCAAAATTAATTCTCGCAGTGGCCAAAAAACTTAGGAGACTTCTTTTGTACTGGGGTCTCCCCAGCATGTTTTGAGAGATCCAATAGGCTCAGATCAGCATATGCACTTTTTACTGCTATCCAAACTAGAACAAGCCTCTGAATATTTTGAGATTCACACATCACCACTATACTATTATTTCTTAGACACTCAGTGCTGCCAGTATAAATTAAACAAGCTTTGTAACCTTTAGTTATGGCTACCCATGAAATACAACATGAAGTACAATGCAGAGAACACAGCTGCACTCACTTGAGTTCTACAGGTCTACACAGTTTTGTCAGATTTGATGAACTCTAATTACATTGAAATACCCTTCATCTCGTTCATGGTCAGAAATGTTCCCCTTATGTGCATTTGTCTCTGTAACACAGTGCACCTAGGGGACAGAAGGAGGATGACAGCCTTACCTTTTATCTCCCTGTCTGTCCCAAGAGCTGAACAATGGCTCATATCACATGGCAAACAGCAGTTTTATGGAAACAGGGTGACCCCCTAGCCTAGTAGTAACATGCCATTTACCTCAGGTTTCTCAGCTATGAACATTAAATCCAAAAAAATCCAGCAACAATCTTTTCATTTTCCACTGTTTTCCCACACTGGGAACAACATCCTGGTTGACGTGTGGGGCATGATACTACACAGCTTCAGCAAGGAACGTTACACACGTAAACACAAAGCAAAATGTGATGAGTAAGTAGGACACGGAGCACAGGGAAGCCTGATCTGGCATGGGGAAAGCATAGCTGAATACCCACCAAGTTTCTCTTGTCTCAAAACCAGAACAAGACCCCGGAAGGGATTATAGCTATTAATTAACTCACTAAGCTGATCACGTCATCTTTCACCTACTAACCACCACACTTTTAACTTGGCTTTTGAGAATAAGGCCAGGGGAAGAAAAAAGGGTTTCAGCTAGTTAGGAAACTCATCCACACTAATCCACATTGGATTAAAGCACGGTAGGCTGGTCACTACCCAAAACCACTAAAATTGTCCTCCCACCAACTTCTCTCTTGCATGTGGGAGCAAGGTGCACCTGGAACCAACAGAGGTGGTAGCTTGTCCTGTTCCCTCTTGTTGACAGGGCAGTTTGTGGAGCCATGTGGGTAGCAAGACTGGGAGCCATGCACATGTGTTTGGGTCAGAGACCACCCATAAGCTTGTTCTCACAGTGCAGGCAGACAGAGAGCAGCCAATACATGACATGGGCCTGAAGAACACTTCAGAAGTAAAACAACAATTTAAAGAGGGATGGGAGGTAGCTTTTTTTGGAAAGGGGTTTTTTTGTGTGTTTGGTGGGTTGATGTTTGTTTACTTTTTTGAAAATGAGACTTCATATATAGAAAGCAATAATTTCCTACTCCTGTATTAAGTTAAATGGTCTAGATCTGTTGACTTCAAAGCAGCAGCATCAGTTTACACTGACCAAAAATTACATAAATCTGTTTTTCTTAAAACCATAATAGTTTGAGCTACAGACTTCCTCATTTTTCCTGTGATCTTGTTCTAATTGCTCACTGCTTGCTAATTTAAAGTGTTATCAGTCTGGGGTTTGTTATTCTCTTTCCATTTCCAACCAACATGACAAAAGTAACTCTAGTTGAGGAGAATATTTTTACAGTAAGTAAATGCAAAAGGCTCTGAAAGGCTCTTAAAAAAAAAAGCCTTTATAAAAAGGGAGGTAGACATTTCTTTATCATTTAAAGTACTCATGGCTCAGAAGTTAACATATTTTTATGCGTTAGCTTACTGGATCAGACTTGGAGGCTATTGTTAAAGAAAGTGGAAGCAGATTGTGGGAAAGAATGTCATAACGGCAGACACAAAAACACATTTCACTCTCACTGAAGTCTTTGGTAGTGATTGGTTTGACCCTGAGGTGTTGCATGCACAGTAAAAGTGGACTGAAAGCAACTGAGACTGGTTTAGACCTAAAAAAAATCAGGAGATCTTCACTGGACCATAAAAAAGAAATAACTACGAGACTGAACCTTATTGTGAAAGTAACATAAAGCAATTATCATTACCTCACATTAACTTTATGCAGATTTCACAAACAGTTCCTGTCAAAGTCATTATCTTGCATTAATTCTTCAGAAAAATTAAATTTACAATAAATAAAAACAAATATTTGGAGGCGCTTGCATTATTTCATGGAGCTATCCATTAACAGCATCTGAGAAAAAGACAATTTCTGGTTGCACTTCATCTTGTGAAAGCAAAATTCAACAGTTTATAGGCTTAGCATAGCTTTTTCTCAACTTCTCATATGATCAATGATAATAAGAATAAAGCTTACCCTCATTTTCTCTTGCTCCTCCAAAAAAAATCAAAGCATTACATTAGCCTCCTGCTGAACTCTGTGGCTGGTGAAAAAACCCAGGAGATGTCTCTAAAATTTCATTCCTTACAACTGGTGCACAAATAGTACTTTTGTGGTTGTAATAAATTGTTTTGCTTAAGACAGTTTTAATAAGAATAGATCTCCTTCCAATTTTATTGTGGTTAGCATAAAGAAAAACTCCCTCTTTCTATACAAATTAGGTTTTTTATAATGAAGAAACTGAAGGCTCCATAAAGAAATGAAGACATGTTCCTTCATATATTCACAAGACAAAAATTTTGGAAGAATATCCAAATAAAACTGGGAACATATCTATTTTTCAAGGATATTTATAGATACAAATGAATCTGCACCATTTGAATAAGTTATGCATTCTGTATGATCTGCGTCTAATTTAAAATGTTAAATCACTAGTACTCCAACTCAGCTTTTTTTCCATTCCATTGAATGCAGTGTCCTGCTCAAGTAGTCAGAAACTGAGCAGGAGCAAATGACAGTGACTTATTAATGATTTCTAAGACATACCTGTTAGAAACCTTAAAAAAAAAAAAAATCACAACAAAAGTCATTGTCAGAGATAGAGACGGGAATTCATTCTTGTTTGTTTCAGAAGGTTGTGGTTCATACTAAATCTCCTTCACCAAAATATTTGTCCCTCTCCCCCTTTTCTGGGAAAAACACTCATTAGAACCAATAGGTTTTTCACAATATGTACTTACATTAAGAAAAAAAATCAAGAAATATATTTTCCTTTCACAAAATGCAGGAAAAAGTGAAAAACTGTTTCCAATTTTGATTTTTTCAGTGTGTGAGCAGTCTGTAAAAGACATGACTTGGACTTAACTGTCTGAAAATGAGAAGAAAATTCAGATTCTTCTATGTGTCTCACATTGGAAACTTGTAGACTCTTTTAGCAAGGCATTCAAAATCACTAGTCACTTTGGAAAATCAAAAGCTTTTACATTGAGCCCCTCCAGAGTTAAACCAGTAAGACAAGACAGTGCAACTGCAATTAAACTGAGACATCATGGTTGTTCTTTTCAAGGTACAACCCTTCCATCCAAGTTCCTCAGTGGGACTTTTTTCATGAGGATGGATACAATGAGTTTTTTCATTATTGGATTGCAACAACCTGACAAAGACTGCATGGTGGCTGCATAATCAGGTATTTATCTGCAGTATAATGATACAGAAACAATAAATCTGTCCCTCTGTGTTCTAAGAGACATAGCAGACTCACTCACAGGAAGAAAACAATAAATGAAAATAATTTTTGGCATTTGAATTTTTTTTTATGTTTAGTTAACAGGGATAGTACTTTTTATTTATGTACATGTATCCAGAACAAACTTTTAAAAAACAGATGGCCCCAAAGAATGCTACGCCCTGTTTAACCATTAGATTCCGATAATAAAACCACAACGTTCAGAGCAACTGCAACAAAGTCAATGCTTCTTTAATAGCTTCATTTGGGATTTGAACTAAGAAAAGTCACAGTGCTACCACCATTAACATACCTATGACAAACAGGCTAGATACCAAGCAACAAAAAAATGCTGGAACACAAGCTTATCTTTTTTCCTACCATTCATTGTTGGAATGCTGTTTCACTGCTCGGAAAATGGCTCCTGGCACCTTTTTGTCTTTGATTTAAAGTGGGGACCTACATTATGGAGTTCATATCATCTGCTAGAGCCACTCTTTTTTGTGCAAATAAACATCAATTGTATCAAACCAACACTGTAGCCAAGAACTGTAAAACAACCTTTGGGGGTCCAAACTGAGTAAGGTATCAGACAAGGCATAGTGTACCATTCCTCCACTGCAGAAGGCCTACTTATCTCTTCTCTAGCATGTCACTCTTCATAGTTGTTTTTTTATCCACATCTCTATCTGTTTCCCAATGCTGAATGAACACATGTTCCAAAATCTCGAAGTTTTATGCCAAACAGAATTCTAGCCAGACCTAATGAAGGCATACCTGGAGAAGGCACTCAGCTGCCTCGTCTTTCTCATCTTTCTTCATCTCCCTCTCTCTCTCTTACTGTTATATCCTTTCTTGCCACGTTAAGCCCTTCTTCCTGCACATTACATCTGCTACATTGCCCTTAACCTAAGAACATTCCATTTTAAGCAGCTTCCATCAGTCCAAACCTCAGCAACCAAGAGGCTGACTACAGACGCAAAAGAGATTGGAAAGTGCACAACCGAGAGTGTGGATCCAAAAGAATAGTTTACTGGTAGTGTAAGGGCAGAAAGTAAAGAGGAAGAAAACAATACAACGAGATGATAAGGAAGAGAGAAAGACTTGGCAAGGGAAAAAGAGAAAAAAACCCAAATCTACTAGTACCTGATCTTATCTTCGCTGGCATATTGAGCAAAATTGCCAAGGGTGATGTTTTTAGTGAATATGAAATATTTTTTTCACACATTTCTGAGCAGTTGAAAACTTACTATCCAGTTGGATTAAACATTTTTTTGAGTCCTCAGTTAAATCTTGTGTTCATATTTTAGCATTTTAACCTAACAAAAAATTGAGAAACATTTATTTAAGAAAGAATAAAACAAGCAATTTAACATGCAGAAAATCAAAATAATATGTCTTGAGAATATCTACTAATATTTCCCAACATTTTTCACTACTTACTCACAAAGTCATAAAATATCAGAACAGGAAATTAGAAGCAAGAAAGGAAAACCAAAGAGCTTCAACTGAGATTTGAAAACAAAGTGTATGCAAACAGAAGGCAACTACAGTTGATAATATTCTATCAAAAGAGTATTGCATGTGAAACTATTGAACCAACATATCATAACTGGGGTTTTTGGAAGCAAAGGTATAAGTTTAAGCTGTAAAGGATATTTTTTTCCATAGATGAAGAACAAAAGAAAACAGTAAAGTGTTTAAAAGATGGATGTAATTAACAGCAATTTAGACTGTAGCCTTTTTACCATCCAGTACTTTGGAAAGCAAGGATAACGTGAAGTAACAATTAAGAATTAAAAAGAAAAAAGATTTTTGATGAGTCCTTCAATAGATGATAAAATTATATAATTTTTTAAAATTAATCTTGAAATCTTGGTAAGTGCCAAAAAAACCTCAAAGCCTTCATCCACTATGTAGTATACAGAAGACAACAAGGTATCAGTAGGCCAGATAGCTTGACAGCACTCCAGGGCATAATTAAGAAAAACCTTGTGTGGAATTAACTTAATACAGAGCTAAACAGTAGTCCTCTGCCTTTTCTAATTTCCATATCCACAGGTATTTTGCAATGGATCTCAGACTCCTTCATAGTGCATCTAAGCCCTCTGAAAAAGTCCTTCTTCCCTCTTAGTCTCTCTTTGCAGACTGTCTTTAGACACTTCTGTACAGTTGACAGCTACTGAACTAATAACTTATGAAGGTAACAAATGCCAGTTGATACTGTTTTAGAAAGCAATACTCTTATCAAAGACACTCGACTTCCTTCTCAAGGGTTATTACAGTAAAAGTAACTGCACAGATGTAACACATACAGACTTTTACAAGATCTCTGACTTCATTCCACATCACATTCAGTTTAAATCATGAACAAGTGAAATGCACCTTAGATGGCTTAAAAACAAAGTGTTAGAGTAAGTATTAGAAAAAACATCAAATGGCATTGTTTCTTGAGGGTTCTACAGTATTAAGTCTCACTCAAATGAGCATTGTCTATACCCTCTAGAAGTCCTTAATGATGATGACAGTAGACATAGTAGAATACAGCAATTACAAGGAAGACAGGTTTGTAAGACAAACTGATCTGAATTTCCTAGTAACCTGCATCCTTTCAGATGATATTAATTTCAATTATGTGAAGTATAAAGTAATGCATTTAGGAACATGACATGCAGGCCATACCTACAAAATGGGGACCAACAATCAGGAGCCAAGACAATTAATGAAAACCCACTTCTTAGAGCTATGCTGTGACTTAAGAGGCTGTCATGCCTTTCAGATGTATAAAGAAGGGAATGTGAGTGGGACACAAGACAGGATCTCATCTCTGCAGGCAACAAAGCACAAGGGAGCACCTCATCCACTTTTGATATCTGTGTTTTCTCTAAGTTTTTCAAAACTGTTCTTAAAAGCATAAGTAAAACTGAAAGCAGCATTTTTCCCTCCTAGTCCAAAGTAGAGCACAGCTAAGAGATGCATCAAGACTTTTGGCCAATTTTAACACATCATACAGTATTTCTAGCCACTGTCCCCCAAGATCTCACTCCATCCCACTCTAAGCTTTTCTCAGTGTGAATTTGAAAGCTGCTGACTATGTGAATGACTTACTGACCTTCAATCCTCCTCATCCCTGCCCCTGGAGAGGGATTCTCATGTTTAACTTTTGCAAAACTGTAAGGGATTACACTGGGGACAGCTTATATACACAGATGTACAGGCACACATCTACATACATTTGTGAAATAACACAAAGTGCCAAAAGACAAAGTTCAACAATGCCCATCAAACTTTGATCAGAAATGAAAAAAGCTGTTTGTTCAAATCCATGTTAACGCACCTAATTAAAAGGTGCCATTTTCAAATCCACTGAGTAAAATTAAATTAAATTAAAATTAAGCCTCTTAATCAGATGCCCATATCTGGTCATAGAATCATTTCATTTGGAAAAGACCCTTAAGATCATCAAATCCAACCGTAAACCTAACACTACCAAGTCCACCACTAAACCATGCCCCTAAGTGGCACATCTACATGCCCTTTTAATACCTCCAGGGATGGTGACTCAACCACTTCCCTGGGCAGCCTGTTCCAATGCTTGATAACCCTTTCAGTGAAGAAATTTTTCCTAATATCCAATCTAAACCTCCCCTGGCACAACTTGAGGCCGTTCCTCTCGTCCTATCACTTGTTACTTGGGAGAAGAGACCGACACCCACCTTGCTACAACCTCCTTTCAGGTAGTTGTAGAGAGTGACAAGGTCTCCCCTCAGCCTCCTCTTCTCCAGGCTAAACAACCCCAGTTCCCTCAGCCGCTCCTCATAAGACTTGTGCTCTAGACCCTTCACCAGTTTTGTTCCTCTTCTTTGGACACGCTCCAGCACCTCGATGCAGCAAGGGGCCCAAAACTGAGCACAGTATTCAACGTGCAGCCTCACCAGTGCCAAGTGCAGGGGGACAATCACTTCCCTAGTTGTGCTGGCCACACTATTTCCGATACAAGCCAGGATGCCGTTGGCCTTCTTGGCCATCTGGGCACACTGCCAGCTCATGTTCAGCCAGCCGTCAACCAACAGCCCCAGGTCCTTTCCCGCCAGGCAGCTTTCCAGCCACTCTTCCTCAAGCCTGTAGCGTTGCACGGGGCTGTTGTGACCCAAGTGCAGGACCCGGCACTGAGCCGTGTTGAATCTCATATAGGTGGCCTCAGCCCATCGATCCAGCCTGTCCAGATCCCTCTGTAGATCCTTCCTACCCTCAAGCAGATCAACACTCCTGCCCACCTTGGTGTTGTCTGCAAACTTACTGAGGGTGCACTCGATCCCCTTGTCCAGATCGTTGATAAAGATATTAAACAGAACTGGCCCCAATACTGACCCCTGGGGAACACCACTTGTGACCAACTGAATTTAACTCCGTTCACCACAACTCTTTGGGCCCGGCCATCCAGCCAGTTTTTTACCCAGCAGAGAGTACACCCATCCAAGCCATGAGCAGCCAGTTTCTCCAGGAGAATGCTGTGGGAAACGGTGTCAAAGGCTTTACTAAAGTGTAGGTGAACAATATCCACAGCCTTTCCCTCTTCCACTAAGCAGGTCACCTTGTCATGGAATGAGATCAGGTTAGCAAAGCAGGACCTGCCTTTCATAAACCCATGCTGACTGGACCTGATCACCTAGTTGTCATAGAGACTGTTTATTATCCAAGCCAACAAACATAGTAAGTAAACGTCATGATTTCCAATATGAAAATAAAATACAAACTGCCACTATAAGCTGTGTAAACAGCATTAGCAACAACTGCTACATCTCATTCACTAAAGAATTACAGGTTTCCAGATTTTTTTTTCTCCTGTACACATAGAACAACTATTTCCTTAGTCCCTAAATAATCTAACCTTGAACTAGATTAAAACCTCACTAATGGAAGAGCAAAAAGTAAGACCCCCGAAAACAGCACAGTGTACAACCTCATTCGTCACATTTGAGAAAAAAATTGCAGGATTTGCTTTTAAATTTTATTTTTTCCCTGAAAGGCCTGATTTCTGACATCAAGAGAGCAAAGGAAATAAGAACAGTGGTCTCATTTCTGATTAAAGATGTAGCAACTAAAGAACACCTAATTAAGGAATGATAAATTGTCTGGGGTTTAACAAAGACATTCCTATTTTCTAGATTAATTTTTAGTCTCTAGAGTGGACAGATTTTCCAACATAAAGTAGAAAATGTTAGCGGGTTGCAGATCATATGCACTGTTTTGCATCATTTTTTCCATCCCATGGCCTGACCTGTGTTAGGATATGCCATCATGTCAATGCATTCAAACAGGATTATTGGCAATCCTTGCCATTTTTCAGCTTCTCTGATGTTCTCTTTTGAGCCTGTTACCTTTTAATTTCACACTCTGTGAACAGAAATACTTCCATGTAATTCTGGTGGTCTTCCAAAGAATATACCCAGTGCTTTCAGTATGTAGCACAGATTACAAAGATAATCAAGTGAAAGGGAGATACCATGGTTGCTTTTTTTTTCCTGTCTAGACAAAGAGAAGGAAGCAGGAGTGACTGCAGTCCAGGTCTTAATTTTATCTACGTTTCTTCTTGTCGGCTCAGTTTCTGATATTTGAGGAGAATTATTCTTTTTACCATGTCTTCATTCACAGAACGGGCCATTTATGAAAGTTTTATACAAACTACACTGAATCCATGTTGGTAAACATAGTTATTGTAATAAATGAGTTATGACTAAGAACTTCATAATTAAATGGTAACAGTACATAAGACTTTCTTCTTCAAAGCACAAGCCTTTACTACTCCAGCTAATGGATAACCCCTGGCAGCCTGTGACAGCTACACAGTTGCAACCAAACACAGCCATACTTTCCTCCTGTTCAATATAATTTCAGTCTCAAATATCAGTAATGCTGTGCCTTTATGGACATAATAAAATAGATTTAATTATTCATATAAAGGAGGAAACTTTTGTTTGTCTGCTTAACATAAAAAATAATCTTCCAAGCCTGTCTCAGGGCATTTAATAAGGACCTAAGCAATTAGGTTTGGATCTTTAGTGCAGGAAGATCCTGTATTTTGTTTAGATTAATTTGCTTTTTCTTTCCAACCGACCTCAGTCAAATTACAATATCAAACTTTTTATCCCTCAGACCCCATCTGAGTTTTCTAAGAATCTGTGGAAGGTTAGAGTCTTATATTAATAGGACATACCTGGCTGGACATGAAAGCAGGGGGAAAAAAAAGTCAGCAAAAACAGCATTGCAGATTTGCATTAAGAACATTTATATCTGCCTTCTTCATGTGGTTTCCATTCAGCACTTAAAATGTAACTCTGCATGGGAAAAAAAAATTTTGTTAAAAAGTTCTGCTGTTGCTAAACGAGGTCTCATTTGCATCTGCTGACAAAAGGTTTTATTAGCATAACACTGGAAAGCCAATGAAACCAACAGCAGCAAAAGAGCAAACTGTCCTGACAACTTTATTTTTGTTAATGACAAACAGAAAGAACTGCATGATCATTGTCAAACAAGCTCTGGGGCTGATCCAGCTCAGTCTGGTGTCTACTTAATTTCAGTATTTGACTTCAGGAAGATCATTATTGGGATCCGAGTGTGTAGCATTGGCAGTTATTATAATTTCAAAAAAACATTATCTGGTTAGTTGGCTGTGACCTACATTTATTAAACCCATTTTGTACTTAATTCCATACTCCACTTACCTTCAAATTATCCTTTCCTTTGAAATTTGTTCCAAAGTCCTGAATAATATTGCAATGAAGCTCATAATCATCCCAAGTTTCCTTTCTGCCTTGCCTTAAATATGCATACTATCTGAGATATATTCCTGAGGGACAACCTGACTAGACAGACATACTACAAATACTTGGTATTACACCTACAGTTTTAATATAAGCTTTTTCAGAACTCTGGGAAAGATATAATCTAATTCTCCTTCTCTCAGTTCATTAAGATCTGAGCTTCACTTTTCTTTCATTATAGGAGCTTCTATATCCTCATTTCCATTTTCTTTCTTGCTTTTGTTTCCTCCTGCTTTGCCTTTGTTTCACATGAACTTTGATGCAAGCTAAGAAAAGTATACTCTTGGGAAACTTGCCTATACTATCTCTTAAACTCCTCCTCTCCTTCCTTTGCATAGATATGCAGATCTGGGAAATTTATGACATTGGTAGAATGTAAGAGCAGTCATTTCGTGTCGTATCAACAGTCCATTGAGCCCTGTACCCTTTCTCCAAAAATGGTCAGACACATGATGAGGGAACAGTACAAGAACACAGCAAGCAGCTGGGGACACTGTTCCAGAGTATGCTTTCAGCTGCTAACATTTCTCAACTTCAGAGACTTCACAGGCAGTATCTTTGCAGTATGTTAAATTATGGTTTACAGAAAATTATGAAGACTCACTGACCCTGTGGACTAATATAAGTAATCTGCTCTGTGACCATGCCAAGAAAAATTTTGTGCTGTATAACTTGCATGGTACAGACTTCACAGGCATGGATTCGATGTAGCTTCTTCCATATTAAGAGAGTAAGGTTACTCTCAGGCACATAACTACCAACCTAAATGACATCCTAAGCAAGACTCTACCACTGTAATCGGAAGTTTTCAAGGAACCAGAAGAAAAATAAAAAACACAACCACATAAAGTATCACAGTGGATAAGAATGTTTTCTATCTCTGTGCTGGTTTTGGCTGGGATAGAGTTAATTTTCTTCATAGTAGCTAGGATGGGGCTATGTTTTGGATTTGTGCTGGAAACAGTGTAGATAATACAGAAATGTTTTTGTTATTGTTGAGCAGCGCTTACACACACTTCTTACACCACCCCACCAGCAAGTAGGCTGAGGTTGCACAAGAAGTTGGGAAGGACACAGCTGGGACAGCTGACCCCAGCTGACCAAAGGGATATTCCATACCATATGATGACATGCTCAGCATATAGAGCTGAGGGAAGAAGAATGAAGGGGGGGGACGTTCGGAGTGATGGCTGGGTGTACCCTCAGCAAGTTTGCTGATGATGATACAAAACTGGGAGGAGTGGCTGATACGCCAGAAGGCTGTGCTGCCATCCAGCGAGACCTGGACAGGCTGGAGAGCTGGGCTGAGGGGAAACTAATGAAATTCAACAAGAGCAAGTGTAAGGTCCTGCACCTGGGGAGAAACAGCCCCATGCACCAGTACAGGTTGGGGGTTGACCTGCTGGAGAGTAGAACTGCTGAGAAGGACCTGGGAGTGCTGGTGGACAGCAGGCTGATCATGAGCCAACTCTGTGCCCTGGTGGCCAAGAAGGCCAACGGGATCCTGGCCTGCATCAAAAGGAGTGTGGCCAGCACGTCGAGGGAGGTTATCCTCCCCCTCTACTCCGCCCTAGTGAGGCCACATCTGGAGTACTGTGTCCAGTTCTGGGCTCCCCAGTTCAAGAAGGACAGGGAACTGCTGGAGCAAGTCCAGCGGAGAGCCACAAAGATGATCAGGGGACTGGAGCGTCTCTCATGAGGAAAGGCTGAGAGACCTGGGTCTGTTCAGCCTGGAGAAGACTGAGGGGGGATCTTATCAATATCTATATTGAATATCTAATATCTAATCTATCTATATCTAATATCTAAAGGGTGGGTGTCAAGAGGATGGGGCCAGACTCTTTTCAGTGGTGCCCAACAACAGGACAAGGGGCAATGGGCACAAATTGGAACACAGGAAGTTCCACCTGAACATGGGAAAAAACTTCTTTACTGTGAGGGTGACAGAGCACTGGAACAGGCTGCCCAGAGAGGCTGTGGAGTCTCCTTCTCTGGAAATATTCAAAACCCACCTGGATGCAGTCCTGCGCACCCTGCTCTAGGTGTACCTGCTGAAGCAGGGGGGTTGGACAAGATGATCTCCAGAGGTCCCTTCCAACCCCTTCATTCTGTGATTCTGTGATTCTGCCTTCCCAAGTAACCATTAAGCGTGATGGAGCCCTGCTTTCCTGAAGATGGCTGAACACCTGCCTGCCAATGGGAAGTAGCGAATGAATTCCTTGGTTTTCTTTGCTTGCACGTGCAGCTTTTGCTTTACCTATTAACCTGTCTTTATCTCAACCCATGAGTTTTCTCACCTTTACCCTTCCAATTCTCTCCCCCACCCCACCAGGGGGGAGTGAATGAGCAGCTGTGTGGTGCTTAGTTGCCGGCTGGGGTTAAACCACGACAATCTCAATTTTATATTTAATAATCTGTTTGTCTTTGAACTTGCTAACAACAAAGAAAAAAATTGAATATTCTGAGCTTCATTAACAACAGATAAATCATTTACAAAAGACCTAGCAGGGCTGTAAATGGTGAAATAAATATGGAAGGGGGCAGGGGGATAGAAGCTAACAGAGTACAGTTGGAGAAAAAATAATTGATAACACCAATAGTCAACTGGAAGAAGAATGTATTGTCAGAGAGAGTTAATGTTATTACGTATCTATATTGCAACAGTGCCTGGAAGACCTGCTGAGAACATGGCCCTACTGTATTAGGAGTTGTGTAAAAAACAAAACAAAAAACCCAAACAGCTTGCGTCCAGTCCCCAAAGACTTCTTTCTCTGACAGCAAATCAGGAAAGCATGGCTTAAAGTTACAGCATGTCAGGACCAAAGAGGTGGTCCTCTGCTGTTAATTATGTAGAAAGTCACAGCTGTTAACAATGTGCTGTTATACTGTGCCCTTTACAGTTCCACTACTAGAAAAATATAATGAAATGGGAAGGAAATTCAAATATGAGAATTACAAATAATTTGGGGCTAATTTATGTTGAAAAATTCAGAGCGCTAAATATTAAAAGTAGAATATGATGAAAAGGTCTTTTCAAACATTGACAGTGAAAACTTGGAAATTTGAGCTGAAATAAATATCAGAAGTACTTTTGAAAGGCAGAGAGAAAACAGTTACGTATTATTAACATGAATAGAATGTCACCCTCAAGGGCAAACCTCTACAATATTACCATATCACAAAGCGATTAAGCTGGTTTTTCCTTGTGTAACAAGATAAACTACTTCATATCTAAGAGTAGGAAATTATAACTACTTTACCAGATAGGTAGCATTTCCTCATATGACTTCATCAATGGAACAAAAACCAAAACCAAACCAAACCAAAACAAAAAATCATGAAAATGTTACAGAATCTGCCTCAATCCTGCATGACATCAAGCAGAAATTAGGAATTAGGTTATGTTAATAGAAAATTGCATTTTTCAGCCCATCCAGATCAGATCCTGTCCAGTATATTTATATATATTAAAGTAGATAGTGAGAAGCTTTGCTGTTAGTTGTCTATTTGGCAAATGACATAGCATTGTTTAATGCTTAAGTAGCTTTCACTCACTTTGCAAAGAGGTATTTTGGTTTTGGAATTTTGCTGATCATAGGTTTGGAAACTGATTTAAAGAGAGATGTTTCTTTTGAGTTTTATTGCTGTGGTAGTTTTCACCCCTTTTAAGCCAGGCCCTGTTTTTTCTGCCAAAATGCGCAATTATTTGATAACTAGCAGAATCTGACTTAAACCTGTATCCTCAGTACTGACTTCCCAAGTGGCTACCACAAATAGGCATTGGAGGGTAATTAAACCAACAAGATTGCAGCAAGTGGAAAGCTTGCTTATCTTGTACTTGTCAGCATGCATATAACACAGATTTCCTCTCTGCCAGGAGCCCCTAAAGCTCTGCAAAATTGGAACCTCCTGCTTCAGCTGATTGTTTGGCAAATTGTTCTTGTGCTACAGCTGAGCACAGGTTTTTTGGCCACAGATTATTTTTACAATACTTTTAAAACACAAACCACTGACATTGAATTTTTTTAAACATACAGTTTTGGTGCACTGTTGGCTAGTTGAGTGTCTTTATGCAAAGTCCATTCCAACAAAAAGAGCACTGTTTACTCCAACAGTTTGGATCTGGACTGAATGAAAAAACCATGTTTATTTTCTGAATTGCCAATGATTCAAAACACTTCGGTGAGGTCCATCCACTGCTATAACCTTTCATGAATACTATGAATTATGCAACAGAAGCTGCCATGCTGTTGCAGGCAAATTATTAAAAGGAAAATCTGTTAGAACCAACTCTGAAGTCAACATCAAACACTAGGGGAAGAGATTTTTTACTGTTGAGTTTAATCACAAAAGATGTCACATCCTCTGGTCTTCACTCAGACAAAGAAACTTCAGTGGAAGTTTTGCCTGAAAAAGCATTTCAAGATTGGTTTTATTACTGGTCTTAGGACCCATATCAAGTTAAAAACTAGTGGGGGTTATCTGCCTTGTCTCAAACACTGACAACACTGTCTATGTCTTTCTGGGGCTGCAGATAGTCAACTCTCTGAACAGCTTTTTAATATCTGATCAACTTTCTGATTCTTAAATGATATCTGGTTTTCATGTCCTTTATTAATACTATAAATTAGTGATTATTAGGCCAACAGATTAGAAAGCAAAGTATCTGGGATCTATTCTGACCTTTGAACTACTTGCTATGTATGATCAGTAAATCATGTCTTTCCCTCTATTTCCCACCCATTCACTTCAACTGTTCAGGAATACTGAAGAATAGTAAGAACTGTTTACTACTCTTATGTACTACTACTATATGTTTGTATGGTAGGGCTTTAGTTTTGCTCTGGTCATCCGCATTGCATTGTTACACAGTGACACTGTTGAAGTTCTCCCTGAATTTGCATAATGTTGTTTATGATTTGTCTCTGCTTAAACAAGAGCAAACGTAGCCCCAATAGACCCATATTCCAAAGTGAGTCAGTGAAGATCCCTGTGTAGCTTTGAAAACTGTCTGCATTTAGGTACAGTGATTACAGGTTGATGTTTTTCATGAGATCCTCTGAATAAATGCATATATTAGGAAGCAAAGATAGTAAATACACCTGATACATGCAACGATACTCTAACAATTGTTTTGATCTAATAATATAATTTTACATGCCATTGGCTTGCAATGGCCACCAGATACAATAACAAGATGGGAAATTAGGTGGGGAATATATTCAGCAAGGAACTTAAAAGTTTCTAAAAAACAACAGCAGCATTGCTGACTATAGGGGCTAACAGTACTGCTAACTAAATTTATATTGTCCCTGATAAACCAACAACCAACTACTGTCAGTGGAAAACCTCCAATAAATTCAGAATGCATTTTTGAAGATAGGCAAGATACCACTGAAATCTTGTTTTGACAATATCACAGTTTCCTATCCCTCTTAAATCTTTCCAAGGCAGGATTAGTAGTGCTTAAGGTGTGTATTAGGGAACTTCATTTTTCTCTATACTGCCTAGTCCCATGTCTGTTCCCCAAAACTGTCCCTAAGGAACTTCACCCCCCTGAAGGCTGCAGTTCAAGATGGCAGGGGGAGCTGAGCCTGTCGCTTAGGCATATGCAACCCCCTACATCAACACAACTCCCACCAGCAGAACTGCATTGACCACACCAAAGCAGTAGCTCTGCTCCAAGCTCTTGTCAAAGAGACAGGAGCAATGCCAGCTGTAGACGTAGAAAGAAATGTGTAAAGTGTCAACACACATAGTTTTGGGAGGGTTTGGGCATGGGCACAGAGATGAGCAGGGGCACAGCAGGGCCAAACCAAGCTCTAGAAAGCAAAATGTGTTGTAAATACTGTACTATTACACAGTTACTACATTAAAGCCACAATACTACTGTGGTACTGATACTATTCATCACTAGTTCACACTTGATAATCCTGTGTATTTAATGAAATAGAGCCTAGAAGAGTTAAAAATTACCCATTGAAGAGGCAGGAATAGTATAGTCATTTATTCTCTGCATCAACTTTGCCAGATGCGTCTTTTAATTCAACCACATTAAGTGATGATTATTTGTATTACAGCATTCACTAGCAGCTACAGGAAAGTGGGGTCGCGCTTACACGGAAAGCTTACCATTTAAATAGAGAGGAAAAGATTCCTTCTAGACAGAGGATTAACAGACAGATAATGCAAGGCTAGGAACAATGAAAACAGTAGGAGATAGATGCCTAAGGAGGGGTGGATTCACCAAAAAGGCGAAAGCAATAGCTGTGGTAGGACAGAGCAGCATGAGCTTTCCATCCTGTGGGACAGCTGCATTCCACTCAGCTAGCCACCTCTGAACATCAGGCCACAGTGCCTTGCTCCAGGTCACATGGGAAAGAGGCAGCGAAGCCAAATCCGTTTCTTTCAAGATCCAGCCTAGCTCTTAATCATGAGAGCCCTTCTTTTTGGGGTTGAATTCACTATGTTTAGAATAAGAACAGCGTGCCCAGAACACTGAGACAAGAATGAAACAGGGTTGCTAGGACATAGATGTACTTTTTCCCCCCTTGAAGCAGTTGCAATTTCAGTCAAAAAGCTTGGGGCTCTTTTGTTTTGGGGCTTTTGTTTGGTTTGGGGGAGGGGAGGTTGAAGGGGTGGGTGGGAG
>WAAD01005608.1:0-34936 GCA_013389945.1 Fregata magnificens
GGCGCGGTGCGGGGATGGACCGAGCCCCGCTCCCCCCGGCGCGGCCGCTCCGCCCGGTGCTTCTTGAAAGGCGAAATGAAAAGCAAAGAGTTCGGAGAGAAAGAGGAGAGGGCTTTAGCCTGCAGGAGATATCGCTGTTTACGTAAAGATATTAACAGTTAGCAGAAAATGCAGTCGGTAGGTAATTGTGTTACATTATCTGGCTGGGCTCTTCTACTGCGGGCTCTCCTGAACCGCCTTTGTAAACAGAAGACGATCACTAAAATGGGGAAATATCAGAAGCCGTGCAAATAAATAGTGCTGCTAACCTCGCCGGTCTGAGCACCCCCTTGAAGAGCGGAGCGGAGAGCTCCTTTCTGGTTTGTATTAGTGATTATTGCACTGTCATTAAGGAATGCAGGGGTGGAAGTATTTGCTTCGGGACTCTAAGCATACGCGGTACAGCAAGAGGGGAGCAAAACGCTGAAGGGTGCGTGCCGCAGAGAAAGCGGAATAACGCTGGACAAACCCTGAGAATATCCAAGGGCAGGAGAGCCTGGGCGGGGAGGGCCCCGCTCCGCCGAGAGCCCCCAGCCCTGCGGAGCTGCTCCTGCCTCTCTCCGCTTCAGATCCATCTTGCTTACAGGCTTCTGCTTCCCAGCGCCCTAACACACATGCCTGGCAGCTTGTCATGCAGAGTGGTTGCGTGATGTAATTCCCCAGCATGACATGTTCTCACCTGATGCCAACTGATCACTCTGGAGATGCACAGGAAGCTGCAGGCTCTTCTGGCAGCCTTTTCTTGTCCTCTCTCTTTCCCGTGCATGTCTGCGTTTTTATCTGGCATGCCGGGCGCTGGCAAGACGGCAGCTGGAGCAGCCCGCGGAGGTCTCCGAGGGCTCCGGTCGCCCAGNCAAAGCTTCCTGTTCCTAGTTATCTCGGGAGGTAAGTTTACATAAACTCAGCTGTGGCATCGGACTGAAGAGGAATCCCTTCTAAAGGTGTTTTCCTAAAAGAAATCCTCTGATCCCGGGGCTCAAAGGTTATCACGAACAATAAACACTTTCACCCTCAGCTTCATTTAGACAATGACGGATGAGCCAATCTGACACTCCTCCCCGCACTACGGATTTGCTCCTCTAATTATTTCAGCATTTTTAGTTTTGGTCACAGTGAGGGACCCGCACCGTTTTCGCTGGAGTTGCGGTGCCCGATTTTGCCTCTATTGCACGTTTTGGTGTCTTGTAGCTCCGCGCGTGGAAAACGGGGGAGAACAGTCCGAGGGCGATGGAGCTGGTTCGCACGCTTCTAGCCCAAGCCTCGGTTTTGCTCTTCCCGTAGAGATTCCCTGGGTATTCCCGAAGTTCAATATTTGCATTATACACGGGGAAAGGTGTTCCCCAAGAACAGTCAGGTTATCCGATAAACGCGTACCGAAACGGCCACATTTACCACAGATTTGGAGCACCCTTTCGACCTGGGTGAAAAGGGACTATAAAGCAGATAACTGGAACAGCGGATGGAGAACATCAAAGTCTGATTTTCAATGGGATCCCTGCAGACGTGAATGCATTCGGTTGCAGTCTCGGTCACCTGAAAGCTGGGAGGAGAGCATGCCACCCCCCACCCCCCGCGATGATGATCTTATACTTTTGAAGCAGCGGGTTTCATAGCGTAAATTCTGATTTATTCAGTCACTTGTTCGCACAGAGCGAGAGTTAAACTCTTGTTCAACCCGTAGCATTGTTTAAGCCCGGTTTAAAAACCAAAACAACCCTCACACACACACACACACACAACCCCAAGAAGCCCGTCATATAAACTAATCGATAAATGCATTTGCACTTCTGATTTTGGCTGCATCAGTACGATTAGCGTAACCGGGTTATTACGCTAGAGCAGACGCTCAGCTCCACAGCCGTGGAAAAGCCGCCGCTCAGGACCGCCCCCCCCGGCACCGAACGCGGCAGACTCGAGAGGGGAAAAAAAACCCAAGAGAAGGCAAGAGAGAGCCCCCCCACCTCGCTCCCAGTGCGGGCTCTGCGCCTTTTCCCAGCGGAGGCTCCCGCCCCGGCGGTGCGGGAGCCCGCGGGAGCCCCTGCCTGCGGCTCCGGGCTCAGCCCCTCACCGGCTGCGGAGCCAGGATCTGCTGGGACAGAGACCTAGGCTCAGATTCTTAAATACCAACAGCACACGAGCGCCTGGGTCTTAATTTTTACTAGTGTCAAGGAATGAACCCATTGCTCATAAAAGTGGGGGAAGACTGAGTATGTTGATGTGTTGTTATACCGGTTTTTTATATGACAGGTTATAAGATTACTCAGGAGGCCAATACAGCACGTTAAAGGGGCTCTCACGTCCTGTTTTCCTCAGTTGTGAAAGTTGGTGAAGTGATAGGATTAGGGGTCATACACATTTAGACTCCCTTTATCGCATGGAGGAATTTCACAGCAGAACACAAGGAAAGCATGAAACCCCAATTAGTTGATTTCAAGCTATCATCATACACTGGACAGCGTGCAGTATTTTTAAAATCTTGTTTCTGACACTTTTTATGCTAGAGATTCTTTTCCCTGCCTTCGTGTGGGAAGAAGGAGTTGCAATCAAAGATGCTAAGAAAAAGTGTGGTTAATCAGTAAAATATGATATTAAAATAAGATATTAATAGACATATTAATAGAAGTTATTGATAAGATATTAAAATGCTGCTGCTAAAACGGGAAGAGACAGTTGTGAAGCCTGTAAGACTTTGAATTTTCAAGCTCCATTTGCCGAAGAAGATGGAGAAATGTTGCACAACGTTAACATTTTGTTGTGAAATCCTAAAGCATCTCTGTTGCCAGAGCAGCCACTGCTCACTGAAGCAACTGCTGTTAGTTTCAAATATCGCTGGATCCATCACCCGAGGACAGATATGATGACCCTGGGACCCCATTGCTCCTGGAAGGGAAGACGTCTCTGCCATAGGCACGGGTGGGCCAGCCCTGTCGAGGACTGGGCTCTGTGCGAAGAGGCAGAGAGGAGGGCAGGACAAAGATGGGCTGAAACTGCCCGAATTTAAATGCTGAAAAGGCTGGGAAGAGGCAGGTAACAGGGTGCATGAAGGGCAAAACGTGGTAAAGGTGAAGAGGAATTTTCAGAGTAACATTTTGTTTCCTTTTGGCAGGTAAAAGACATACAAAGCAGTTGTTATTGGTGGCTAAACGGAGTTTTCAGTGGAAAACATCATGTGTCCGCCAGCAAGAATGTATGCGTCTAAAATACAATTACCTTGGAAAAAATAGCATTTTAATTTCAATTACAATTGTTCTATGAGAGACAGATGTGAACTGCTAAAATGTTTATAACGTGGCTTAACAGTAAAAAACCAAATATTAATGAAATGTGTTTCACTGATGGGATTTGATTGGCATGCTGTATTAATTACAGGCTTTTCACCTCTGAAACTGCTGTTCTAATCCTGTCAGTGCCCAGGGAAAACAATTTAAAGCTTGCTTATATATTCTAAAATGATATAGAGTCATACAGGCATCTTTAAAAAAAAAAAAAAAAAAGGCTGATTTTCAGCCTTAGTTTCACTATAGTGAAATACTTAAAAAGGAGCATCTGCCAACATATACATTCTGGTCACCATCCTACAACCCCAATACACCTAGAATATTTACAAACACTACCACGTGCAAATAATATCTGTCGGATCCGTAATTTGGAATGAAAGTTAAAATGGTAACCGAATTTCTCTAGCATGACACAGCCGAGACCTGCAGGTCTCCAGCAGGTGGAGACAAGAACACTGGTGTCCTTTATTTAAATAATAATAAAATAATCAACGAAGGGCAGCTGATTTCAGTGTCACTAAGCCAAGGTGTTCAAAATCTGTCATTTAGCTTTAAAAATATCATCAGAGCAGTTTAAAAGCAGGGGATCTTAAACCATTCATTTTCATTCCTAGTGGCTAAAGCAGAGGGTACCTTCTGGTCACATTTGTAAGTTTTTCTCTGCAGCCAGAAGAAGAGCGAGCTTTCTTAACCTCAGCCTGTACCCAGGGAAAAGCCAAACTTCTCTCCGCCGAGCATCCCATGTGGATTCAGTATGGACCGAGAGAGGAGACAGACACCCCTGACCACGGAGCCAGAACCAACGTTAACACCTGCATTCACGGGGCAGTCTCCGCCTGCGCAAGCCAGAGCACTCCTGCCGTTAGCAGAGACACTCTGTCCCCTTCCAGCCTTGCGCACGCCGCACACGTCCCTGCGCACCCACAAGCACGGAGACCCCAGGGCCCTCTCCTTTCTGTACCAGGTAAGAGCACACACTGCTCTGCCAGGCTCTGTATGGCACCAACATCTGGCAGACCACAGGAGGGGACAGCTGAAGGAGACTCTACTAAGGTGAGAGTGTTTTAACCCTTTCCATAAGTACGAAATGGAAATAAAGAGGGAATAAGCCATTTATTTACAGCCCAGAGACCTTAAGTGCGAAGAAGCTCTTTGGCCCTTAAGCTTCCACCAAGCTAACGTTAGGGTACCCTACGTACAAGAAAACGACAGAATCAACCAGCACTGCTAACCAGCAATACTAACGCACAGGGATGAAAGGCAACACAAGCAGCCTAAATCCTGCAGTAACCCACTCCTCAAGACCTCAGCCCTCTCCGTGCTTGTACTGGGGATGGCATGCCATGTATCGGAGACCCTCACAGGTGACATCAGAGAGCAAATGGTCCATCAGCTGCCTGCTGAGAAATCCTGTGTGGGACCTAAAGTGATCAGCATAACCTATAGGTTGATTTACGTAAACGAAGATAAACAGTTTGCAAATAATGTGTTTTTCTCTGTAGTAGAAACACTAACATTTAAAGCACCATAATGTAGTAAGCAACTTAGCCCCTGTGTCAAAATGGAAGTGGGAAGAAAAAAAAAAGTAATAGGATAATATTTTGAACTGTAAACCCCATTTTAGTCTATTCTGCATGTTCTGTGGCAGGGCATTTTATGTGATTTGGATACAGCTCCACTAGCACATTAAAGTTTATTGGCCTTGAAAAAATGGATTCATCACTGATGATAGAAGACTTGGTGTTATACTGTCAATGCATATTTTATTTGATCTCTGTCTTAAATACAACTCAGACCTTTGGACTCCATACAGAGTTGGACTTTAGCCTTTTCCTGTAATTATTTGGTGTCTTGTTAACATTTTATGAGCATGTCTGTTTAAATAAACTTATTTGATGTGCATTTATTTTGGCTGTAGCCTGCTGTATAGGATGGATGTGCTTTTCTCTTTGTCTTTTAAAATAAATCAAAATAAAGCTGAACAATGGAACTGCAAGGGGAATAAATTTAAATATAGTGTTTGTTTCATTTAACAACAATGCAATACAGTTGAAATCAAATAGACCTGACAGCATTATTTATGAGGATTTAATATTTATATGCTAAGTGTAGAACATTTGGATAATTACAACTGTAAAGCATCGGTTTGTTTGCCAGTTGCATTGACTGACATATTTGAGCACTACAGGCATAATTTGTTTGCACTAATGGACTGTAAAAAAGGCTGGAGTTTTAGAGGGCTTTTTAAAACCACCCCTCTACTCTTTTTATTCACCTTCTGAATACTTTTAAGGAAATATAACATCTTCAGAACTTTTACCTGTTTGCATGAAAAGATCTTACTTATTCATTTCTGTCTCTGCAATGATCTCGGCACGCAGAGAAGAGGCACCCAGAAGAGTGAGGCATGGCCGGCCCTTCTCAGCCACTGTGTGGAGGCCTCCGCCCTTCCCAGGGAATCCATGAAGAGAGAGCGCACGTGCATCCTCCCACTGCCGTACTCCTCCTCCCCCAGAATGCCTGCAACCGAAGGGCCCAACGTATCCACTCAAACGCCGCTTTAATAATTCACTAAGCTGCGTAGGTTGTGCACTCTCTATACCTTCTGAAAACATGTGATTCATCTCTTTTAGATCTGTTGGTACCATTGGTCATATACTAAAGGTGTAATACTGCGTTGTGTGAGAATTAAGACATGCCTGCCAACCTCTGCCCTTAAACTGCCAGCCTCTGGAGTGATGCTGGCCTTGTCACACCCAATGCAGTCTCAGGAAGGGAGGAAGACAGGTAATAGCAGAGGAAGCTTGGAATAATGTTAAGCTATTTTTCTTTCTCTATTCTTTACATGCAAAGCATTCCTGGTAAGGTTTTAAACTTCAGATGCTGAAAATAAAACAAATGCAGAAACAGAAAGAACCATACTAAATTACATCTTGCCTTTCTTTAACACCTTTCACCATACGACATTCAAGAGAACTTGCAAACATGCAGAGATGTGTTTGCTGACCACTAGAATGCAGCAACTTCCAAAATAAACAGCATCTGCATAGAGCAACATTCAGCAAGCGCTAAAAATAATTAAAGACATTAAACAAAGAAATATTCTCAGTTTCTTTGAATAGTGGGGAGGTTTCAATACTATCCCTTTGTCCTTTACTATTTCAGCTCCAATAACAGTACGTTAAACAAACTGCTGTGAGTTGCTCGGAGGCACGTAGGTGCTGATGGTCCTCCCCTCCGCCCTTGCCCTGTTCAGCATCCCCCTGCTCCGGGGCTAAGACAAGTCCCGTCTGGGACAAGGCCATTGGGGTGGTGGGGGCAAACGCCCCAGTTGGTTTTGCTGAGCTCTCACCCGGGCATTCACCTGCCCCAATCCCCCGTGCTCTGGGGTCAGCTGAGCCGGCAGCACAGATCAGCCAGCACAAGGCAGAAGAGCCCTGGGCTGGGAGGGGAGCAGCACTGCCTCCTCAGTGAGGTGCAGCTGAGGCCAGAGTGGCAGAACTGTGAAACCATCAATTCATTTAGTAACTACCCTGCACCGAAAAGAGAGACTTTTGTGAAGTTTTTTCCACAGGTTTTCCATTTCTCCTGGTAAGTAAAGTTTTTTTTCCACAAACGTGGAGATGGTTTGGTGTAAGCAAAATAGCACATATTCTAGAACATGCCTTGGGCAAAATGTTACTGTTCCAACATCTTTCTTAATGAAGTAGGCTGATTGTCAGCGTGGATGTAGCCTTTCATTTTGGTGTAACAGGTACTGATGTGCAGTTTACTCAGTGTGCAGAAAGCAAATTTCCTCTGTTTTTCTAGCAATTGTAATCCTTTCTCCTCACAGACTGTGGTTAGGCATTGGAACAGGCTGCCCAGAGAGGTGGTGGAGTCGTCTACCCTGGAGGCGTTCAAAAAAGGTGTAGACGTGGCACTCCAGGGTCTAGTTTAGGAGTCATGGTGGTGTTGGTTGATGGTTGGACTTGATGGTCTTAGAGGTCTTTTCCAACCCAATGATTCTATGATTCTATGATTCTATGATTCTATACTTTTCCTGCTTTTTAATCCTTGTGTTCTCTGTATTGTGCCTTCCACAGTAGTATCAGGGGCTCCTCCTGGGTTCCTGTCTGATGTTTTCATACGGTCAATATGTGAAAACAACAGTGCTGTTGAGAAGGTACAGTCAAATAAAGTCACTGTCATGAGGTTGGAAAAGATTATCAGACATGACAACATATGACAAAAATAATGGATGACTTTAGAGTATAAGTTTGCATGTCAGCATCTTTACTAATGCAAGCAGTATTAAGAGTTTTCAGATTCATGTGCCTACACCCTAAGCCTCTTGCAACAGGGGTTTGCTGAGCACAGTGCCTGCACTCCACAGCTTGGTGAGTTGTGCGGTCCACGGTTACATAACATTGCATTACCATTCATCAACCTCAGTTTGTTCAAACTGGAGGTCCCCACAGCAAGCTTGTGCAAGCCCACTACCGAGGATGGATTTCACCTTCCGTGTACACGTCCTGCTATTGCTGTCGAGAAGACAGTTTCTCTGGGAAAGCTCTGTGACAGTGGATGATGGCAATGATGCTGCACCTACTCTCTGAATCTGCTTCCCAGGCTTGTCACAACAAGAGTGCATCCTCTGAGATGCTGAGGATAATTAATGCCCAGCTGAGTAACTTTCCAGGGCTCACTGAAGAGGAATGAATATTTCAGTGCTCAAAACCCTATTGTCACCCTCACAGATTTTTCTCCTCATCTCTCACCTCCCAGAAAAATAATACAACTATCCTCTTTCCCCTTCCGCTGCATATTTTGTCCCTCAGGCTAAACTGTCTCCAAGTCTTTACTTTTCCAAAAGTCGCTGTTTTCCACTGGGTATCGTGCTGGCAGAGCTACACATAACTATTCCCTGTATTACTTTCAAAGCATCAGGAACTAAATGAGAGATTTTTTCCTAATCGGGTCAAATCAAGAGCTAAACCTGTACCGTGGGAGAAACACTCAAATCTTTCTTTTCTCCCTTAGCTCCATCTACTGATATTACAGCAGATTGCACATAGTTGCAGAGCTGTGCTACACATACCAGACATGCTCTGTCTTCCATCAATAATAATTTTAAGGTTAATTCTTCAAGAGATTAGAAAAAAACTGCTATCAAGCGAAAGACAAGTGCTTGTGTATGTTTACCCTGTGGGGTTTTTACATCAGAAGTGTGAAGTGAATTACAGGGTACGATAACCCAGAGGAAAGTTAGCTGCTTCTTGGTGAAAAGCATTTTGGAGCCAGTTCAATAAAACCCACCATGAGACCACACATCAGAATTGTATTTATTTAGGGAGCTAATTGAAATGGAGCCTGTAAGGAGGAGCCAACATCAGACGCAAGACACAGTTAAGATCTGAGAAGAGGCGGTGTTTGTGGGCAGAAATAGCGAAGAGTGTATATGAGGCCAAACCTGGTAGCCCTCACCCAGGCAGAGTTCCCACTGAATGGGATGGGTTGAAGTCACGAGGTGGATTGCCAGGGAAAGGCTTGTTAGCTCAAGCCTCTGGGTAATTTTCCCGGGCTGTGATGCAGGTCTGCCTTCACAAGTGCTGGCACTCTGTCTGCCTCTTGGCTCTTCTGAATCCCTTCTCCATTTTGCTAAGAATCTAACCACCGAGCCAAGCTGTGTTCCCCTCCCAGCGCAAACCGATCAGACGGGTGATAGGATTTCACATTTGGTCTAGTGGTATTGTTTGGTTATCGTTATTTTGTTGGTCTGTGCTGCAGGATGTTCTAAGCTTGTTTTTACCAAAGGAAAAAAAAAAAAGGAATGTCAGATTGGAAAAGCCTGTCATCATTTAAACTTGAACATGCATTTTGGGGCAAAATGCTGAAATCCTTATTCAGAAAAAAGCTTCAAAATCAGGCTCTTAAAACCCACTCAGGTGGCTCAAAACCATTAAGATCCATAAATAATGGTTGAGTTTGCCTCCTGCTCTCGGAGTACCACAAGTCACACTGTCAGCTCTTAGCTGTGAGTGCAAGGACTAGAATCTCACTTTTTAAAGTAAGCGCTAGGAGTCCCATATAGCCCGAAGGCCCCTGGAGCTGGGGCTTTAAAGGCAATATTGAATCCCATGACACCTATGATAAAACCCCAATGTTGTATATAGGGGTCTCAAAGTCAGTCATTTAAGAAAAGGCTGAATAAAAGTGCGGTGGGATCACAAACAGCTGCATTTTGCCTTTTATTTTCACTTCGGAACAGCACTTTGAGGGCTTATATTTTGCAGAATTTAGTTAGAAAAACCATAGTTGTTATTGGGGCAAACAGCTTCAAGGAGAAGCAGACATTGTCAACCACTTCCCTCCGCTGTGGTCCCCTCCTCCTAGCACTGGGCATATACTCCAAGGTAAAACTTGCTCTACTTATGTTAAACTGATAGTGTGAGTAGTAAAGTCTTTTCCCTTTTGGTTTAAATGAATCCTTGCCACTTAAGTTCATGTTTATTTTTATAATACAGACTCACTGTCGTTTATTACTCCCAAAGGGACTCCAAATACCATGATGGTTATGAGTGAACCTGGGAATATACTTCTGAATTGCTTGTGATTTATCCTGTTTCTGATGCACATAATAACACAGCTCTTCCAAAGCCTGTGCAAGGCTTTTAATTATTAATTTCTGTACTTTGTGTGGCATCATGTGACAGTTATTGCTGCTGTGGGTGGGAATTACTGTGTCTGTGCTTTCTGGTAACAGCATTGTTATTGGGAATTTCATATTTCAGGCTAACTGCTGAATGGCTTTGGAACAGCTTGAACCTGTCCCCAGCAATGGAACAAATGCCATTTAAAACTAGGCCCTTTGCAGCATCAGGATGCTGAGGAGTGCAGAGCTCAAGGGGAAAGATGAGACCAACAGGAACTGTGAAGACACATGGTAGGAGCAGAAGGGCGACTCGCTCTGTAAACATGCAGCACACCTTCTGAGTTGCCCCAGACTTCACTATACCTCTTACTAAAGATAAAACAACAACAGGATGACTACATATAAGCAAATTTTTATTCCTCAGTGCCAGTTGCCAACAGCTCTAACCCCACGTAACTCTCTGAAAAAGCCAACAGATCCAAACAGGTAACAGTCTGACGATTTCAGTGCGCCCATCTGCTCTGATGAGGCAGGCCTCCTGTACCATTCGAGGACATTTTGCAGCACTGTACAAGCAGTGCACACTGCTAAGCGTTCATCCTCCTGAGCAGCACAGGACGTTTTTCTGTTGCAGAGTCTGCGTTGCCCTGTGTGGTAAAACGGGTCCATGGCTTTGTCTGGCTCCATGCTCCCCTCTCTGCCTCGTGCACCCAGCTTTTCTCAGGAGACGGAGATTTTACCACCCCAGACATGCATCATGCCAGGTGCTACATGCGGGGCTGGACCCTTACACTGAGGATGCTGTAGAACTGAGGCCGTGCAGAGGACCTTCAGCAGCGACCAGAGGAGAAGCCCTCCCTCCCCCCTTCCTCCTCGGTTACTAAATCTGTTTAAACTAGGGGAGAGGGGTGAGGAAGTGAGACCTTTTGGAGAAGCCACATAGATGTTTGTTTTCCTTGGGGGTTTATATCAACATTGGTCTTGACATTTTGCCTCTTATTATGTGTGGCTCTTTAAAGGGTGAAATAATATTTTCTTTTGCTTGAGAAAAGGACAAAGTTCAGACAAAGCGCTCAACCCAAAATCATTTTCTTCTTTCCCAACAGTTTACACATTGTCTACACTACGGCTCTGTGTAAAGCACCACTCTGCAAACAAAAGGAGACTGGCAGGGAGACGCTGCTCCTCCAGGCCCACCCAGCCCATGTGGACCCGGCGCTCTGCACCACTTCGTGTCCCTGCCTGCTCCATAGGCAGAGGGCACACCACAAACCCACTCTGGTACACTTCCTAGTGACTGACTTTAATAGGTTTCATAATTGGCAAAATGTGCTTTGAAGTTTGAAAATACAGTTTCTCTCTCTGCCAATCTAATCTCCCTTCATCTGGCAAAAGCCCGTTTCCCGCACAGGCTGTTTATTTGTGCAGCCACAGTGTTGATGAAGTCCCCAGTCAAAGCATTTAGTAGCAACCAGGGCGGCATCTTCTTTGCATGCTGCCCAGAAAGAGCTTCCTCTGCCTTTTCCAGCTATGGCCTCGGGCTACACAGGTCTGGAAGGGAAGCAGCAGCAGGGACAGGGCAGGGTCAGGCATGAAGTTACTGCCTCTGAGCAGAAGTTACAGGATCAGGAGGAAGCTTATCTTAGCCCATATTGATGTTTAATTAGGGTCAATCTAACTCATGTGACTCTTCACCTGTATCCCAAAGGGAGTAAAAGCAAAAGCTTAGTTAAAATGCAGGCTTTAAAATTATTTTTATGCTGCTCCTCACACAGAAAAGAGAGTCATCTGAGCAGGAAACCCAAGCAAAACATGTTAGTAATTGCAGATGCTCAGACATGGTTGAGAAGCAAGTCGAGTGAGTAACATGGGAAACATACATATATATATGTGTGTGTGTGTGTGTATATATATAAAAGACAAAGATGTGGGAAAACTGCTGGCTTCAGAAAGCTGCCAGAGTTTTTGGATAACTTCTCCTGGTGGTTTTAAGTGAACAGTCGATAACACATCCTGTCACAGCTCCACAACCCGCCCCGACCCCTGGTCTGGGAGCTCCATCCCTCCCTGCGGATGCAGGAGCTGACAGAGCAGGCTGGCAAGTTGGTGCAGAAGGGAGGTCGCTCCCTCTGCACTATGCAAGTGTGGAGGGAAGGAAATGGGGGATCAAAATTAATTTGGTGGGGGAATTCATAAGACAAACATGCAAAGGGCCTAAGGCAGAGGAAAGCCAGTTTGGGAAGAAGGATGCTGCTGGGCTCAGTGCTGCTGGTCATGGTAGGGACACAAAGACCAATTTGCTTTGTTAACCCACAAACTTAACTGTCAGAGCTGTAAGCTGCTGGACCGGCTCTTCTCCCTGCTTTGCTGAACGTGCTATTGCAAAGCAAAGGGCTCCTGACACCATCAGGAATGACGGTAAAGTATTTGCCTAGCTGGCACTGAAAGGTGCTGATGGCAGTGAGAGCTGAGGCCAAGCAGATGCACCACAGTGCACAAGAACCATCTTGCTGCAGCTTCAGCTGGAGATCAGGTGGGTGAATGGTTCATGGCAAAGGACCTTGGGTGTCGGCACGGGTCAGTGGGATGGGGGCAGAGCGGGAGGTGCAGGAGGGATGTGGGGAGGAGACTGGGCCAGGGTGAAATGGTCTGTGATTGATGATGCAGAGGGGAAATCAAAGACGAAAGCCCATCCTTGCCATAACGTCCTCTGAACACGGATCACACCACAGCACGTGTATCTATCAGGGCACACTGGCTCTCACATGCTCGAAACCTAAATAATGCCCTTTTGTTATGCACTTTCCTAGGTTTTTAGTGGCATTGTGTCTTCTAATCCTATCTGAAGCTCAGAAGTGCTAATGTTTGGGTAAATGAAATATCCTCTACTTTGAAAAGCTGGAGTTGTTTCTTGTTAGTGTAAAGTTGTAGTTCATTTTTGAATTAGATAAGGTTAGCCACTTCTATTGCCCTTTGTAGACGGATTTTATTTTGTGAAAGATGCTGGAATTTGGGTTAGATTACATTCAGTAGAAAGCTAAATATAATACTTAAATTGTAACATACTAATTGCTACAGATACAGAGTATCATGTTATAAACACAGTACATCACTCATTTGCAGAATTATTTTACCCCAATATTTAATTGTAACCTAATAAATCTGCATAGTGTGAAATCAAGTGAAAACAGACCCAAATAATAATCTGCAAACCTCTGGTAGTAAAATGGGATTTTTCTGTAACTCATGCATTTCTACTTCAGACATATTTTTTTTATTCAGTGTTCTCTTTAGGAATGTATTTCACAGACAGACAGTCTTCAAGCAATACAAGCCCATAAAATATGTATGAACAGAAAGTTAGCAAATGTTTTATAGAGTCACATAACTAGTTGTGATAAGAAATAAACACA
This sequence comes from Fregata magnificens, assembly GCA_013389945.1. Lineage (NCBI taxonomy): Eukaryota > Metazoa > Chordata > Aves > Suliformes > Fregatidae > Fregata > Fregata magnificens. The sequence goes on from WAAD01005608.1 coordinate 13,365, forward strand.
GAGGCTACACTGTGCTCTCTAGGCGGGATGAAGGGGTCGCCCTGCTAAGTTCGCTCACCATGATGTAACCTACCCAAGCGACTCCCAAGTACGCGACGCATTACCATTACCTCAAAACAGCTGTTCAAATGCTGTAGGACATGCAGCAGACCTCTGACCCGCAGGTGAAGAGGGAATGAATGCAAATCATAATTCCCCAATTATTTGGGGGTGAAATGTGACACTGGAGTTAGTGCTCACCAATCAGGTTAACAAGTTAGCTGAAACTTTATCTTTCTGTACTTAAATTACTGGGAAATCACCTTGCCGCCCTGACTGAAGAGATATCGATCATCCCTTGTTTACAGAAGGGCTGCAGGGGTCGGACGCTGTCCCCGACCAGGCACTGCAGCGTTCCCTGACCCGCGGCACTGCTGGGCTGCAGCCATCCTGGGCACAGCCCTGGCTGCCCTTGCCCTCCCGTCCCTGCCACACGGCTCAGCCGCTGCAGCCCGCACTCCACCACCGGGAAGCGTCATGCGGTTTCTGTCTCACACATGTGGAAGCTGGAGCAAGCATGGCAACACACCTCTGGTCTTGAAGCCTTCCGAGCGGTTAAGTGTATTAGGCATTTATCTACAGACAACAAGAGTAGCTTGCTGCAAAATGAGAAGCTAATGAGAAGCTCAGGAGCCCTCCATGTCTCCAACACCTCCATGCCATCGGCGCAGGGTCGCCAGCCTTGCTCGGGAGCGGGTGGGCAAGACCAGGACCGCTGCTCCAGAGCACCCAGCAGCAGCTGCAGCTCTGCCAGGGAGCTGGAGGCCAAGAGACACAGATCCCTGCCCGTCCCGCCGCCCCAGCAGGCGCAGCTGTGCTCCCATGCCGCAGCACCTGGACGGAGTGGCACCAGGCAAACAAGGACCATGGCTGCACCCCAGCATCCGCACAGCAAACTTCTCTTCCCCCTGATAACTGCACAGTAATTTAAGGGCCCCAGTACAGCAGTAATGGTATTCTGGGCGAAGGCTGATGCTTCTTTAACAGCTCATGGTAAATATGGTGTATGTTGTCAGGGTAAGATTTATCCTTTCCTTTCATTCTACCAGCTGTCAAATGTGTTTGATTTTTCTCAAGCTTTGAGTGTAGCAGGAATTTAGCCAATAAATACAACTGATGATGATTTTCACTTTGGTTTCAAGCATCTGCCATTCATAACGAAGCCTGATTAAAAATGTAAGAAGATTATTTTTAGTTTTAGAATGTGGCAGAGCCTCGCTGCAAAACATGGTGTGAGGCATGAATAATTAACTTTAAAAAAATCAAGGTATATCAAGCTCCATAAAGCAAAGGAGTGAATCCTCCCCAGAGTGCTGCCTTTGCTGTGACGTATCCTGTGTGCAGAGCACAGCGTAGCAGGCGTGCCTCCTGTGCAACAGCCAACTCTTCAGCTCTCATTGAAATTTCTGTGCTTTTTCTGTGTCTTACTGGCAGTGAGTTGCAAGTTAGTGAGTCGCTGGCCTGTGAACAACTTCAGCATGGTTTTACAGCCTGTGAATCCTTCAGAAAGCGATGGGGGAAATGCAAGAGCGGCTCTCCAGGTGGTGGCAGGAGCAGACAGGACTGTTGAAATTCAGTTTTTCTTCTCTCTGTAGGGCTCGGTGGCTCCGGGCATGGAGAGAGACTCCCCTCCCTGCTGAGCTGGGCCTGCAGAGGTACATCTCTTTTACACTGCATAAGCCCCTGCCAGCAGCAGCATGCACACACATCTAGTGTCTCCCCAGTGGGAACCTGCCCCCCGAGCCCTGCCGGCGTCTCCCTGCAGCAGTACCAGCGCCCACGGATGCACCTCCAGCTCACTGCTGCTGAAGCCTCTCTGCCTCTCTCCATTTGCACAGAGTGAATGTTAAAAAGAGCTCTTCCTAGAAACTGTGCAGCAGGTAGGAAGCTGTGGCGTGGAGCGGGCGCTCGCTCAGTTACTCCCCATGTGTGCCAGGAGCTGGTGGGCAATCGCGTGGCAGGACACGGGAGATGCTGGGAGAAGACGAAGGAAGGTGAAACAGCCGTGGGCCCCAACCCTGGTGGTGGCTGCTCTTATGCCTGTCATACTGTTAACTCCTGAATGTTTAGTATATGAAGATGTAAACTGAGGATTGGTGGTTTTAGGGATTCACTTACTTTTACTCACGTTACAAAACCACCTCTAGTCTCTTGGAAGGAATTGACATTGACAGGACTGAATTGTCTGATAATAAATTTATCAAGATGTTAATGATCATCAGCTTCTCTGTGAACTACTTGGCAAAATCACTACAGGTCTTCCTATTAGCTGGAACTGCTACCCATTTAGGGCTTGCTTTGAAATTTTATCTTTCCATCTTGTTTTCTGTTTCCTCCTTTTTTTTTTTTCTTTTTTCAGAGACCTCATCTGTTTGCCAGCATTCTCTGATCAACATCTCTCATGTGTTTCCTATTAAGGCTATGATGTGTCTAGCCATTTTACTTCTCCTGCCCTTTTAAGTGGTGTCAGTCTTTTTGCTTTGCTACTAGTTGCCTTTTATCTCTGCAGTCTCCAATTCTCAGCGCACATCATTACCTAACTCTTGAACTATCTTTTTCTTACTCGCTATGACAAATCTCAGAGGCCTGTGGCAAGCCCTTACCAGGATGTAGCTAACGACGCCTGACCAGCCGTCAGGAGAGGTGGCTTTCCGTGAAAAACCAGAAACTCCCTGCTTTCGTGACCTCAGTTGTGGATGTGGGCGTCTGCCAGGCATCTCTGGCACTGGGCATCGTCTGAGCACAAGATGCTCTGCCAAACTCAAGCAGGTTTCTGTTGGGACCACAGCACAGAAACCTGCGTTCCTCCTGCCAGACGCTGTGCCGAGGACGGCAGCTGTGCCCGTCCGCGGGCGCCTGATCCCGTCCTCGGTTCCCTGAACTCCAGGGTGTCAGGGTCTGCTTTATCGCACTGCGGGGCAGCACGCGCAGCTAGCTGGGGAGCCCAAGACACACCTGAAGGCTGGTGCTGGAGCTTTCAGAGATTCGAAGACCTTGCTTAAAAAAGGGAAAAACCCATCAAACATTACCCAGTATTGATCAGGGTGTTCCTTACAGCCCTGTGAGCTCTTTGAGTGTGAGAATTTGCTTGGGAGAATTTGTTTGAGGTGTCTATTTTGGCTAGTCTCTGTGCTTTCATGATGATTGTTTTTCTTCCAGGCTTTTCTCTTTCTCGCTGTTTTCCTGCATGGTGCAGAGTGTACGGTCACCTTAATGTCTGGCTTATTTATTTGTATTTCATGCTGCATTTAATTCAAAAGTGGATATCACTAATGATCCACAGACACCACCACAGAACACCACATAACCTCAATCTGTAGCTAACTATGGATAGTGTTATCCTACACCGTTACTAAGAATAGCTTCTAAATATATAACCAAACCCCAGACTCCAGGGCCTCCCTCATCTCGAATGACTGGTAACCTTTCCATCCCAGCTGTCACAGCCCTTCTGGTGGCATTAGGCTCTGATGCTCTGCCAGGGACCATCCCTGAGCTTGTGGAGGGCTAATCCAGGGGTAACGGATGCTATCTGGTATCTGCACGGACAAAATTATTACAGGGCTCATTTGCGGCAGTGGACATATGTTACCCAGCCACTGTCTCTGCAAGTGCATGGGACAGACGTGCCAGAGAAATCAGACACTGGCATCCCCTGACTCCCAAAGCAATGTGAGGCTGGCTAGCCAGGAACTCATCGGGGCCGGCTGCTAGCAGACAGCGGTAGAGAGGGTGAGAGGCCGCATGCAAAGCACCTCCTGGGGCTGCTGGCAATGCACACGAGGTCACCTTTCAGCACACTGGTAGAAGTGGGCAGAAGGCTCAAAATCAAAACCCAGAATTAATATAGCAGCTTTTCCCATGCCCTTCACAGCAGGTGCTGCGGGACGAGCAGTGTGCTCTCCTGAGTAGGACGGTGCAGCGCCAGGGCATGGCCACCCCCGTGCGGCTCTGCTCCTGTCTGCGCCGCTCTCAGCGGGCGCACCCAGCAAGGTGCTGGTTTGCCCCCATGCTGACCCTCATGCACCCACAGAACGCCCATCCCCATGGGGATTCCTGCTTCCCCTCCCACTAAGGAGCACCGGTGCAGGGAGGCAGGGAAGGCATTGCGCCCGCGCTGACCAGGCACCAGGGTTCCCTCCCTCCCGCTTGCTCTCACTCGATGCGGCGCTGCTGGGCAGCTGGTGGCAAAGACAAGCGGCCAAATAAGAAATCGAAATGAAATTAAATGTGGTGTGGCCAATTCAATGAAACACATACAGTGTGGTTCCCTGTCCAAGTAAAACTCTTCAGGATTAGAAGAAATCAAATCTCTACTTCTCCCTGTGTCCAATTTTCCCTATGAAAAACACGAATAAATGAAAAATCCCCCTGTGAAAGTTTCTCTAAAGGTGTATAAAATAGAAGAGTCGGATTACATCTGATCTGTATGACTCGCCTGTAAAGTCTTAATCTATTCTGGGCTGTTTTATAGCAAAGATCTTGGATAGCACTTAGAATCAGCTAGAATTCAGTCAAAACATTTTTTTTTTTCAATTCAAAAAGAAGAAAATTTCCATTAGGGTAATTTCAGCATAAACCCATTATTTTTTCTCACACTAAATTATGAATTAAAAAGTCATTCTAAATCCAAACGCAACAACATCAAAAGTTTTAGAACTCTTTTTCCTAACAGAAATCGTAAAAATCCAATCAGAACTGACAGGTTCCATAATGAAATTAGTTTAAAAAAATCTTTTGCAAAAACCCTACTTCTAGCATTACTTATTTCTAACAGCTCTGTTACAAATGTGACGTCCAATTGGACAGAAAACGAAGAGAAAGCATTCTGTAAACAAGCCCCTTTTCGTGCTTGTACTTGTCTCCTGTTGACAAGAGCCAGCACTTTCTGCAGCGTCTGAGCAGCCCTGTGCAAATGACAACTGACGGAGCTCCTGCTGCAGCTCCCACCAGGGAGGCACACACTGCTGATTCACATGCTCAGAGCTGATTACTGCTGCTGCTGTGGGGAAGCTGCAACAGTGCCCGGAGGGTAGCTGCCTGACAGCAGCGAAAAGCTTGCGGTGCTCTGGGTTGGTAACAGTTTATTTGCACGCTTCATTCTGAAAGCAAGGACTTTCCCCTCTGTCCATAGCTGTATGGGAATTCTGCCCCTGTAAATCGGTCACCGGTGAGGCTGTCACCACTTGCCCCCACAGCAGCTCCGGGCCATGCTGCACCCGGGGGACCCATTGCAGCAATGTTAGCACTTGTAACTCTCGGCAATACCCATCTGCTCCTGGGAAGGGCTGCTTCCAGGGCTTCCGTCCCCTGCACCGTGACACCTGCAAGAGGACGAGCCTGCAAAGCCCCGCCACACATGGCCAGGGCTGATACGGCCACCCCATTCATCAGGGTGCTTTGAGAAACTGAAGGCCTCACCAGCATCAGCACCGGCACCCCTGCCGGCTGTGGGGAGCCAGGTCCGAGCCACCTCTGCCCAACGCGCAGGCAGCATGCCTGGCCAGCCACTCGGGCTGGTCTGTGTTCTCTGCACACCCCCGTGGAGGAGGCTCCTGGACGGGTCTGTAATTACGCCTCCCACACGGTCTGTGCTGGCACTGGCATTCCCAGCTTCAGGAGTCCCCCGGAAACCTCCTTTGAAAATACCTGGAGCACTACAACAATGTGCCATTTCACCCAGCACTCCACACTGCCTGCACCCTTCTCGTGAACTTGCCAAGCTTGTGCTTTAAGGATTCACAGATTCACTAAAGCATTAATTGGAGTAAAAGCACAGAGCTGCTTTTGCTCTAGCTGGAAGAAAATCTACTTATTACTCCGTGAAAAAAACCCAAAGCTTTCTATTTTTGTAAAAATAAGAGTAAGTGAAGCAGAAGGCAGCGGACAGTGTCTTTGCACAGCTCTGTCTTTAGTGGGCAAGTGCTCTTGGTTTCGCCATGCACCTGGGCATGCAAAGCCTCTGGCATTTCTCACAAAATGCCACAGGAAGGGCTGCACGGTGACACCGACAACACTGAGAACTCACAAGACAGTCCTCATTTTTCAAGTGCAAAGTGAGTGATAACTGTTTAAGAATTCAGCCCTGTATGTTGAACCAGAAAGGTGTTCCAGCTCAGTTTTCCAGGGGGTATGAAAAGGATTTCCTGCAGTGTGGTTCATTCAACTCACTTTTCATAAGCTAGTTTTCAACAACGTCATCCAAAAGCCATTAGTTTCATTGTATGTATCATGCAGGGTTATTTAGTAGGTCATAAGGAAAATTTAAATGGACAGGTGCTTTAAATTACAAGATGGTGGAGGTGGTTAATAAAAAAATACTAGAAAACATTGGTAACCTTATTTTGGGCTTGAAGTGGGTTCTGTAACTGATGGGCAAATGGCTTGGAGAAACACTGAGATCTGTCAGAAGTGGTAGGTTCAAAATGCATTCAGGAAATCAAGCTGCTCCCCAGAGATCAGAGCACAGTGCATGCTTCCCAGACGCTATACACCTTTAAAACTATTTATTTCCTCTTAGATATTTGCACCGTGGGGACAATCAATTACACGACGCAAATGTCCTATATGTGTGACACAGAGAGAAACCTCAAAACACTTGTATTTCTTGTCACGACCTGAAAAGTGTGAGAACCATGATGGGCTGCCTCCAGGTACACGGCAGCTGACCTGGGGAGAGGCCGAACCCGCCTCTGCACTTCTGTGTCTTGGGCTGCACAGACACGAGGAAGGAAGATGAGACTGTCCCAAGCTCAGGGTGCTTCAGCCGTAACCCACCTCCACGCTGCTCGGAGTATTCAGCCTTGTACCAAGACTGCGTAACGGTTCCCATCATCTAACAAGAACCAAGCAAGGGGCTTCTTGCAGCTGAGCATCTGTGGTGTGCGCTGGCCACCAGCGTTATCCAGAACCTGGCAAATGACCTCAGCAACAACTTAGCAGCCTCCTGACCCTGCCACAGCCTCACGGGCTGACGCAGCGCATGGATACAGCATGCAGAGCACAGACACAGCACCCAGTGCACAGTCCCGAGGTCTTTCAGCACCCAGGGACTACTGGAGTCACAGCTCGTACCGCCACCTCTTGGCCCCTCGCCCAGAGTTAGCCAGCACCTACGCAAAGGCAGAGCAGGGCCATGACATGGAGAAGACAGTCACACATGTGCAGCCAGTCCTACCATGTGTGCACGAAGGACTGTAATCACTCAGAAATCCTACGTGTGTCAGCGAGACAGCTCAGGAAGAGAGGTACTAGCACAAAGGAGAAAAACACAGGAAGGATTTAACAGGGAGATGAAGAGGATTTAATTATTTTATACATCGGAGACTACTTATTGAGATGTCTACTGAAAGACTGGTGCTTGTAATGCATTCATGTATACAGCATGCAAGAAGGGTGAGTCTGGTTTGCATAAGCATTCCCCAACATCACCACGTCTTATCTGATTCCTTTGGCTCAGAGATCAGGCTGGAAATCTAATGGGAGTCAAATGCTTTCCAAGATGCCTGATATTTCCTAATTATTCCAGGTTGGAAACATGTCAACAGCTAGAGCAGAGATGCTTTAGTATCTATTAATTCCTGGCCAAATTCAGACTCTTCCTCTGCTCTTGAAGCTCAGGGCACAGGAGGAAGGACGAAGGCAATTAAGTTGTAGGAAAAAGCTACTTGGCACAGCGGGCAGTAACAGGGAACAGGCAAACCACTGAGGGTATGACTGGCAGCCGCGACAGCAAAAGCTTTGGGCTGCCCCTCTGCTGCTTTCCACCCTGCCCAGGACAGCTCAGGACCACGGGGGTCCCTCCAGTTGGGTGGGAGGCTTGCAAAGACACAGCCTCCTGCCACACACGTGCCTGCAGGATGTTCTCAGGCTTCAAATGCAATTCCCTTCTGAGGCTTGAAAGAAAGTTTGTCTTTATTTGTCTACAGTTTGTCTTGCCAGACTGCAGAGAGGTTAGCATCTTTAACTAGGTTGGTTGATGCTGCCCCAACCTGACTGAACTGTGCCCTTTAGCCACCCGAGACGTCGTTAGGATCTGACCTTGAGGCTGGGGAGAGGAAATGCACAAAGTCACAGGGAACAACAGGAAACAAAAGGAGGAAACCCCCCAATTTTTTCTACCTTGGACACCCTGATGATGCAGCCTCAGATGATGATCTGCAGTCAATGTTTGGGTAAGAAGACGGGGTTACTGTCTGAGCCCCAGAGAGCGAGGCTGCATGCTCTGTGCTTCATTAGACCACTCATCCTGTGAGACGTGCTCTGGGCAGCATGACTCACAGTCACTGGAAATTCCAGCTTTTTTCTTTTTCCTCTGCATCTTCCCTGTGTGTGCATAGTTCGCATGCCAGGGGATGAGCTTCTCTGCCCGCATGCTTTTCTGATTGTTTGGTTTGTGGACTCCTTGCGGACATGAAAAGATTGAACAACTTGTGCCAATGTGCCATGAAATCTAATGAACTAATTGCTGCAGGAGCAGGTGATGTTTTGGACTGTGGTCTGGAAAATATACATATGTGTATGTTTTGCTATGGTACAGCATGCCTAGTGTCATCTCCTTTCTAGCAAGAAACGATGGAAGAATCTATAGGATGCCTTTGTTTCATAGTGTAGTATGCATGCCATTATGCAGACAAAACATACTTTAGAAATGGATATTACATGCTTTCAAAATAACAGACACATTTTTGTATCCAAGAAAGAAACATTTTAGTCTGTTATGGTGGGCCAAATCCCTCTGCCTCCTGGTCTGATGGCATTGGCGAATCTGTTTGAAATCTGAACAGTCTAGTTGTGGGATGCTAAACCCACATTGTGAGATGCATTGCAATAAGATGAGAGGGGAATTACTATGCCATTGAGGATTGTATGGTTTTGTGTAGTAAACACGCTTTAGAAGCCAAACCTTGCTTATTTTATCCATACTATAAACCTATTGAAAAAAATGTGATATTAAATAGTTGAGACAGGCAGAATTTGGCCTGGAATCTGGATTTCACATCTGAGGTTTTTACAAATCAAAGGAACAGATAGCGTAAAATAAAAGCAGCCTTTTAAAATGAAGGAATAACACACAAAAAATTTTCTATTGGGTTCCTTCTAACACTGATTCAGGCTTCCACTCTTATCGCAGGAAAAACTGACATGGTCAGTGTTGTCAGTAACAAACTGTAATCTAGCCTAGAACTGTATTTGCTCATAATGAAGCTTGAGAGTAACATTTCCTTCCTAACTACTTAACTCTGTGGATAACTTTTCTACCTTAAGATCTTAAAAATCCTGAAAATAACTTCTGACTACTTTTGCTTCCTCTTCTAAACGTACAAGCATATGTTGGATCCTCAGAGATCATCTACTTCACATCAGTAATACAGTGCCTCTGTGAATACTGAAAACTTGTAGCTATGCCCACGAAAAAGTGGGCAGTATGCTGTAATTTTAATGCTATTTTATAGCGTCAGGTGTAACCTGAAGGGCTAATTCCTTTCCATGAGGTCTCACACACCTGATTTCAGCACGGGGGCAGATTCACACCCTGCCTCCAGGGATGCTGTGTGGGCAGCGCGGGCTGCGACCCACCACCGGCTCCTCACCAGCGTTGGTCCTGCCTGTCCTGCAGCCTCGGGGAGCTCCTCACCCTGGGCTGGGAGCCCCCGGGAAGCCAGGGACGCCTGCCGCCGCAGCGGCAGCCCCGGCGGCTCAGCCGCTGCCTTGCCGACCTCGAAGCAGGAGCTGCGCCCCGGGAGCACCCTCTTTGCCGCCTGGCCTGGGGCACGGGGGCCTCGACCCCCTTCCCCCTCAGTTTTACTCAATCGCACTAGATGCCCCCACTCTGATCAAAGCGCTCTAGCTGCTCTCATGATAGCGGTAAATGAGGCATCATGAACATGGCCAATTATCACAGAACTGGCAACATCGTTTGGGCAAACTCCAGCACCTGCAGCTGGGGTTGGCCTGCGCCTGTCTCCAGTGCCGACAAACGAGCGAAAGCAGCGTGAAAACGAAAGTCAGGACGCCCAGAGGGTTGCCCCACCGTGCAGAGCGGGAAGAGGTGGCCCCCGAGGGCAGACCCAGCGCTGGGATTTGCAGCGAGGCCTCACCCATCACCCCAGTCACGCCATGGCAGGAGCAGCCGAGCCCGTCCCACGGGCCTGCCTCCGGCTAACGAACCCCAACACGGCGCACCGCAACACCCGCCGAGCGGCGGTTTTGTGAGGAAGCGCAGCGACCGCCCCGCATCTGAGACCGACACCGGCGAGAAGCCGGGCTTTGAGAGGAGAAACCTGAGGGGGTGCGTCCCCCCGGCCGCGAGCCCATCTACCCAGCCTCGGAGCGCAGGGCACGAGGACTTCGGGAGGTTTGCATTAAACTTAGTGTGCAGGAGTAAAACTTGCGAAGATTGCACGTAGGTCCAGATAGTGCCCTGAGCAGCATCCTGACATGTTTCAAACTGAGCCTAAACTAACACAGGATCATACGTGTGTTTTAAATGTTTCTGGCATTTCTTTAGTGTGCTTGCAGTGTTTGTACTACTAAACCACAGCTTCCTTCTTTGGGGAAAATAAGAAAGGTCAGAGGAATATCTAATAAACACAAGCAGAAAAAAAGCGAGACGCATTTCACATGCTGTTGGTGTGTAACTGAAATGCTTAAGCTACCAGGGAAGTGCAGGTTTGAGTGTTTGCTCTGGTAGCTGCACGGCTGCCCTCACGCGAGGCCGAACGCTCCCCCCACCCCCAGCTCCGCCGCTGCCGTCCTCAGCTCGCTGCAACCGCCCGGCCTTCCTCGGCACAGACGTGCAGCTGAAAACTGACCTTTTCTCCAGCCCTCCTACCCCGAGTGGGGCCGCACCGCAGCCGCGACGGCAGCAGGGCAGCTTCTGCGAGCTGAGAGACAAGGAACATCAGAAACTATGCTGTCCTATAAGAATGCAGATTTTTTGAAACTATTTCAGTTGGGGTTCAAACATGAACAATGAAGCTAAGTCTGTGAAGTTTTATATGTTAAAATCTGACAGGAATTTTTAGCATGCAGAAAAGAAAAAAACCCCTCAGCTTCTACATTTTCATACGTTTTATCCTCAGAAAAGACAATTTGGATAATCTAGCTTGAACTTTTGCTGTTGCCAATTTCTGCATTGATCTGGATAAGTAACGCTTGCGTTAAGGCAAGCCTGTGCCTCATCTGGGCTTAAAACCTCCACAGAAGGCAGCATTTGCCCTGTCTTTGGTTATCTGCAGAAAAGCTTAATTACTCTTACTACTACAGATGAATGCTTTATTCCAGTTTTGTCTTATTTCAGTGCATTTGGTGTATTCTGTCTCCTAGCTCTGCATGCCAGGTGGAAGTTGTTGAAACTTTGGTTTACTAGTTTAGGTTTTTTTTGTTGTTAAAACATTGTATCATTATATTAAAGTTACCAAAAGAAAACATTCAGATTTTAACAAAACATTACTGTAAGTGAAATAAACAACTAGCATTGCTTAAAATGCTGCAGTCATTTATGTTTTGCATTTTCATGCATCCAGTCTCACTTTTACAGTTTTCTCTTTCCATTCTAGTGAAATAGCCTTAAATAAGAGAAAATAGATGCAAGAGTAGCTGCTATTTCTCTAATTTTTAAAAGCAAGCAAACAACAGAAAAATTATATTCCTCCCCACCCCCCCAGTTTTCCTCAGGGAAAAAGTAAAGAAATGAGACAGAGTCCTCCTTCCGCTACCTTTTTCGAAGTTTCTCTTCCCCTACTAAGAATTCAAAAAGAAGAAAACAAGTAAAACTACAGTGGAAAAATGAAGTTTTTCTACTTATTTTAAAATGAGAGATTAATTCTTAATACAAGTTTTACAGTAATAAGGTCCTATGACAAAATTTATACTTCTACACAAAATTACTTGAATGTTACACGATGCTCTTTAAAAAACCAACAACGTTGTTTATTATGGCAAATGGTTAGATGTGGGGTTTTGGCTGAACAGTCATCTGAAGTGGTTTTATTCTAAGCACAGAGCATCCTCTGCTATTGAGCATCCTCTCCTGTCTGGGTGCCTACGAACTGAGTGGTCTCTGAGCCCTGCCACCCTCTACACACACCAGCGTGGTCCTTTGAGTCCTTGGCAGTGGATGACAATCCCATGCCTGTCAATGTAATGGGATGGAAAGGGGTGAAAAGCCAATTTAGAAGTAGCAAGCTGGCACAGGAAGCCCTCACTGGGTGTTTCCTAGCCAGCGCATGGGGTCTGCCCTCTTTTCCCGTGCCCTGGAGCAGCTGGCTGCCCCAAGTGGGGCAGGGGAGCCATCTGCACCCCAAAACCCCCTCTGCTGCACCCCATCCTGCTCCAGCAGCAGGGCTGTCTCCTCCCCATCCCAGACACCCTCCAGCTCTCCGTGGGCACGGCCAAGCTGTGCACGTGTGTGGAGGGTGCTCCACCGACACCGGGGCAGGGTGCAGGGCAGGGTGGCAGCAGAGTGCCCCCCCATGCCCGGGGGAAGGGTCCTTCTGCGTGGGGTGAAGGGGAAGGTGCCTCTGCAGGAAGGAGAGGGAAGGGGCAGCAGCCTGGCCAGCCCAGACAAGGAGAGCAGACACCTGTCCTGCTGAGATAGCGCTAGATGGGCACCTTTATTGCACAAGAAAGCAGCTTTTGTGCAAGATGCCTTGTCTCTCTTATTCCAGTAGTATTGCAACTATAAAAATCACCCCTATGAAATTGTGTATTAGATGGATTAAGAGGAATTAACTTCAGTAAAACTTCATGGGAGCAAATCTTGCAGTTTTATGGTGTTTAGGTGTGAATTTTTCCTTTCTGTTGATTTTTTTTTCTTGTTCACAACCAGAGCTCAAGCTTGCACTGAGCTGGCACATGACAGTGAAGAAATACATCACGAGCCTGTTGTGACTTAGTGCAGAAGCCAACACTGGGGCAGCTCGAGCCAGCAGAGAACATCACAGGTCCTCCAGGGAGGAATAGTCCAATCCTCAAATGACTGGTTTTCAATCTGCCTCATTCAAAAAGGCCCCCAAACAGGGAAATCCAGAGCTCTCAGATTTGGTTTTATGTATCAAGGTAAAAATAAAACCCAAAATTGAAAGGAAGTATCAGGTGAAATCAGTGAATTTTGCCTGGTTTCCACCCAAAACCTCAAAGCCACTCAGGTGATACCAAAACTCACACAGGGTCACCAAGAGCTCACCTGGTTTCCAGTTTCATTGCCAAAGTTCTGCATAGCTTTACAGGAATCCCAATTAAATCCAGAGTGAATCCCTTGTGAAGCCCTAGGTATAATACTTCTACATTCTGTCTTTTTTTATGCCTATACCCAAATCACTGCCAAATCGAGGCATCTATAAGTACTGGAAACACTTCAATTATTTAAGAGTACATGCACAGTGGAGAGTCAATTAAAATCACTGACGTGCTTTTTTTTTTTTGTGTTGTAAGTGTTTCCATTTGGAAGCAATTCAACTCGAATTCTAGCAAAGCCCTTCACAGCATATTGAACTGATTTAAGGAGTTTGCATCCAAAAAATTTAAAATTTAAACAATGAAAAAAGAGGTTAAAAGGCGCATTAATGGTTGTTTATAAATCATGCCCTCAAATGTTAAGAAAACACACTGCCTTCCTTGTTGGCAGGAGGGGAAAAAAAAGAACATACAGTAGATGCACAGATGTGGGCAGGGGATTAGGTGAGGTTTCCCCAGTGCTGTGGCAAAGCAGCCCAGGCCAAAGGCTGCCGGGGTGGGAGGGTGGGCGAGAGGCCGCAGCTCCAGCTGGCTGCACCTTGGCCACGTGAACCGGAGCCACGCAGCCACTCTCCGTCAGAGGCACTGGACCCCACCATAGCCTGCCGCTGTGTCCTCACCTCTCCCTGCCAGGACAGCTGAAAGCCTTGCTGTGCCATCAACCTGCTGGGACCCATTTTCAGGGGATACTTTTTTAAAAACAAAACGCTTCTGCTATTCTTTTTTTAACATCTCATTTTTAGACTAGTTGAGAGCAAGCTCCACCAAGACAGAGCCTGAATCCAAGGGGATAATATTAGCACACCTGAACAGCGCTTTTTTTTTTTCTTGCGTGCACTTATGAAAAATGAAAGGGATCTGCTTTCATCTGTCTGAAAACAACAATTTCCTATGAAAGATCTTTAGCCCTGAGGGTGCTGTGGGTGTCTCTGCCCCTCCCCATCAATATTCTTTTGCCTGCACAAATGGAAAAAATTGGGGCAGCCCCTAGGCTATTAATACTTCTCCAAAGGTTTATCTCAAAATAAAACAAAAACAAAAAGCAAAAAAAACCCCCAAAACCCTAGTGACTGCTGCAGATTGTGTATGGAAAATCCAGATATTTCCCAGAATTGCTCCAAATTCAAAATCCCCTGGGGAAATGGGCCTTGTTTTATAACCAGCACAGGAGCCAGTGACTCCAAAAGGGGTGGACGCACACGCAAAAAGACACAGGAAGAGACGTGGTATTGAGGGAATTCACCCACAGGCTGCAAAGGGGAGGGAGAAAAGCAGGGACATGGGGAACGATTAGAGACCTGCTCTAGAGCACATGGCCAGGGATACCTGCACCTCCGCTCACACCTCTTCCCCATGGGCCCGCACCCTCCATGCCAGCACCATCGCTGCAGCTCCCAGGGGCTGTGCCAGCACGTGGCCAGAGGAGCTGGGCAGGCACGGGGTCAGCATTCGCCCCGAGAGCTGGAGACCCACTGCTGCAGGAGAGAGGTGGATGTCGAGAGCTGTCCTTGCCCTTCGGAAACAGCAAATGCCCCCAGTCCAACAGCTGTCTCGGCACTCTTGCACAATGGCTGTGGCGCTGCTAGCATCATTGGGAATTAGGGTCCAAAAAGATCTTTTGGACTCCCAAAATGCTATGTGCCAAAATTAGAAGCAGCTTGGAAAATGTGCCTGCAGTTAAATAACTCCCCTGGCAAGCATGGCGAAGCCTCCATCTCCCACCTGTGCCCTTCATGCACACAGTTTGCTTGCACACGTCTAGGCTGCTGCTAGGTGTTCTGCTGACATGTTTGTCTTTATTTGTATGTCCTGCAGAGCTGGACAAAAAGCACCGATGAAAACCTGAGGCTAATTCGATGCCTGTCTTGTGGGTCCAGTTCTCTGTTTGTGCAACTACGTTTCATGATGCATGAGGATGGACACACGAGGAATCACCCCTGCATTAGGAAAATGAGCCCTGTGCCCTGTTGCCTGTGCACCCAGCTGCCCCCCTCTCCCCTTCTGTTAGGCAGCTCTGCCTTGCTCCGGCCCCCCGGCACTGCAGCAGGCAGGACAGGCACGCAGGTCACTGCCTTGCCGCTAATGGCTGGAACGCAGATCTAGACCAGTCCTTCCCGGCAAAGCAGCCCACTGCAAAGCTCACAACAGGTACCACAGCAGTCCCCACTCAGTCTGCTGGGGACTGCTGTGCACACCTCGTGTTGCTGAGCCATCCGTAAGCTGCTTCCCTCCCGCGGAGCCTCGCAAGCTGCAACCGCCATGGCCCCACTCCCCTCACTTGCCTGCAACTTTGAGACAAGCAAGAGTTTCTGGCAAAGGATTTATCAGCCCATCGAGTGCTTTCCTGCCTGGAAGTGGGGTTTTGTGTGAAAAGCGCAGCGGGCGCAGGCTTTACAGAGGGGTATACTTCTTCATGCCACACCCAGCTGCATTCAGAGACAGCTGTTCCCCACAAACCCCTCGCATCAGCAAGGGCTGCAGTACCTCCAACAGGCAGGTGCTTCTAGTGCTAACGAAAACAGCTGCAGAGATCTCCAAATCCCTCCTGCACAGAGAATGCCATTACCAGAACAGTCAGGAGGCAGCTCAGCTTGGTCTGTCTGGCTACAGCCCTCCTCTTCCTTTCCATCATGTTTCTTTACTGTGTCCGTGCTTTTCTCACAGCTTGAGCGGTGGAGGAGCAAGCTCTCCCTCCATTTACATCTATTCCCCCTGCAAGGGCACAAGGTCACTCCCAGAATGTGTGCTTGGGACAAAGCCTCCTGCCACCACTCCTGGCTTTCCCTGAATGTTGCTGGGTGCCCTGGGGTGGCACTCACTGTGCTTTTAGCTTTTTGAATCGTTTACGATATTATTGAGACTGGGCACAGCCAGAAAGAATTTAACCCCCTGCATTGCTGTCCCAGAGTCTGCAGGCAGCGAGTGCAACGGCAGCAGAGCTTGCCGGGATGTGTGCGCATTCACTCCCAATGGGAGAAGCCTGGCTCAGAGACAGGCTGGTGGCTCCCAGTGCCATCGAGGTGCGTGCTCACTGGTGAGAATGCTGCTCTCTGCCAAGCCACAGGGAAAATCAGATTTCAGCTAGGGGGTCTGCCTGTCAGGCCGGGGTCATATGCAGAGGGGAAGCTGTATAAAGCTGAAGTGGGTTCCTTGGTGCAGTTTAATGGCAAAGGGAAAGCACGTAGGGAAGAACCAAAATAGAAATGGATTAAGAGCAAAGCAGTATTAGACACTTAATGGCCCTGTGAAATTTTTGAGAGCACATCTGTGTGGTTGTCCTGCTGGCAGGAGGGGGTCTGAGTCTAACCTCTCAGTAGCATGAACAATGCTGAAGAAAACTGAATCAAACTGATACAAAACCAATGAGAGAAGCATCTGTGCTGTATCCACATGGCCCTTCCTTGAGGATATCCTGAACAGACCAAAGCTGCAAACTGAGCGAGTGTAACTTTCCCACACTGTTTCTTTGCCCCCATTTTCTCCTGTCCCTTACCTTTCCCTCTACTTATCAGCAAAAGCAGCAGGGACATTTTTCCCCAAAATAAAACAGCAATTTGCAAACAGTGCAAATGATGGTGTAGTGGGCTACAGGCACATGTAGCCTACCAGCAGAGCCTCAGAGCTCCAAAGGTTTTGACAGTGGGATGTTC
Organism: Fregata magnificens; assembly: GCA_013389945.1. Taxonomy (NCBI): domain Eukaryota; kingdom Metazoa; phylum Chordata; class Aves; order Suliformes; family Fregatidae; genus Fregata; species Fregata magnificens. The sequence goes on from WAAD01005608.1 coordinate 30,293, forward strand.
TGCCTTGGGACGTCACAAACTGGGCTAGCTGGAACCAGGATTTAACGCACACAGGAGTTCCCCATAGTTTCAGTACTTCAGGTGAGTGCTTACTTTTGCAGGCCAGGCGCTTACTAACAGCTCTGTTTACAAAGCAGTTGCATCATACCCGGGATCAGAAAACCGCTGAAAATCCTGCAAGGGAGCTCACTCTGTGCTGGATTTCCAGGGAAAATCCTGCAGACTCTGAACATCAGATGCCTAAGCCGAGCCCTGAAGCCCTCTGGGATTTGGCATGACGAACAGGGACGGCTACACAGCCCACACCATCCTCCGGTGCTGGGTGATGCTTCTGTGTGTGCACGACCCTGCTGAGACGCCGGGGCCATCTTGCTGTGCAAGGACAGCGAGCAAACATTGTGGCTGTGCCTAGTCTAGCGCAGCGCAGACCTCAGCACTTGTCTCTTTAATCTGTTCCCCTCCTCCTTGCTGTATTTATAACTGTTTAAAGCACCTATTGAGCCCTGTCTGTAAAAGGCCTGGGTGCTTTTTGATCATGCCATGAATCTTTTCCTCGCAGACTTCTCCTGGACCTACGCAGTTTTCCTGAAGAGCTGCACATACTTCTGTTCTTTTCAGAGGAGGAGTCCCAAGCGAGGATTACAGAGCTATAAAAGCGGAAGCGGACTGCTTGGCAGAGCATTCCTTGAGATTTGCCAGCCTAAGCACACAGATGTTTCTCAGATGGGTGAATTTGGAAATGAAGATCTACGTGGCATCTGTCAAAGGGCTAGTGTTTCTGATCTGTGACAAACACTGCGCAGGATCCTGTCTGTCCTGCCAGGCTAACACTGCACACAGCAGATCTACCCATCACTGAAGCTAATCCCGAGTAATTTATTAATCTTCTTGTGCACACTCGTTTGTACCTCATAATTCTCTTGTCCATAATGAAAAATTATCTCTTGTTGCAGTTGTCCTTCCAGAGCCAAGGAGAGCTGCAGCAAAAGCACTCAAATGCTTTTTGGATAATGGACCACCCCTTAACTACATGTTTGCCACAGTAGTCCTCAAATGTGCCTGCAAACCCCCTTGGAGGGAGGTGTTTCTGAACCGTAACTCCAGTAACTTTCTTGCCAATTATTTTCTTCACAGAGCTGATCAGAGCAGAAGTGAGCAGCTGCTCTGTCAGACACCGGCACGGGGCCAAATGCTGGCAGCACGCCCCGGTGCAGGCTGCTGCCGCAGAGGGAGCTTTTCAGTCTCCAACCAGTCCCAAAATTTGCTCCTCCCAATGGCCTGTGCCTCGGTGGGACCAGGACTTTTACCTCAAACAACTCAAGTGGTGGCCACACTTGAGGCTCACATCCACCACTGCTCAGGGCTGATCTGGTGTTCAAGGTCCAGTGCAAGGGCAAAATAGGTACAACTGTGAAAAACCCTTTGCTGGACCCATTGTAGTGCTTCCCCTTCATCCCAGCACTGCTGAGAGATCCTGCAAGCCTACCCGCCTGCTTGCTGGGATGTGCACGGAGCTTTCATCTGTGCCCAGAGCTGGCTTGCTCTGGGTGGAGGGCAACACCTCCTGCTGCAGATGGGCCTGCGGTGTTTCACCTCTCACAAGCGCAATGGCAAAGCTGCTTCGGCAATGCTCGCTCCTAAAGACGGCAGAAGTTCCCTGCTCTGAGCAGGGGCAAGGTATAGGTGGGGGCAGAGAAGATGAAAAGGATGTACAAACACCAGAACACATTTGCTCATCGTGAATCCTGAATCATAATTCTTCACTTTGGAGTATGCAATAAAAATCCAACTGCAAAGTGCTTACAGTTGTTGTAATATTCTGTAAATCACAAAAGAAAGAGAAAAGAATTAGGCTACAGGTTTCTGAGGAGTTATGAATAATGGATTGTCAGCCTCAGTTCAGACCCATGCTAAAAATCTTTTTAACTAATGCATTAACTCTTTCATTGCTACTGCAGATGAAAGCGTTAGGGTCACAAGATGTTACAATTTCAACATCCTGCTCCAATTCATCCAGATATATGGTAGGTGCCTGTTGGACCGAACTCCCCTTTCTGCAGAGTGAGATTTCACATTCAAAGCTGCCAAGAGTATTAATTAATCATTAGAGAATTGCAGAAAACATAGGGAACTCACATGCCTACATAAAAAAGTCTGCCAGAAGTCATTAAATAAAGAAGCCATGAAAAAGGGAAACGGATTACTGGTAGTCCCTCATAATGATACTCATAGCCTGCAACATGCAATTCTTGCACAGAGGCTAAAAAAAAAAAAAAAAAAAAAAATCGTCTACAATTGTCATTCAATACTTTTTCCTCAAACAGTGCTGCCACAGGACTCCTTGGGCTCCTGTGGTACGCTCCAAGTTGTCTTTACATCTGCTGCTGAGATAAATGCCCACAAGCAAGAGAATCCCAGTCCTGCCCACCGCTCCCTGTCCCGCGCCCTGCCAGGGCAAGCTCCGGCACAGCCCCGTACTATGCGGCTGTACCAGCAGTGGGCACATCTCTGCATTTGGTGGGCGAAAGCCAGAGCAGATCCCCCGCCCTGAGCTCTCAGTTCTGCGCTCCTGGCTGCAGTGGGACAGAGTGCACTTTATTTAATGCCTTAATATTGTTCCTGTGCTCTGCTGCTTGGATTCACTTCACAGGGGCATCCATGATTTCACCTCCACCCTTCAGAGTGCAATGTTCCTCGCTACTCTGCGGTGAAGACAGAGGCGTCTGGTGCAAAAACGGATGAGGCTTGCTGCTCTGAATAGCTGCATGGAGAACGCAGTTGGTTTAGGCACAAGGTTAGTAACACAGAGGCTCTGCAGAGGAGGCAAAGTGACATGAAACGCATCACGCTCATTCAGCTACCTTGCACTTCTCCTTGGGGTTGTTGCTCCCTTGCTGCCTCCTACTCCGCCTTGCTACCACTGACCTCTGTGGTCAGGGCACCCCCAAAGCCCCTTTCTTGCTGTGGAGAGAGTGGTACCTGGCTGTAAGCAAGCAAGAGGCTCAGGAAACAGGTAACTTCCAGCAGCAGGACAGCAGATGAGTGCTTTCTAAGGTGACCTTGCCGGGCTGCTCATTTCTCACTACTGGAAACCTCATCAGGCTCCTAGAGTCACTGAATGCTGATGTCCTGCACTGGAGAACTTGCCTGCTCCCTCCTGGAAGCCAACAGGCAGTAGAGCAGCCATGCGAGCAAAGGGGAGCACGCAGGCCTGCTGCCAGGCAAGCATACCAGACAGCACGTCTGACCTCAGGAATATTGATTAATACGAGGACATGACTGTCTGCACAACGTCTAGCGAAGTGCAGCACTGAATTTCATTCATAAACATTTAAAAAAAGGCACAAATCCACCTGTGAGCTCACCAAGCCTCATGCTGTGTTCGTTCCCTCCCCTTCCCCGGCGGCAAGCCTGAGCACGGGGCAGGCGCCTGGGCAGCAGAGAGGTGCTGTCTGCTGGTAGTGACTTCCCTCCTACCACCGAGCACTCCGGCAGGGCCAGCTCTCCAGCACGTGCATTCAGCTGTGCCAGTAAATACACTAAATATTAAAATAGCATAATGGCAACAGTAAATACCAATGTTTTGACCTGATACACTCTTTGATCTGGGGATAGCAAACATTTAAAAACCGAATTTAGTGAGGAACAGACCCTCCGGTGCCAACTGCCTCGGGTCTGCTGTAGACCACGCTGCCTCACAGCTGAAGAAAGCGAGCAACCCTGCCACAGTATTTATTTTTTATTTCTATCTCTGACCTGCTGGAGTTCATTCTGCAAGTGTTACAACGGACTACAGTTAAACTTTGCAGGACAGACGTGGCCGGCGAGGAGGGATGCTCACAGCCCAGTGCAACAGAAGACAGACAGCTTGGAAAGGGCGCCCCAGGTAGTGGGTCACACCGGACATTCGTTTGCCCTCTCCAGCTGCAGGGAGAGCTGCATGATGAAGCAATGATTGAAGCCAAACATCTGTCCCTGGTGCTAATTATAAAATAATTTCTGATTTTGAAGAGTACTTGCACTGCCATCGTAAAGGCAGCTTTAGAAGCAACTGCTTGGGCCGTCATTAAGAGCTCGACCACTATGACTTGGTAACTTCATACCTCTCACCTGTATCCTCTGGCTGACAGCATCATCTGTCCTAGCACACCTCACAGCAGCTTTGAAAGGGAGCAAAATTATACAGTCTCTCTCTCATTGCTAGAAATAGGAATCCCAGCACATGGATAAACTCATTAACTGGGCAGGGTGACAAAACCTGACTTGTGCTACAATTGCTTTCAGATGGTTTGCATCATAGCAGCATCAGCAACACGACTCTCTGTTCTCCATGCCAGACAAGCTCCTTGGAGTAATAAAGCAGTTCACACCAAAGTACCGAAAGGGAAAACATCTTCAACCTTCTGCCTACCAGAAATTACAGGGAGCGCACTGTAGAAGAACTCGTGGATGCCAGATCACCAGGGGATCTGCTCTCGTCGTGGCCGGGGCGCACCGCATCCGTTATAGCGGGCTATGGCGACAGCTACAGCGCTGGCTCCTGCCCCGCACGGAAGCACTGCTGCAGAGCTTCCTCTGGCTGGCTGCAGCAGCGCTCCGCCGGGTGCCCGTCCTGGCCCGTGCCCGCCACGCTGGGCAGGCGGT
>WAAD01005608.1:38999-63894 GCA_013389945.1 Fregata magnificens
GACGGTGGTGTTTGTGGGGTGGGGGGTGGGGGGGGGGGGGGGGGGGCTGGGGAGGGGGTGAGGAAGAAAAACAAATCGTGGCCTGAACAAGTTCATCCAGTTAATAAATAGTTAAAGCAAATTCATTAGGAAACAGGAATTTTATAGATTTAGTTAAAGGTTTCTTCCTATTTATGTCACTGAGAAATGATAAAATTCCTTTTATCACTCTACAACTTGTTAATGTTTTACCCCAGGACCACTTCATCTGTAATAAACATCTTAACAAAATATGCATCCCTAGGGAGGAACCGTTAATTTCCTTAAGGCCTCACACATGTAATAGGTTTTTATTGCATGCAGGTGCTTTGTGAAATTGCATTGACTTGTAATAAACGTCCAGTAAAGAGCAGGTAGCACCTAAAAGGGGGAAGTGTTTGTGCACCTGTCTGAAGAGAGACTTAACACACCCTAATCCTCCACGGGCTTCTTCTCGACTGCACATAGACACATCACCGAGCCTCACCTTCTAGGGCGTCTGCTGCCTCTAATCACAGCAAGGTAAATGCTTGGATTTTTACAGTTGTGTTTAACCAGCTTAAATAAATGCTAGGTAAATTTAATATATATTCAAATATATTTATTGCTGCTTGGGCTAAAATTGCAGCATAAATTACAATCAATTAAACACACTCTAAAGGATAGGGAAAATAATGCATGGCAGATTTTCCTTTTATTTTGTAGGAAGTTATCTGTGTAAGACTCTTCATGGAATTAATATATTTTATTAATCTGTTTAGAATTAAGTATAAAGAAAGTTTAACATAATTCTCACCAGTAATAACATGCCTTAGATATTTCAATGAGGATAGCTTTGCCTTAAATGTTTAATTTTGAGAGATTATTTTTTTAAAAACCATTTGAACAAAGGTGTATCTATGGCTTTCCATGGACGCTTGTTGAAGAGGTCTATTTTGCTCATCACAGTAGTTAACGGGAATGAAAACTCTGCGTTTCAAGAGAATCCCCATCTAGCAGCAGCATTGCGCATATACGTTGAAGGTCTTTGTTGTTTGAGCAATTGCTTTGCCAATTCTCCGTATTCTGTCGGAACAGTTGCAATACCCGTGAGCAAATAATTGCTCCCCCTCCTATCCTAGGGGGATGCGGTAGCTATGTCTAAAGGAGGACAACATTCGCAGAAAACCAGGGAGTTAATGTTCTGTGTCACCATTTGAGGCAATACTATAGTTTGTATCTTTGAGGAATTTCTAAGTTTAGTTACAAAGTCCAGAACTTACACAAGTTCTTCAGTAAAACCTCTGCATATTTCTTTCTTCTCCCCCCCCCCTTTTTTTTTTTCTTTCTAAATAAAATTTCCCAGTGAAGGGATATCAAGGCAAAATTGCAGCTAGAAGCCAAATAAATGGTTCTGGAGATATCTAGTAGCTCAGATTAGAAATCTTTGAGATGAGGTCGGATCAAATGCCTTGGTCTGAAACTGCTTAGGCTTCATTCACTACCGGGTACCAGAAGCAGCTTGCTGAGGGCAGTGATAGAGTCACTCAACGCTCTTGGTGGTGAAACATAGGGCCAACTTTTTCAAAAGCTCCTGTGATGCTTAAAAATCCAAGTTTAGTTAAAATTTTTACCCAAGTGCATTGGAGAGCCTTTTGACCTTTAACAAGACTATCACTAAAACATCTAAGATGCTTTTTCATTTTAAATTTGGGCATTTTTGAAAAATGTAACCACACGCAAGATTAAGAACTTAAATGTTTTGACTAGCCCAGACAGAAAGACATACACTTCATAGCCCAAAGCATCACCTGAAATATTTGTCAATGACCGAAGCATTTATAAAGCTCAGCGAAAGTCTGTAAGAATCTGAGAAATATTTTAGTTGTGTGCTTAAATTAAGCAAAAAATATTTATTTTCATCAACACCTTCCTGCACTGGGTACGTGATGTAACATAACATCATAATGTTACATTAACATAACATACATAATGTTACATAACATCACTCAGCTGTGATGTTACTGAAGTCACAAATAACAACAAACGAATATACTAAAATGAATCCTGACTTCTTGGGGGGGAAGGGAAATTTACTCATTACTGAGTTACAAGAAAACTATTCCTATCAAAGTGAGTGAAAGAGACAAATTTAGAGTCCTACGCGAATAAATAATAAAGGGGGGGGGGGAACTGAACAAAAAAATTTAAGAGCAAAGACTGAAATGGTGAAGAAAATCTCCCTGAATTTAAAGGGCAGAGAAAAAAAGAAACAATAAGTAACCTCACACCTGAGCTAAGATGGCAAAGAAATAAATAGCACTGCAAAAATCAGGAAAGCATTTAAACACATAAGTCACTTGTACGCAGCCCCATTAAGCCCGAAGGGGCTGTGCACACAGAGGGCTCTGCTAGAGCCAGGCCCTCGGCTCTGACCCCTGCGAAACACCACATGCCCAAGAAAGCTGATGAATTATACACACGGCATCTACAAGGGCTCATTAGAAAATATTGCATTGGGCTGAGGAGGCAGGACAAGGTCCCGGTGTGCAGGGGGTGTTGTGGGAGAGCAGATGGGGGGATGCTGCGGGGATGCCGAGAGGCTTTGGGAGTCTCCTGCAGCGGGTGATGCTGGGGATGGGGCCGCAGGAAGGAGCACGAGGCGCTGCCAGGCATGAGGGCTGTTGCCTCTGCACCCCGACACGTGCAGGGCACCGCTCCCATCCCACCCGGGGCCAGTGCTGCCCCGTCTCTCAGGCTCGGGCAGGCCAAGTGGGGGGGAGCCAACAAGAGGCAGCTTTTTGGCACTTTTAGCCAGGAAAACCCGCCAGCATTGGTGATGGGGCTGGGGAAGGGGCAGCTGAGATGTACTTCCCTGTGCTGGTGGTCCCAGCCCCTCCTGGGAAAGGATGGGTGGTGGGGGCTGCGTGGTGGAGCAGGGGGTGCTGGGGGGACCCTGCTGTCCCCAACCTGGATGGGAGAGAGGCGAGAACGACTCCCAGGACCACAGTCATGCTCAGTGGGCGCTCGGTCCGGGCACAATGAGGGACAGTGACAGGGACCCCTGTTCCCCTCAGACAGGAGCTGGAGGACAGCGTGGTGAGTGGCAGAGCTCACAGCCCTCTTCTTCCTCACGGGCTTCAAGTGAGCCCTGCTCAGCTTGAGCTGTGTCCTGTGCTGAGGCACAGCATGGTGCATTGAACCACAAATAGGCCAGTAGGGCTTAATGATAAAAGGAAAAAAGCTTATACGTGTCAGTAGGCAGCATTTGAGCAGTTTTTCCCCCAAAACAGACATACACATATTTCCTTCCACCCAAGCAGCTCCCGGAGGCACCCCCAGGCTGCACCGTGCCAGGGGCTGTGTTCCCCATGGGCGCAGGGCGAGCATTCTCCAGCAGGCACCGTACATGCCCACAGGATGGGCCACTGGAGTCTGTCCTGCAGGGAAACCCTCTCCTGTGTGGAGCCCCAGCAAGAGGAGTGGGCAGCCAGCACCTGCTAGCAGCTCCCCAGGAGCACCATGTGGTGCAGGCGGGGGGGTGCCAGTGCCCCCAGCCCCTCTGGAAAGCCCCCAGCCTGGCTCTGTGCAGAGCTAAGGGCAAAGGCACCGGGGTCGGTGGCGGCGGCTGTGCCGTGTGGGACGGGGCCGAGAGCAGCAATTCGCATTTCCTGCGGCTCTGACCGAGCTGCTTTTTAAAGGGGTCAAATAGTAGGAACGATCATCTTCAAAGAGAGAGGATTTATAGATGCTGCCAGGTCCCAAGCTTTGCCCGTCGGAGCTCTAAGCAGACAGGCGCGCTTCCTTCGCTCGTTATCTCAACACTGCATCTCACGTGGCTGCCCCAAGAGCTGTGCTTTCTGAATCCTGGTGGTTGCGGTTTCAATATTCCCTCAGAAAAGCTTGACGTAGCATCTTGATTTTTCAAAGAAAAAACCAAAACAACACAAACCAAGAAAAACAATCAGCCCCCTCAGTACTAAAGAAAAAATAGAGACAGGAGTCATAGAGGCAAATGTAATTAGGAAACATATGAGAAGATTCAAAAAAGTTCAAAAGAATATGAGAAAGGAAATGTATAAAAAGTAAATAAAACACATTGTTTAAAAATGTTTCATATTAGACTTCCCCTATAAACGTTTTACTTTTTATTTTATAGATTTCATGCTATTCTAATCAACTTTATTTTTGTAACTTCACAACTGAAACTGCAAACCTTACAGCCTGTTTTCACATTTCTGGTGTGTCCTGTCAGTCTTTTATATCTCTCTAGATGGGGGGAAAATAAAGTCAATGAAGTGAGCCAAAAAATTCTAATTTCAAAACTTTTATAGAAATTTCTCCTGAAGAAACTCAGGCACCACATCATGGAAAGATCATAAAGGTTTGGTGAAAACAGTTCCAACTCCCAGACAAATCAAAGACTAAATAGTTTACTATTGCTTACTAAGAGTATGTAAACTTGTAAAGGATATTAATGAAGGTGTAAACTCTTACTGAGGAAAAACAAATCTTTGCTGTAGAGGACTGGGGTATTAAAATAAAGCAAACACAACACCTCATCTGCCATGCCTTAAACTGCACCAGAACATTAGAATTAGAAAAGGCAGGTAATCTAAAAAACAATTTAGAGATGCAAGGCTTTTGCTGGCCTGCAGTCATCTGGACGAAGGTCCCATCTCATCTTTACAATCAAAGAGTTAACTCTGATGTCCCAGCACACAAATAAGTAAATGTGGGATAATTAGGAAACAAATTCTGCAAACATCTTGAAAGGGGCTGGAGACCTTTGATCTTTATAGAAAAGAAAACATTACAATACAGTCTAGCTTTTGGGGTCTGCACACATTTTATACCAAGGCAGAGGATGGTATCTTTCTTAAAAATCAAGTAACACCTAATTCCATCATACCCTAATTATCTTAACTGATTTCATATGTCTAAAGGTATTTCACCAAAAGATTAGAGTAGAAAGAGGGACTGACAAAATAATTAAATATGCAATTTGCCAAGCTTGGGCAATATGGCTTTGAAATCACCTTTTCAGGAAGTTTTACAGCTTGTTCATTGACATATATATTGCAGCCTTCAGATTCTTATTTAAGCTCTTTTGATTACTTTAATGGATTAATACCCGAGTACCATCAATGTAAAGTCTAATACTCAAGCCTGTTTCTAATTTGCCAAAAGTTGCACTAGTTTCCTTTTGGTGTTATGATAAGAAAAAAATAATCTGTATCTTGATACATATATATTTTCTTTTAAATCATAAAATTCCTTCTTCCAGACTAGTTCCATGAATACAGAAATAGGCCTGTACCTAGTGTCCTTTTTGGTTACATGAAGTGCTTTCACGTTTTCTAAGGTTTTAATGACCTAACCAACATACACACAACCATCAACAACATGTGGGGTGGTGTGTTTTACCAGAAGAGTGCAGAATTGCCCCTTTAATCCTTTCAGGTTTATTTTTGGCAAAAACCCCACCTTGTAATGAATTCATGTCTGGAGCCTTCACCACCGCACCATTTTAAGGGGCACGCAAACCCAGGCCGGCGTGGCAGCACCTGCCCTGGTGTCCCCAGCAGTCGCATCCAGCTCTGGTGGCATCGCCCACTCTCCCCTCCCACCCCGAGGATGCCCTCACCTCCGGAGCCGCCACAGCTGCACGGGCAGCTCTAGCCACACATCAATGGCACCAGCAACACCGAGGCGGGAAGACAGCCTCACCACGTTTCCAGGAGTGTCTTCCAGCCAGACACGGGGAGGACATTTCTATACTCACAGCAGTAGCAATATTCCTACTTCTCTTTCCTGCTCTGCATCTTTAGTGATGCAAAGTTTCCAGGAAAACTTTCCACCTAAAATCTGTGACCTGCTAATGGAAACCATGAAAGCAACCGCAAGAGGTCAAAGCAGGAGTTGTCCGACCAAGACTCTCTGACACTGGCCAGGAGCAAATGCCCAAAGCAGAGCAGAGCATGCCGTGGATGCTCCTCTGACACTCCACGACCAAGGAGTTTCCTGAGGCACAGGTGGCTTCTGTGTCTAGCAGCCCTCAGTGAACTCCTTCCCTCCCAGCTCTCATCACAACCCGTGGTAACGCATTTCACGGTATAATGACAGGCTGTGTGAAGAACCACCTTCCTTGGCTTGTTTTGCACAGCACAACACAGAAATGGCCATCTTGCGCTACACATAAATATAGATACACACGGCTCATCTGGCTTCTTGTTATTTAAAGAGCCAGGTATGGGTCTTTCACCCAAATGAAATATAGGAGGAAGACTGCTGAAGGTGAAAGACATTTTTTAAATTAAAATGAAGAGACACATCTGAAGAGTTAAATGATTTGGCCATGGACACCCAGAAGCATCACTACCCAAATGCAATTCAAGCATGAACCAAACAAACACTTGTGTAGCAGGGAAAAGGCAGCCAACTTCTCTAACGCATTAAGCAGTAAAGCTCACTTTACCTTACCCAATTCACCTACTGAGGCTTCCTGCTCTGCCCCGTGTAGAGGGGAACAACCATCCCAAATTCCTTGGGAGACTAGCCTTCTCCTTCTAACGCTTGTTTGACAAACCTTCCCGGGCTACTCAGTTACTGGCCATGCACGCTAGAAGCATCCGTACGGCCAAGGCCCGTACAACCAGGGCTAACCCTGCAGCCACAGCCTGCAGCACGCACCATCCCTCCAGCTCAGTTCAAGTTTTATGAAGCCAAAAGGAAAGACAAGTTTTAAATATTTAAATAGAAAAGAAATTCAAGTTTAGAAACACAGAAGACTCTGGATACCAGAAAGGGGAAAGGCCTTCAGCCATTTCTCCAGAAGCCAACACACATCCTTTAACGAAGAACAGTTTTTCTTGAGATTTAACAAAACAATCTAACCCAAACCAGTGCAGCCTTTGCCTCTTCCTGAAGAATTCCAGCCTAATTGTAAACTTCCTCTGAAAGATGAAAAAATATAGCTGATACTCACAGTTTGGAAGAAGATGCAGCCAGCAGCAACTCCAACGCAGCTAGTCTGCAAATGGCTGCTAATTGGCTCCACACCTGGAAGAGCTGATGGAGGGGGGAAAAAAACCTTCCCAGCTTTCCTCCCAGAGCAGAGCTCTGTGTCGGGTCCCTCCTTTTATTGTCAGTCAGAGAGCCTGGCTTTGCAGGCTTGCACCTGGTTAACTTTCTTTGCTGTGACCACACTGGCTTCAGTGGGACTCCTGGGTGTGTTGTGTGTCAGCGCCCTTCATCCTCCTCCATAAACAGACCCAGCTCTAGATTGTTGGGGTTGTTTTCCTACTGACTTTTTTTCATGTTTATTATTTCTCTGTTACGCATTATCATTTGAAGCCATCAGAAATGACCCAGGATAGAGAAAGGGCACTTGCTGACCACAAACATGTGTGCAATGTTCTTGGTTAGAAAGGCTGTCTGTGGGTTACTTGAAGGTCTCAGAGCAGGGGATGGAGAAACGCTGGTGGACTCCGGTCTTTGCTGCCCACAGGACGCTGCTCTCCCCACTGAGGAAGCAGCGGATCCCCAGGGTGAGCGCTGACCCAGCTTCTCCCCTTCCAGGGCAGGGGAGCGGGTCTGCCAGCTGAGCTGGGGTGCTTTACCCCAGGGCTTCTGCCAGCGCTGGTCCTCCTGCCCCTGCTGCGTGCAGCTGGGAGGAGACTGGCTGAGGTCACAGCCTGGGACGCCGCCAGCACAGGGGCTCTGGGGCAGTTGGCCTGTGCCTCTCGGGCCGAGTCCCCGCCACGGGGCAGCCTGAGTCCAGATGGGCAGGAGCGGTGCTGCTGCCATGATGCTGCCTGCTGCAAAGCCCACCATCGCTGCACATGGGTGGCTCAGCCTGCGCCACAGCATGGGGAGCACGGGCTGCCGACAAAGATTCCTGCCTTTGCTGGCGGCACCGGGGAAGGTGCAGAGGGCTGGGAAAGCAGGAAAAGAATAGTGCTGCTTTAATGCTGAGACATAGTTCAGGGCCTGTTTGTTTATTAGTATCCATAAAGTTTCGCCAAGTGACACACGTTAGGATTAAAAACATAGGTAATGTCAGAAATGTTCCCTGGAAGCCACAGTTCAGCAGACGCCTTTAAAAATAACTAATTGAACCACAACAGAGAGACACCAAACTGACCCAATCCTTTCCGTCTTTAAAATCATGTACATACACTGTATTTCAGGGTCAATTTATCACAACATGCCCCTTCCTCACTGGTGCATAGCAAAAGGGAGTGCACAGACATATTTATAGCAGTCACTGCTTATCAGATGGTATAAATATGTCTGTGCTAAAATAAATCAAGACATGGATGTGAAGCTCAGCGACCCATAGTGCGAAGGAAGTGTTGATGAGCATCTGGACCGCGGAGCCTCTCCTGCGGGCACGGGGCAGGCTGCCCACCCTCCATGCGGAGGCGAGTTCCCGTGTGGTGAGGGCAGATCGGGACCACTGAACACAGGGCACTTCAGTGGGGATTTGCCTTTTTGTTTTCTTTCATACTTGCACCAAGGAGCAGAGGATTAAAAGGAGCCTTCTCTGTATTCTCTTTTTCTGGTCATTTCTCTGTAGCTGTTTACCTAATTGCAGTTTGGATATAATGAACCTCCCCAAGACAAGGGTTTGTCTCAGCTTATCCTAGTCAGGTCTTGGACCTGCCTCCCGTGATATTAGTGGTAAGGCACCATTAAGGCATGTCATGCTCCTCTGCTGAACTATAGAAATAATAAATGGTTTTCCTAAACTTTTAGCTGTTACCAATTTAATCTCATTAGCACTGTTGTCCAAATGCTAAGCATCCCTGCAGCTGAAAAACCCCAAGGAAACTTCCAGACAGTATGGGATTAAGAAAAAAACCAACAAAGTGGGTTCCCCATAGCCATTGCTTTTAGGAGAATAGTATCTAGTGCATCCCCAGATACAGAAATAGGCTCAGAGTGAGGTAGTGCACAGGAGAGGTGCAGGGAGACTTTTGATTCAGGGTCATTTCTTGCTCAGTTGTGCATCTTGTGTCTCCCGCAGCCTTGGGAAACAGCTGAGATTTAAGGTTTGCAAAACTGAGAATACAGATCTATTGATAGGAAAATCGGTTTAACTTTCAAACAGCAAAACATAATAATTCACAAATCAGCAGCAGTCTTGGGACAGAGCTGCTGGCAGTGATGCACAAAGTATTCACAAAAGAATTACAGAAACTGCACAGAATTGCCTTGTTAGGAAGACTACTTAGCAAGCAAAAATGCCAGCAAACACTACCAAGATAGAGCTGCTATGTTTCCTTTTGGGGACCATTTAAGATAACGCCCACTCCTGTGCCTGGACAGTTAGGGCCTTCTAAGAATAAACTGATTAAAGAACATTTTGCAACCTATAAACCTGGTGCAGTTTAAAAGAAGCCTTTTAACCTTGGAGGTCTTATTTTCCTTAATAAGAAGTTGGGAAACCCCTTGCTTTCCCCAGTTTGATCAGCTCATTAACGGACTGACAATATCTCAGGAGCTGCTGATACTCAATGCTTTAATAATAACATCTGCTGACTTCCTCAGGGCCCTTTTCAGAAGAAATTAGGTACAGGTTTGCATGCCAAAGAAAGCAGGGATGTCATGAATCTGCATCCAGCTGGGAAAAGCAGACAGGCTGCAGAATCGCTGCTGCTACATAGTCACCGCCCAGGCAAACCCGGGCCAGAGGAGGCAGGTTTTGTTCCCGTCTCCCTCTCCTTTTACGAAGAGCGTAACCCCGGACTGCCGTGCCTGCTCCACGGCCCCCCCGCCCCGAGCATCGCCCTGCGCAAGACCGAGGGGGTGGGGTGCCACCGAAAGGGCTGGTAACTGCTGTGGGATTTTTTTAATCTAGTTTCCTATGAAAACAAGGTTCCTGTGATCCCTGTATGCTTGTCTGTCTGCCTGTCCTGCCCAATAACTTTGAACTCTTTTCTTTCCTGATTTAAACCAGATTTCACAGAGAGGTAGAAGTCTCAAGGATAATTAAGTTCCTAAAAGTTTCATATAAGTAGGCATTTGGGCAGAAAAAGGAATTTAGAGTTAGAACAGGCAAAAAGTTTGCATTAAGGGCTTTGAGTCCATGAACTGGCTCCTGCCGACTGCGACAGGTTACTGCTGGGAGACTGTGGGAAAAGTTTTAGGTGTAGGTGGGAAGAGCAGAAAATCTTTGTGTAACTCAGATAAAAGTCAGTCTATTACCTCCAGTGCTCGTGAAACAAACTGATTCTCATGTATCCTCAAAGTTTGTACTTCTTGGGTTTTGCTGGCAATGTGGCCCAGTTCATGGACACAGTGGCTTTTCCCCAGTCAGTGTCAAACTCGTTAGTCACTATAAAATAAAAAAGTGCATGTTGTGGAGCCCATTTGCTGCTTCCCTTGTTCCTCGCAATTTCACGTGGCTCAGCCCTGCTGCGGGCAGGGCGCTTTACAGTGGCATCCCACCGCGGGGGATGCCATCGGGCAGCCGTGCCCCCACGCTGGCTGCCAGCCTGGGGCTGCCTCCGGCTCCTGTCCTGCCCACGACCTGTCCGGTGCCGCTGTTGGAGGGAGGCGGGAGTTATGGTGCTGTGGGTTACTGTGCCCTGGGTTACTGTCCCTCAGGTTACCGTGCCGTGGGTCATCATGCCATGGGTTCTGCGCCGTGTGGCCACAGGTGACTCAGGCTGTTTGTGATCTGGGGGTGGAGGGGAATTTTGTACATGGGGCTTTTTGTACAGGTAAGAGAAGTGTTGCTCCAGAAATGAGTCCAATTTAGCAGCAAGTCTTGGTGTGCTGTTGCTAGGTCCTTACGCAGTGCATCTTGCCATAGCATTCACGCTACATCCGGTGCCCGGACCACCACCGCTGTCCCTGGTGCGGGGCTGGGCAGGCAGCTCAGGAGAAGGTTGCAGGAAGGCAGCTCAGGCCTGGTTGCAGTTACTGTCCCCCTCTCCTTCTCCTTGCTCACCTCATGCCCTCTGCTTTTTGCTTAATGCATCCTGACCAAGCCCTCAGGTGCTCCTGCAGGACACACTACAGGGAATAGCAATAACGGGCTTCTTGCCTAGTTTTTGAAGAACGACTATGTTCAGACACTCCTGCTGGGAGCATTTCCCTGGCAGGGAAGTGACCTGAAATGACCTTACAGCACATCGGCTTCTCGGGCTCCCTGTTTTCTTGAGAGTTCAGTGACTTTGTAGGCACCCTCCCCCGGCTTCCAGCAAACCCAAACAACCAAATCCCAAACCTTTGCCATGACTGTGGGAACAGCCCACTAGTGTGCTCCCAGGGGAAGGGCAGTGCCTTGGGAGGGAGGGACGTGGCGTTGGGCACCGCTGCACTCCCCTCCCCGCAGAGGCCCAGCTTTACCTCTATAGCTCCCAACAAGTGTTTAGCGAAGACTTAATGACGGAGACTACACGGCCCTCCCAGGCCTCACCTGTTTCCCCTTTAGGAAGTTTTCTTAATATCCAGTATGAATTTTCCTTGTACCATTTAAACCCACCATTTTTGGTGCTCTCTGTCAAAGGAGAGGAAATCCACAGAGGGTCGAGGGTCCATCACCGAGGAAGCGCGTCCCTCCCCAGCCTCTTCTGCTGATGCTCCGACAGCTCTGCGGGCTGCAGCGTGTCCAGCACCGTCCCGTGGTCAGGGTGCCCCTGGGCCAGCAATGCTAAACCCGCCACAAACCCACCAAAACCTGGCCTAATTTAAGACATGACCCTGCTCTTGGAAACTATCTAGTAAAACTTTTAAAAGTTGAAAATAAGATTTTGTTTCTTTGCTCAGCTGACAGTGGAGTTCAATTTCGTCAAAAAACTGTCCTGGACAATTAGTATCTTTATTGTTCCACACCAGATTAGCTTAAATTATAAAACTATAAACTATAAGCAAACCAGTGGGCAGACTCACCTGTTTGACATAGGTGTGAAAACTCTCCTAAGAGAAGAGCACAGCCTCCTCCTACCTGTGTCTAGTCTTTGCTGCAGCAAGGACCTGACAGCTGCAGGCAATGCCAGGGAGCATGAACCCCGAACCAGGCAGTGCTGCTGCCACCGGCTGGGGAGCTCTGCCGCCTCAGAGGGCACCGGCACCTGGGGCAAAACCCTCTCGGTCTCTCCCCTCCCTCCTCCATTTTCCAAATGGCTGGAGAAACAATTGGTTTGCTAATTTTTTCAGCGATAACCAACAGTGAATTTCTGCTTATGATTTAACATATTTTCTTTTCTTTTTAATATCCTCTAAACTAAAAATTCAGGGAAAAAATGTACCAGTGAAAATGTTTCAGCATGGGCCATGAGGCGCAGGGGCTGCCCCATGCGGGTCTGCTCAGGTGCCAGTGGGCTTTCTCTGAGCAGCTGCAAGGGCAGCACAGGAGCTGATCTCCCGTCACTGCCAGCAGCTCTGACTGGGGCTAAGCCTTCCTAGAAAGGCCTTTTTCTGATTATGAAAAGCAAGATTTTAGCTATAACTGCAAAAAAAAAAAACAAATGAAGGACAACATGTTTTTTTCCAACACGTGGCTGCAATTACTCAACGACAGAGGTAACACATGGGGTTTCACAGCAACATTTTGTTCACAGGACAGTTAACGATCACTGTGTGAATCACCAACATAATCCACAGGGCTTCACATTGCGCTCGCCAAAGCCAATTGCTTCTCCTTCCTGCGGGGGCTCACACTCTCGGAGCCTCACCTGGGTGCCAACGGGCACAAGTGCCTCCCGCTGCCACCGCCACGCAGCTGACGCAGGACGGCTCGGAGCCCGGGGCAGCATGGGGCAGCGGCAGCGGGGGCAGCAGCATGGGGCAGCCCCGGGCAGCGTGGCTGGCGGGTCCCCACTCTGCCTGCGTGGGAAACCACCTGGCATTGGTAATCCCTCCCCAGGATAGCACCCACCCTGCTCTGAAGCACCAGGAGTTCTGGACTTTGGGTGAGGATGTGTGTTATTTGATTTCAGGTTTCTTCAGTCACTCGTGTTCGTTTTGGAGGAACCTTCAAAGATCTGCTTCGGTCCTGTTGGACGATGGATGTTAAATTGGGGCCTTAGAATATATAACTATAGCTAAGCTTTCTAAGACACACTCAGCTTGGCATACAGCATTTAAAGGGCTATTCCCGTAAAAGCCCCTCAAAGAGGATTACCTGGAGTTTGCTTTGGACTTTTTTTATCGGCAGCCCATATTGGCAAGCGCATTACAGAGCACTCCTTTACGTGTACAGGTATATTTCTGGAAAGCTACGATACAGTACGGTCTCCGTCGTATGAGTTGGTGGGAAGACTGTAAAATAATATCTGGCAGAGCAGCTGGATGAATACTCAGTTTAATTTAAGATCCAACACTCACAAGTCAAACTACAAAGTGGTCCCACTTGGGGTATTCTTGCAGTTTTTGGTTTAATTGAGCAAAATTCTAGAGGTCAAATTTCACCCTCAGTAGAAGTATGTCATGAGACTTCCAACATTTCTGGTGGAAAAAAAACCAGCCTAGAACCCGTTTCCTCTGGAGAATTGCACTACAGTTTGATCGGGCTTTTTCTCCTTGACACGTCGCCCATTTTATTAACTTCTGCTTTGCTTTAAAAAGAGGCATCTACCGTTTTGCTTCCCTGAAGAAGCTCATAATGTTATAATTCAAGTGTCAGGACAGATTAGGTTAAATGTACTGTGTGATTCCCAAAGGAAAACAAACTTCCAAACATACTCTATTTGCCTTGTTACATGTCATGGATTGCATTAGAGCCGAACATGTAATTCTGTCGCCTAATGTGTTAAAGTTGGCATGAATTTTATTCTCTGTGCAAGGTGAGAAATTACTTAGCTAACAAAACATTTCGTTTCCCCCTCTTTGCGTTCCTTCTTTATGAGATTCTGAATGTGACATTTTCACAAAAAATCCCTGCACTTATTTGTGAAAAATGTATATTAAAACCAAAACACATCAAATGGAAAGAAATCACAGATGGTTTTATTCACAAGCAGTAGAATTAATGGCCTTCCCTACTCTTTATAAATATTGGAAGCAGATGAGTTCATTACTATTTCACTCTAATAAAGAAAACCTGCTTTATTTTGACAAGACATCTACTTATCTAGTGTTTCTACTGAATAATAAATCTATTTTCTTTGAAAAATAAAAGAAAGGTTATCAATAAACAAAAACCTGCCTGGAAAATTTGTCAATCAAACCCCCCCCCCAAACAGCTTCATTTCTGAGAGTGCAGAAATGGAATTCAAGGGATTTTGAAAATGTCACTAATTTTCAGAATAGAAAGTTTTGAAATGTTTACTTTGTGGTTGTCTTAAATTTTTACATCTTTCAACAAAGCAAGCAGAAAAGTGAAAACATCTGAAAAGGCTTTTGAAAAGAAAAGAGTCAGCACAAGCTGGATAAAGCTGTGGGCTCCTTTATCTTCGAGAAATCTGCACACATGGAGCGGAGTTTAGGACTTTTTTTTTTTAACTATGCATTCAAACACTTCCCAGTTCACAATCCAGGCTACATCGAGTTTGCCAGACCTTCAAAGTACTGTTGGCAGCCCTTCCTGCGCTGGGATAAAACATCTTACCCTAGGGAAGCAAAAGCTGAGTCATTTTTAACCCCAAACAACATTCACTGATGTGGTCATCTTGTTAGTCATGGAAATCCTCTGTTATTTCTATTTATGCTTCTTTCAACACTTATTAACCAAGAAGCGAGGAGGTTTTATTTTAAACTGCAGAAGATGTTTATCCTCTCCAGGGCCATGACAATCAGTTATATGGCTTATCCATCATTTCAGAGAAAGGAAAAGATTTTGAGAAACTCCCAAGGCAAGTTAATTTTTAAAGCTGTAAGAGGGGGAGGAGGAAAGAAAACAAACACCACCACCAAAGCCACAGGCACACAAAGCCTAACACAACCATCTAACTACCGCAGGGACCGCGGCTGGCTCCTTCCAGCCCTTGCGCCTGCTGCTTCCCCCTTTGACAAAAGGAGGATTTCCTTGGGGCAGGAATGGCTGGGAGACACCTTGCTGGAGACAGGAGCACTAAGCAGAGCAGAAGGCTGCCGTGAAAGTTCCAATTAATTTATCGAATTTCCTTAGAAAACAAATTCTGTGAATGATGGACAGTGTAAACCAGCTCTGGTCTCACCCTACGCACCCACCCAGGGATGTTCCTGGGCAGGCGGGTCGGGTCCCTGCAGCCCTGCAGATGCCTGGGACCTTTGGTGCATCACGGAGGGGCCGTATTGAGCAAACAACGCCAAGCGTGTGGACAAGCCGATGGCCCACTGGGTCGGTGCTGTCAACCACCCAGGCCTCTGCACCGTGGCGCATGCACGGGCTGAGACCCTGCACAGGGCTTGTGGCGATGGCCGCTCTCGGCACCAGAGGAGCTCCCCGCCTGGCATCAAAAAACCCTTTGCAGACAAATTTAAATTTAGTTTGTCCAACAAGGGAGCATTGCTGTTGCTCCTAACGGTGGAGACCCCCTTCCAGCACATTGCCACCAGTAACAGCAACTCTTTAGATTATGGCTGTTTCAGAAGAAATGCTGCAGAAATGGCAGAGAGATTTGGTGAAGAATTATTACTTTTTTTTAACATTCAATAATTACCCCAAAATTCTGAGCAGCTGAATTAGGAAATGCAAAAATGAGAGGCTGAGCAGAAATACTGGGATTTTGGTAAAGTCTGGAGTATTTCAACAGCAGAGTGATCCCAGAGGCCTCGGTGGGGGAGGAGTGCCGTTCACCAGCAGTGGGAGGAAGGGCGGCTTGTGCCGTATGAGAGTGGTCCTGGGTCCAACCACAAACAAAAACGAGGGTTGGGGGATGAGGGTCCTCCCCGGCAGGCGTGCCTGGAAGCTTGGCCGTAATTCCAGGCAGCGGATGTGCAGCCCCACGCGGCTTCCCATGCCGCAGAACAGAGCCCACGTCCAGTGGCAACAGCTAATTAGGCAGAAGTGTCTTTGATGTTCGCAGGCATCACCCGCTCAGCAATAGCTCCAAGGCAGCTCACGTGCCTGCCCGCTGCACGCCGACACGGGAAGACGTGAGCTGGTGCGCGGGACGGGCCCACTCTGGTTTATGTCCCCCCCGCGCCGCCTCCTCCCCGGCCGGGATATTCAATCAGGTGCCGGTGACGGCTCCCACAGCAGCTCCAAGATGCAGTTTCTTAGTTTTTGGTGGAACAAGTGGTACTCGCTTTCAAAAGGAGGTTATAAAAACATGTGCCTGAAGAGGATGTTGGGAACTTAGGTATTAATCTCCTTTAATTCAAAGACCACTTAAAATAAGTGAGACAGAAATATTGGCTGGGGTGAGAGAAGATGCCAGAGGTCGTATTGTGCACCACCAGCTTGGGTCAAGTTCAGAAGAATAATTTAGCACGAAGAATAACAATTTTCAGTTTTAGTGGTGTGATATTACGTTCTCCCTAGTTGAGAAGTCCATTTCTCCCACATGGGCTCACTGCTGCTGGCCACACGGGTACCTGCCTGCCCGCAGCAACGCCAGCCCGGCAGCCACTGCAGCTGGGACCCCTGTGGCCGCCTGCTCGAGCCCGACGGGAAGGGCTCTGCCCCGAGCCAAGCGCTGCCCTCACTGCTGCCGGCACGGTCCCTGCGCTAGGTATTTCTTTTGCCAGGTTTTGCCCCGTCCTGCCCATTAATGAGGCATCTCCCCACTGCTGGGAGGCGGCCAAAGGGACTTCACCCTCTGGCACCGCATGGACACCAGACGCCGTCTCCCATTGCTCGAGCCGAGGCCCATCCCCGCAGCATCCCTGCGGTGCCCTTAGAGCACTCAATGCTCATCCAAGCGCGAGCAAAGCAGGGCCATGCAGGACAGACCGTCAGTCATAAAAGCATGGCACCTCCCCTGCAACTCGCACTTCCACCCTTAACTGTCTCTCTTAAAACACGGCCGTATTTCAGAGTTGATTATAAAACCCTGTTTATTTCTGCAGAATCCCAGTTTATAATATTTGTAAAAAACGAGACTGCGGAGCCCTGAGCTGGGCAGGGCCGCTCTCAGCCTGCAGAAACACTCCTACCTGGCCCCCGCGCAGCCTCCATCCCCGGTGCATCAGCTCTGAGCCGAAACGCTGCACAAGAGAGCGGCTGTGGGGGTGGCCTCCAGGTGAGAAAGACCTGTTCAAAAGCCCTGCCCGCTGCCAGGTCACTGTGCAGCGGAGCAGGCAGCAGCCAGGGACCTGGAGGGCCAGGGGGCTGTGGTGAGGTATCATGCAGCCCCATGCAAGCTGCAGCCCCATGCAAGCTGCACACTGCTGTCACCCGCTGCATGTGGCTGCAGCAGTCCATCGCTGCTTCAGCTGCAACACCAGGAGCTCCCGGCAAGAGCCATCACCGCCCCGAGCTTCAGTGGCACCGGCATCCCTGGCACAGGGAAGCACATCTGTACAGAAGGGCCGGGGGAAGGACTGGCCACGCACAAGTGTGCACACATTAATAAGAATTGATTCAAAGAAAGCCTGTGCAGACAAGTCAAGCCCGCGCTGGCATTTCCAAGCTTTGAGGCTGACTCAGTGACTTTAACTTGACCTCCTCATAATTACACACAATGCAAATTTTGCAGTTGATAATTATGAGTGACTAAAGTTGTTAATCTTTATAGAGGATAAACAAGTTGTTTCACTAACGTTGCCATCATTTACTGTAGTGACACAGCTATTGCCACTTATATTTGGGACACAGCCTGTGTGGCAGTGTAATGTCACGTGTGGTCCCTTATGCTCCAGAAAATGCTTAAGTTGAGCTATTTTGACTTCTGTGTTTTGACTTTGCAGCATACATTTTGAGAGACATTTTCAACAGATTTTCCAAGGTTTTTTATATCTAATTTCCAAGGATAAAACCCCACAAACAGAAGCAAATTACCTACAAGGGGTTCATGCTGTCACCTCTGAAATTGACCCTTCAGATCCATGAACAGACTGTAGCTGCTCTGGTCAGTTGAGAGACTGGCCAACACTGCAGGCAGTCACCGCCGTTTGCCAGCTTCTCCTTGGAGGCTTCGCAGCCCCTGGTCCAATTCTAACGATGCCTCTGCTCCCATTTCTTTACTCCTTCTGTGCCTGAAATCAGGTCCCATCTTTTGCAGTGTCCTTTGCCTTCCTGGGCAGCTTGAGAGCAGAGGAAAAGGCGTCTCTGGTCTCGGCCCTCACGTCCCACCAAAACTGCTCAAAAAGTCCCCGTCAGCCCCAAGCAGAAGCAAAAGGCAATCTGCTCAGCTGTGGCAGAGAAAAAAGCACCTTGTGAGTGAGCCTCTCACATTAAAGCCTGCAATCCCTGTTCTTCACTGAGATTCTCCACTCCAAGGACTGACATGCGTGATGATTTGGTATTTTCTTCCAGAAGTGGATAGGAGATGGGAAGGGAGGAACGCTCACCTCTGCAGGACACCACTGGAAACATCCACCAGGCAACAAACCTGGCTTTGTACCCTCGCAGTGTGTAAGGCCTACCCCGCACCATTCTCATTCCTTAACGAACGTCTGGCAGGGTACAAAGCCCGATGCCTGCTGAAGTCCAAGCCCACTGTAAGAAGCATTACCTGTACCAAGCAAACCTGTAATCGCATCAAGAAACAGAAGCGGTTCCAGGTGCCACCGCTACAACCGCTATACAGTGGCTCAGTTCAGAACAAGCATTGACTCATGTTTCATTCCTCCTGATGTTTTTAACTTCTTTCAAAACATCCAGGTTTGGGATCTGAAGAAGTCAATGCAACGATGGCGCAGAGGGAAGAGAGCGGCTGGTCCCAAGCGATGCCCCTTTCCACTCCCACAGGTCAGAGCTGTGGCGTTTTAAGCTTCCTAAACTCCAAATTTAAAACACAAAGCACAGAGAATAAACTGATTAAAACAAGTTTTATTTAACAAATTATATTAAGAATACAGACTAAGTTATCACACAATGAAACTTCCCTTTGTAAAATACAGGAGGGTCATCTAAAATAAATATAAAACGTAGTAACATTCATAAGATTAATGCACAGTAAATTCAATAACCCAACAAAATGCATAGCATCTTAGAAAAACACTTTGCAACTGCATAAAAGGTTTCTCTCTTCCATTTGCATGATGACACTCAAAACTGTTGCTGTTAGGAAACAATTTCACAATAAACGACCAGAATATCCAAACTGTTTGGTTTCCCTGTATTGAATGAATTGAGCAGCACCTTACTGAGCTTTTTCATGAGCAGAGGAGCACCCTCCCTACTGCATGCTGTCAGAGTTTTATGGCTCAGGATAACTAACACCGACACCGCTCGGCTGCCCCGCTGCTGGGAGAGATTCCCGTCTGTTCATCAAGGCTCGAAGGCTGAGGTAATTATTTGAATGCAGCGAGACGTGCATGCCCTTCAGGAGGAGTGGGAACGGCTCTCTGGTGAGCTGCTCTGCCAGCACGCACGGGATGTGCCTGCTGCCACCCCGGCCAGGCTCCTGGGGCTGCTTTGGGAGAACGGCCGGTGGGCAGATCTGGGGAGACAGACCCCATGTCGTCCGAGGGCAGTGGGGAGGTGAAGGCCAATGTGGGACCAGCCAGCTCCAAAGGTGCCGCATCCTGTTTTCCCTCCCCCAAGTTGATTTTTAGGGCCGCACTGATGAGGAGGTGCCCAGACCTGTGGACGCACGCCCTCGCCACCAGCATCCACCTGGCATGTGCCGTGCCCACGTCGGGACTTTCTCCAAGCTCTGCGGTGTGTGGGTTCAGTCTGGAGAGCTCAGGAAACTGGTGGGGGCAGGGGTGGGTGTGAAACCAAACAAGCCCAAAGCTACAGACTACCAACAACCTCTTACTACACAGGAGGCTCACAGGGGATCCTCTCCTACAAACACCACGGCCAAACTCAGTGACAGTCAAAGGAAAAAAGTTTGACAAAGTTTATTCCTATGTAACTACAGCTATGAGATGCTCCCACAGGGAAGGCACCTGCTACAACTGTCCACACTTGAATTTTACCACAAAGTTCACACTCTACATTACTTTCTGGACTAATTTCTTGCCTTTCCATTGTTAGCACATTAGACAGCACAGCCTGGCCTGGATGGCCCAGGAGTCATCTCGGCACGCTACCTGCTCTTTGCCATGAGAAATCCAGGAGGCAGCGTGTCACTACTAATTCACATCAGAAGGTGTATTTTACAGTAAGCAAACCCCTCACTGCTGCTTTTCTGTCTCTGTTGCAGACATATGATAATTTGGCAAACTAATCTCTCCATCAGCCACAAGATTAAGCCACCTAGAGACTAGTTTTGTTCTAGAAATAGAGGCAAGGTAGCCAAGCGCATCTGGTAAAGCTCTGCAAATCCACTTCTGTTGCTTTCCATCAACTCATCCCCTCCCCTTATGCTCCAGAAGGCTTCTCCACAGCCAGACAACATCAACATCCGGCTCCCTGAATATTTACTGCCTGGGTCAATGCTACCACAGTCGCCTTTTGGACAGGGAGGGAGTAAGATGCGCAGTTGCTGGTACTGCTATGGCACATGCCAATGAGGAGGACTTGCTGCGAGGATGCAAGGACCAGCCTTGCAATGAGTTGATGTGAGTACAAAAGTTTCGGAACAGCAAATAAAACCTGCCTGTGGAAATGCTGACCTGATGCCTGAGACCTTGGGAATTCAGAGGTGCAATAAAAAAGCTTCCTATAACCAGTGGACTGAGAAGAAGACGCATACAGTCAACTACCCTGCATCGTGTGTCTCGCTGTGCTTCCACGCACTGGCTCTGAGCCCTCTCCCCTTTGGAAACGCCCAGTTTTCCAGCCTTCTGTTAGCAGGTCTGAGAGCTCAGCTGGCTCTCAGCAACTGTAGCTCTTTGCTCAAAACACCTCTATTGCGTTTGTTCCGCAAGAACTGCATTTGTACTATTCATGCTTTCAGTACAGGGTATCGTTGCAGTGCCACCGTGCCACAGTGCAGAAACACACGGTGAAGATCAAACTAATCTCTCAAGTTTCTTTGCAGATGCACCCCTGAAGCAGCTTTGCTAGCCCAGTGTAAGAGAGGGAAGAGTGAGAACCAGCTCTACAAATATATCCTGAAGATTTCTTAGATGCTTGTCCCAGGTCAGCATTTTGAGCCATCCAGTGTTTCTTGTAGGTCACTGAAGAGAAAGCTGAGCTCACTAGCTCTAAGGCAGCTGAGCAAACGTAACTTGCTATAAATATTAAAGCACCAATTTTATCTACTGATGCTCTCTAAGCTGAATCTCACAGGAAGGGACTCAAAGCTACGCGCCCATTTTTCTGAGACATACCCAGGGAGTGCCCCACTGAATGCGGGGCTCGGCAGCTCTCCGAACTCGCTCCTCACTGAGCACTCCAGCTGCTGCGCAGTCAGCCCTGCCCTCAGTACGGGAAGACGCAGCTCGAGGAGGGGCTCCTGGCAGCCATCTCCCCATCTCCAGGTGGCAGGAACTGCCCCTGGCGCTCTGCAGACTGTGCTGGCTGCCCTGCACCAGCCCGCAGCCCTCACTCCTCCACCACCAGTAACAGGGAAGGTCAGCTCTCTGCAGCTCCTTCATCCCAAAGCTACGAGGAACGCACCACTGCAGATGGCTTCTACATACCTGCAGTGTCCACTAAGCCACAGGAGAAGCTATGAACGGATGCCACAGAAAACCACAGAACAAATTACAAGCAAAAAAATAGAAAGACAAAAGATGGATGAGATGGGCATAGTACTACAGCATGGAGTGGATTTGAACTTCAAGTGAACCTGAGCCGAATGACCAGGCTGCCATGGTATGTTCATTTGTCGATGTCGGCATCATCAATCTAGCCTTTGTGAAGCTTGGCAGTGAGGTCTGGCTTTGCTTTCCTGCAGGATAAATAAGAACTAAAAATGGTGCTGCAACCTCCAAGTAAACGAGCACTTCCAGGGGGTCACCCAAACCTCCACAGCTGGTGCAAATGGCATAGCTTTAATTCTTTTGCCCAAATATGACATACCTGCCACCAAATTGGCCTCTGCTTTCTCATTTCACAGCCGTGCTTTACAGAGGCAGTTTTAGAAAATGATTTACCTGATTGGAAGAAGTTGAAGCAAAGACTTGGGATCAGTCTGTCCTGAATGTTACGGTATTTTGTGCTCATTATCCCAGCAATATGGTGTGGTGCCTTAAAACCAGAAATGAATCTTTGGACAAAAAGTATTTTACATATGTACAAATAAAAAATACAAGCTGACAGTACAAAACTACTGTTAGTCACCGTTCTGTCCAACTAGAAAATGCAGGATCAATCAAAAGCAGTGCAAAGCAGGTCAGGGCATACGTATGACCCAGACTGAGAGCGACAATACTGTTATTTGTTACTATGGCAATTGCATTTCAATAGGGTTAGGTAATCAGTATTTTACAATATAAAAAGTTGTACATTTTAACACTTACTTAAAAATTGCCATTTTGCTGCCATGATGTAGCTTTGTTCTACAGCAGAGACTTGAAAAAGCAGCACAGAGTCAGATGGGCACTTCTAAACAACTTATTACAGCAACAGACTTCTCCAAGACATGCATTTGACTCGGGAGCGAGCTAAGGTCAGTGATCACAAGGAGGCTGAGGTCAGGGTTTAATGCATCCCACTCTCATCCTGCACTACGTCAGAGTTCAGTGCTTCCCTGTGAGTGCACAAGGGAACAGGCACATCTCTTTTGTTTTAGCAGCTAGCGGGGCAACTATTAGAAAACTGTCCAAAGTGACGGGCAGGTGACAGCATCCATGTTGTCAGCAGGGCCCCAGCTCCGCAGGCAGCTTGGCCAGGGGTCAACGGGGCGCTGCCGGGGCTTGCCTAGGCTGCTGCCAGCATCCAGCCCGGAAAGAAATATGGGACGTTTGTCGCTCTAGGTCCTGACGGACACACGGACACCCTGTGCAAAGCAGAGGTGCTTCACCTCCGGAACTGCAGTGCAGCTTGTGCTCTCTGCGCTCCTCCGCCTTGCCAGTGCCTGGGGAGAGAGCCCAAGGCAGGTCTCAGCAAGCGACCCTGGCTCTGCCAGCCTACAGCAAAACCAAGTGATCACAGTCTGGGGTTGATCCCAGCCACAGTGGAGCTGCTGTGTGCCCAGACCTCAGTGGAGGCAGATGAGGCATCTGCCGTGGCTTGGTGCTGCCCACCGGACCGAGCGCCGCAGGGGCCTCCCGCCACGAGGCGTCGAGAGCCCATCAGCTCCACGTCAGCTCGGGTGGGATGCCCGGGGACTTGTGGATTAACTAGCTGTATCTTTTACTCTTCCTTACTTTTAGGGCTCGCTTCTGAGCATTTCTTGATGGTCCGCGAGCTCACGGCTTGCTGTTCGCAGCAGTTTGTTACAGCTCTGGTTTTTGTGACTGTCCTGCAGCAGGGGTTACAAAGTGGGGACAACCGAGTAGCTGCCATCAGGCTCCCAGTCACGTACTCACGTGGAGAGGCATCCGCAGCAGCGAGGGAAGGTGGGGGTAGCTGCCGAAGGGTTGCGCAGTCCCAACACGTGGAGCAGCGTGTGCAGGAGGAGGTGGTGCAGTGCAGGGCAGGCAACGATGGCCAGATGAGTGGAGGTCTGCCGGGACGGCCCTGGCACCGTGTGCCGCATCCTGTTCAGTAGTATGCACGCACACGCCTGCTCCAGCGCCGGCGGCCCCTCTCAGGACTGCGGGACTGGTGGGCACCTGGTGGGGCTGGGCGGCAGGCGGGCTGCCGCGCTCTGCTCCGTTCGGAAGCTGTAGTCGTACTGTGGGGCAAAGCAAGACAGAGGGAACCATGGGGCAACCACCTGACGGCAGCTCGGGCCAAGGCGCGCAGCCACACAGCCACGCTCCCTGGCCCGTGCCTGGGGTGGGACAATACAACAAGCAGAAGAACGAGGTAATTGGGCCTGGCAGCACCCTGAGCTGTGATCTTGTCCCCCTGCCCCAGGCAGGCCCACGCAGGGTGAGCCTGCCGGCACCACCTGACCCCACGTCGGCAACCATCCCAGGTAGGATTCACCCTCCTCCCCTAAAATCCAGCGTTAACACAAACATGACCACACTCATCCTGCGCATAAAGCGGCTAGTCAGAAAGATTCCCCTTTGCAGGCCTCATTTACACAGGCTGGTACCATCACAATTAATGGTTTTGGTTTGGCGAGGTAGGTGAAAACGCCTACATACGTGTCCCTGCACCACCCCACAGATGTCACTGCAGCTGGCTGGATGCTGCTGCAGCCCGAGGGACATCCCTGCAGCTGAGGGACATCCCTGCTGCTGGCTGGACGCAGCTGTGCGGGCCTGGGCGCCACAGCGCGCGTGGAGTGCGCCGTAGCAGTGCCATCTCGTGGCACGCCGTGGGCCGCACCCCGACAGCCCCAGGCCACCCTGGATGCCGCTGTGGCCCCTTGCCATGCCATGGAACCCCCAGGAGAGGCTGGGGCCGCGGTGGCTCTCCCATCGCGGCTGGCGCAGCTGAAGCAGAGCGATGCGCTGGGGCTGCTCGGGCAGCAGCGGCACACGGCCCCAGCACACCCGCTGTAACGGCTTTGGATATGGATCGTCCTCCCCCATGGCTCCCAGCGTCCCGTTTGTGGCTCCTGGGATGTCACCAAAGATGTCCCCCGTTCCCTTGGGGCAGGCCCGTTTGTCACCACTCCTCGCCGGCCAGCCTGGGGCACGGGACATGCTGCCGACGAGGCGGCCCTGGGAACTCGGCGACTTTGCCGGCGCCTGACTCCAGCCAGGTGCACGGGGACGGAGGGCAGGGTNCTCCTCCAGCCGGCTCCCAGCGGACGCTTGGCCTTCTCCGCTCCAACGCCGAAACCTCCTCTCAGTCCCGGTTCGGCGCGCCCAGCCGCCGCGCGAGCGAGGCCACCGGTGCTCCCGCAGCTGTCACCGAGCTCCCGGAGAGACGGAGCCGGCACCCGCCGGGCCGACC
>WAAD01005608.1:64059-126845 GCA_013389945.1 Fregata magnificens
CGCCGCCGCCGGCAGGGCCCCGCGGCGCACGCCTCGCCCCTCGGGTGAACCGTGCGAGGGGACGCGTCGAGGAGTCGTCCTGCTCGAGACCGGCTTTTAATTGGCAAACATGTCTTCATTAATTTTACCTCAATGTCATGATGTCACAGCTAGCAGTACCAGCCCCAAGCTAAATAAGCAATAAGCCTCATTTTTCAACACACAAACACATAAAGATGTCAGCTCAAACTGTTTACTAATTAACACTTAAAAAGACACAAATTAGATATGCGTGGCTAAGAGCAATTATAATCAAGACGAATTTCTCTAGTCATTTGGGAACTGAAAAAAATGCCTAATTGCTGGAACCAATGTTTTAAAAACTGAAATCATGCCAGTTAGCAAATATGTTCATTTAAAGAACATTTCATGTGACTACACTCTGGAGAATTGACTACAAACATGAGAACAAGGAAAAATATTTCTGTATAAAATTAAAATTTTAAGCTCTTTTAGATTTACAACTTCTTCATTAAATATATTTGCAAAGAGCAGCCCATGAAAACTTGTAGCAATTAAGTGGTTAAATGAACTGCCTTCCTTGTCAGTTTAAAAGGAATGATTAATATTAGATGCTCACTTTACTAATTAGACTCTCTGCTGACTTTTCGCTCAACGCCAAGCTAAAACAAAGATGGGGTGTGCTCTGCCAGCGCCCCGCGAGCGCGGGAGGCCCACGGCAGCCCGATGGCTGACCACGCTGCTGACAGCCACGTGGCACAGCAACACCCGCTGCCGCCACCGCCAGAGCCGTGAACAGTCCCGGTGCCTTCGCTGCCGCCTGCACCACTCTGGCACTGCTCTGCACCGTACAGAGGCCGCCTCTCCTGCCGAGACGCCTGCTTGGTGACATTCCCCTACCCAGGACAGGCAGGACCAGCAAAGACAAACCCGCTGGAGCCCCACAGGTAGAGCCAGCCGTGCTGCTGCCAGGGCTCTGCTCCTCTCTGCCCTACGTCCACCAAAACAGCCGTGGGCGAACGGTGCCCTCAGCTTAAACCTGCCTTCACCGGCTGGGCTTCACCACCTCTTCATACACCACTTCTTCATACGCTCCTCAGGGCACAGCTGTGCAGTCCTGGCACAATGAGATGCTGACTTCAGGTGCAGCCTGAGTGCGTAGCACAGGATTTGCCCCTATTTTCATTACTCTTCCTGAAAGGGTGGCGTCCTTTCATTCGGCTCGCCTCACAGCTTGGAGGATGGGTGCATATATCTGCAAATGTGGCGACAGAGAACAATAACTCTTGGAATTCTTTGGGAATATTTTTTGCAAGGCATCTAGCTCCAGGGAAAATGTTCTTGCTGCTTTGGAAATCCAGAAGATTTGCTGTAATGGTGCTATTGCTTGCAAGGGAAATAAAGCCATGCAGAAATTCACAATATTTATATGCGTAGCTATCTATGTGCAGACAAGATGCTTCATCAAGGAATATGGGCTGCATAATTATACTTTTCATTACTCTGAAACGCACACAGCCTGTAACGGAACAGGCGGGTGTGGGGAGAGCCAGCAGGTATCAACCTCTCCTCCCAAGACCAGGCAAACGACTCCGGTGCCGGTGTCCCTGCACTCCGCAGGCCTGCAAGGGGCATGGGGGAGGCAGCCCACCCCTCCGGGCAGCACCCCGAGCTGCTGAGACCTCTCCCCACACCAGGCAACACACAGAGGGCTGCAGAAGCAAATCCAATGCCACTTCGCTTCCTCTCTGGCCAAAGGGACCCGCTGCCCCGCGGCCAGCTCCTGGTGAGAGCTGGGGGAAGGAAGCAGGCACGTGTAGGGGCCACCAGCCCGAGCCGCCCCCGGCTCCCAGCACATGATGCCCTCGTGACAGTTGCAGGCAGTCCCAAACAGAAGCACCACACACGTGCCACACGGCCGGACTGCAGCACCCGAGGCAGTGGGTGCTTCTGCCAGCGATTGCCCCCGTCAGGCAGCATCTTCAGAGCTGCCGTTGCTGCTGCCCTTGCCCCCCGGGTGCCTGGAAAGCCCTGACAACCAACCGCCTTCTTTTCACACTCAGACAAAACTTCCAGGCAGGAGAAGAGGATGGATTTAGGAAACTGGACTTATAACTAGAATCAAAAAG
Organism: Fregata magnificens; assembly: GCA_013389945.1. Classification (NCBI taxonomy): domain Eukaryota; kingdom Metazoa; phylum Chordata; class Aves; order Suliformes; family Fregatidae; genus Fregata; species Fregata magnificens. The sequence goes on from WAAD01005608.1 coordinate 66,189, forward strand.
TAGAGAAGCCGTGAGGAGTCTGGAAGTTTTGCTAGGCCATCTTCTTACTCTTTGCCTTTAACCCAGCTGGTTGGCACAAGAGAAGATGTTTGTGACCAACGGTGCCCAAAGAAACACGTGCTGCTGAGACAATTTTCCTCCTGGTCTGAGACTTCAGCTGAGAGGCAGCCCTTGCAGAGCAGGTGGTTCCTCGGCACCATGCAGCCCAAGTCATGCGTGTGCCAAAATGCTCCCTCGGAAACACGAGACCATCCTCAGTTTGATGGCTGTCTCCTCCCTGAGCTCCTGGAAGACTCACGCTCACTGAAAGCGCAGCCTGTTTTTCCTGGTAACAAGTTACCAGCAACATCAAACTGAAAAATGATAAAGTAGTTTACCTGACATTGCTTAATCAAGTTCATTTGCTTCCCTGAGATGCAAGAGGCAACCTAACACAAACAGCGTCCTGCTTGTAACGTGTTTTGTTAATGAGAAAGAAAGGTTAAATAACAAAGACATCTGGAATAAAACAGAGGGCAGCAGACTTTGCCATTACATTCAACACCTAAAGCATCTTCACCTGGCACAGATCACAGAGGACATCCCTAATTCTGAGCTTACTGTTTGACTCTGTGTTGACTTTATCCACCACTTGGGAAAGACAAGAGAGGCCTTTTCCATAAGGGAAGGGATCTTACAACAAAGTGAACACAGCTCTCATGACACTTTTGCTTAGTGCCTGGCTGGGTACCTACCTCCTTTTCGATTTCTGCAAGCGTTTTGATTGTGATGCCCAAGAGATCAACTGGCTGCATCTGGCAAGAAAGACCAAAAAAAAAAAAAAAACCAAAAAAAAAACCAAACCCAAAAGAAAGAAAGAAAAAGGAAGGTCAAATTTAGGGGTTTTGGTTTTGGTTTGTTTGACGTCAGCAAATACTCTATCACCAGAGATTTAGAGGCACCATCTGTAAACATGCATAATCCTGTTTCTCGGCCCACCACAAGAGTGAAGAAGCAGAAGGCGGGTTAGGGGTAACAGCTCTAACACCTTTCTCCCTAAGTGGGGACAGCTGACGCTCATCTCAGTGTCGCTTTGCACAGGTAGATCTTTAGCCATCTCCCTGCCGCAGGACAGCTGTTACTGGAACGCATTTTCTAACACCCTATGGATTTTGTATGGCCGCAGAACGTAGGTGTGAGCGGCACCGGCTGTGGGAAGCCCCGACCAAACTGACCATATGGTGGCAATGGTGTCTAAAGGATCCGAGGGGAGGATTAGCACGACCTAATCTCTCTGCATTTGTCCTCGCAGCAGGGACTCCAGCTTTCCGGGAATAACGGCCCATAAACAACCCTTTCAGAAAGCAATGGTTGTGATAAACCGTGTCCGGCTGCACACGCAGGTTGTGTCAGCAGGAAGAAGAAAGCACAAAGCGGGAACACGACGTGAAAAATCAAATACAGCTGATGGCTCAGTGTTTGCCATAACAGCTTCTTGTAAACTGATTTTTAAAGAGATATTATTTTAGGATTGGACGGATTAGGGAACTGGTAATGGGACGCTGAGCCTTTGAGCTTAGATTAGCACTGGGCCAGCAACGCTCAAAAGTCATTCTGAATTGGTACCGGGGTTTCCGTTTTGGCCGAGCAAACCTGCCCTGCCCAGGCCCTTGGCAGCACCCTCCACTGGCACTGCAGCGCTCAGCACCAAGCAGGCAGGACGCGGTGCCCTCCCAAGCTCGCCCCGTTGCCAGGCAGGAGCCGTGGTGCCAGCAGCACTGGCACGCCAAGCAGGACTCTGCTTGAGAAGTGAACTCGCTTAGGAATGTGCCATATGTGAAAATAACCCAGTCTGTTTTGCTGCTGCACTTGAGACACTCTGGCTCAGATAATCTCCCATGCCAGAGGGCAACGGGAGTCCTAAAATCACTTTTACATCCCCGCTCCTGCTCCCTGGAACCCAGCCAAGGTCCAGCTGTGGCGTCATCAGGACACAGCTGCTTCTGCAAACTTTCCAGGCTGGAACCGGTAAACAGGAGGGCACAGGTTCCCCACCAAACCAGATTTTGGCCAGTACAGCTGTGGCAACCCCGGTCAGCTACAGCCGCTCCAGCTCCACCTGCAAAACCGCCACGCCCACCAAGACTGAGTAGCTCTGGAAGATCTGGAAGATCCTCGCCCACACGCTGCTGCCCGGCTCTGCCAGCACAGGGCGTGGGGCCGCAGGAGCTTCGCAGCAGCCTGCCGAGCTGCAGCAGCTGCCAGCGCCAGGAGCACCACACCATTACCATTGCCTTGAACTTCTGGGGTGGAAAAGGAAAGTCGTAAAGCTGACTGCACTACGCCATCTCCACAGCAGGTTAAATCTAGGAGAGCTGTACATTTGCAGCCTTCTTTACAATCTATGCTAAGAAATTAGAAATGCTTCCAGCACCAGGGAGTCCCATTGCCATTCCTATTTTTGATAGTGATCAACCTTCACCTCCCAGGAGGATACAGCTTTAGAAGTGATCTGGCAACAGCCATCCCCACCCTATGGGAAAGTACTGTGAAGCGCAACCTTGAATCATCTCAAGCACTGCGGGTATATTAGGCCCCACAAAAGAAAAGCTCCCACAGCCAGGTAATTTGTGTTGATGCTTTGTGATCGCTCTCCATGAAAAGGTGAATTTCAGACACTCGGGAGAACAACGAAGGCAACTCACCCCTTCAGGAGCGCAGGCAAACTTCTCCGAAATCATAAAAGGCACTCCATCCATTGCTGAAAGGGACAAAACGAGCAGACATGTCACATTTCCAGCTGACTTTGGACATGCAACTTCACACATTCCCAGTGACAGATCAAGTATTCATGGCATTGACACATGATTGATAGCTCATAGAAGTTATTGCCAGCCTTTTCCTCCCTCTAACCTGCCAGTGGTTTCTCTCTGTTCAAGACAGCTGGCTTAGTCCCTGCCAAATCAGGAATTCAATGAACCCTCCCTGCTCTATCCATATACAATTTCATGGTCTCAATTTTGAGACTTCCAATTTGGTTCAGCTGCCAAAACAGGACAGTATTTGAAACTGAAAACAAACACAAACAGTTTAAGGGGACAGACATCTGTTTACCACTACCACACAGAACCACCTGAGCAAACTTGGTGGCATCTGAGCAAGAGGATAAGGAACACACCTGGTTCAGGTGACTTGTACCTCCCCAAAGCAGTAAGTACTACTACCTAGGCAGAATGAAAACAAACACCTGGGGCTAAGCACCCTCCCTGGACTGGCTCCTGCCAGTGCAAACTCAACAGTGAGCAACGGAGCTCAAACACTTGCAAACCACATCTGGAGGATGGAAACTAGTGGGGTATGAGGACAGACACAAGGACATGACGGCACATGGCACAGCCTCATGTCACTGGGCCAAGCTCTCTCTGTAGCACAACCTTAATGATACTAAGAGGACTGCTTGCCTTTATATTGTCTTGTGTATTCTTCTTAGATAGCGCAATGATGTTCAGTGTTTCTGTCTTCCTATCACCACCTCGGAAACTTCACAGAAAGCCTCCCACAAGACATGTCAGTACGAGGGAGACACTTAATTTTAAAACATGTAACTCAGCAATTTCCACACAAGACTGAAAAGGGCACATTTCTAAGGCAGAGTGCAGCTCCATATACACCCGCTTTATTTCAGTTACACCTTTAACATTTTAAGTCTTTAAATTTCAGCTCTGAAAGAAATAAAAACTTCAAACTAGAGCAAATTTAAGCCCTGAAACGCCCTCAAGTAATCCTCAAATAGGGTTTTCTTTCACAAAGCATCTGCACCCACAAACCCAGCGTTTCTCTGCTTGCTGTTTGTAACTTCCATCATTACCAGTGAGTTACCACATTAGTGATTTAACAAGAATACTTAGCATTTTACATTTGCTTTGTATATTTTTGACTTAGAACACCCCCTCCACTGGAGTAATTTCATTATCAAAGGTGCTATGTGGCAGCCACAGCGCTACATGAAACAAAAGGAAACAGATGAAAAGCAGCATCACCAAATCCAGGAAGTTTTGAACCTGAAAGACCATCTGCATTTGTTATCCCGACAGAAACCTGCTTTGATCAGTCACACGCCGGCTTTTGTAAAGTAATTTAAAGAATAAGCTGCGATGAGCGTGCACATTCCCCCGGCAGCCCCCGCCGGACTGCCTCCATCGGTCCTTCGGTCCTTGCGCACTCCAGCCCTCCTGGAGCAAAAAACTGCAGAGCAAAGCAGCAGATGAAAGCAGGGTGTGCCAAAGGCTCAGCAGCGCAATTAGCACTCTCCTAAACAAACGAGCTTCAACAGAGCTGTAATTAAGCAGGCCTGTAATTAAGTATATGCCCTTTATCATAACGATCATGCTTAAAAACGGCATGATGCATGGAAGTGTGTTATTAATGCTGCACTCCCAAAGCGCAGGAGCGTGCACCGGAGCCGGCGTGTCAGGCCCATCACTAGGCTGCTGGTAAAATACATCAAAGGGAGAAGCTGGAAAACAACACACTCGTTCAATGGCTCTTTTTGCAGCCAGACACTAAGAGTCACAAGGATTTAAATACCCACCAATTCAGGAAACTTTACGGAAATAAAGCACCAGGCTGCCACAGCTGGCTGCCTCCCCCAGCGCTGGGAGGGCGGCAGCCTTCGCCCCTTCGCCCCACAGCCTGGCTGGGCTCCGGGAGCCCGTGGCGCCAGCCTGCAGGCAGGAGCTGTTCAGGCATGTAAGGGGCTGCAGGCAGACGGTGGGGACCCCCCTGAGACACGTGGGGAGCGGCCGCTCATCCCTTGCCTCTGCTTCCATGCTGAACAATGGCCCTGGACAAAGCAAACGCTTTGGAGAAAAGACACCCCCGCGTCCCCCACCTCGCCCTCCGAGGTGCTGCCCGCCATCCTGCAGCACTGGCCACAGGAAGAGAGAGATTCAAAGCTAGTGCTGCCTAAGAAGGGTTTTTTTCACGTTCACAAGGACTTCAAGGGTGAGGCACCCAGCTCTCTCTTAGGAGTGTAAATCCAAATCCAAGAAGATTAACAAACGCAGTGACAATTTGTTCCACCACAACACTGAACCACCTCACATTAACAATAGCTTTTGTATCTTGTGGGCAAGGCTGTGTCACGCGATGTACAGAGCGTGCTTCGCGGGAGTCCCATGCATCACGCTGCTTTGAACATAACCCCAGCTGCAGCAATGCATGTTTGCAATGATTTACCAGGAGGTTCGGCACACAGCCCCTTGCCGCGACAGGGCCAAGCACTCTCCTGAGGCCAGGCTGCAGCACCAGTCCCTCCCAGAGCCCTGCAGCGCACTGCTCCCGGGGCAGCCCTGGCTCCATCACCACTGGTTCGGCAGCACAGGCTCGGCTGCAGCAGACACCCTCTCTCTGCACAGGCCCCACCTCTCCGTGTTTCCCAGGTGGAGCGCGGCACGAGTAGCAATGCTGCTGTGACGGGGCTGCACATGTGCAAGCTCATGCTTGGAGCTCGTGTGGGTTGAGCCCTTAAAAGCACTCTCCTGCCACACACTAGCTCACCCAGACTTGCAGAAGAGGGACGGAGATAACCGCAGGAAGCAATCTCCAGGGCCAGGCGTCTCCAGCAACAGGCAGGAAAGAGCTCCTATCGCTGTGCCGCAGTCTGCCGGGGTGTCCAGCACCGGGGTCTGGGCGTGGGTGCCATTGCTCCCGCTGTGCACTGCGAGACAGTACGCAAGTGCCGTTTACAGCAGCCAGCTAATTTCATAATAAAATTAAATGAAACCAGAACCGTAGGAGGCTTTTAATTCCCTGTCCCTTGTTCTGATGTTGTGCTGTAAATAAACAGCAGCAGCAGCCTCTGATTCCTCCCTTTTTCCCTTTTTTTTTTCCCCCCTGTTGCTTTGGAAGCATTCCTGGCAGTCTCTGATGAGCAGAGCACTGTGCTGAGATTCTGCCCAATGTTACCATTTTCATGGGCAGCGTCAAGACTTACCAGCCAGGCTTTGGCCTGGAGCTGCAGTTCTTGTTCTAGTCTGGCCAAGAGCTAGTCAATGCTCCTCGATTTGCACCACATTCGAGACCAGCAGACGGTAACACAAAGGGATAAAAGGAATTGGTGCTGGTGAATGCTAAAGTACAGCTCTCTTTCCAAAGGCAGTATGTACTGATTTGGAACAAAAAAGGTGGGCAAGGTCCCATTTTTACTGCATTACCACCAGTAGCGTTACTCACCACCACATGAGTAAGCTCACGCATTGACCCACGCAGGTTTTAACATCTTCAAAAGGTTGTAACTTTAAAATATTTTTAAAGACCCATAAAATGTTTGCACCTTGCACCTTTCACTTAAAGCCTCCTTGCACAGGTAGGCAGAGCTGCTCTTGCCCTGCACTGCTCTGAGCGGGCCCAGCGGCAGGGCCAGAAGGAACACCACCTCTGCCGGCACTTCCCGAGGCAGCCGCGGCTCCCGGCCCCACGCGTGGAATCGCCGCTCGCCTGCAGAGCCTCACCTGCCGGGAGGATGACCGTGGCGCCAGGGCCCGGCACTGAGGGGCTGAATCCAGGAGGCAGCAGGTTCTCCCCTTGCAACTACACCCACAGCATCTGCAACAGATTAGGGAAGTGCCTGTGCTCTTCTCCCCCAAAACGGACCAAAATAAAAAGGGATTTCAGAAAGAAATATATTTTCAATGGCTGTTTGCTATCTCCCAGGAGCAGCTCCTCCCTGGGGGTCACATCCAATTAGCTCAGTCACTGCAATTACACAAAAGACATGAAAGGAGCCAGTGGCCAGAACTGCACTCCTAAAACCAAACCCCGAATCACGGCGTCCCCATGAATCCCCAACGGTAGTCGGGAGGAGGCCGGACCCCCCTGGTGAGCGTGGCGCCCGAAAGGGCACCGGAGCCACCCTCTTAGTCAGTGCAGGACCACCGAAAACCACGACCAACTTTTAACCGGTGGCTACTTCTTCACTATAATTTACTATGACTTACTCTCAGCCTTTAAAGGGTAGGCCACAAAACTCTGCTCTATAAATACAACTTGTTAGCTCGCTTAGAAATTCTTCCTTTAATCTGAAAAAGTACTGTCACCCTCCTCTAAGCACACGATAGATGCTGCCTTCTGTGCTGTAGACGCCAACTAAATCTCAGTTGTCAAATTAGTAATTCATCTTTCTTGAATAACTATATTTTTAGCAAAGCTACCAGATTTAAATAATCAGACCTGCCAATGCTACCCTAATTTAAACATGCTGACGAACTTTCACAGGCAGCATCAGCTAACATAATGAGTTTCTGGATGACAAAGAACTTCAGACTATAGTTCTCTACACTACCCAGCATAATAAGCACTTGTTCTTTTCTACAATGCGCACATAAAAGAGGAATCTAAATAATAATTGCTGTAATTATCTTGAAAAATATGTGGTGATTAATGGTGATTATGAAAATCTGTATAATTGTTCATTGAAATCTCCAATGATCAGATGCTTTCTTGAAACAGCCATTAACGAAGAACTTAGGAACACAAAAAGCATCAAAACTCAAGCCAAGCTCCTGACCGTTTGAAGCATGTGAGGATGCGATTGCACACACGCCTGGCTCAGCTTTCACCCCTCCCATGAACTCTCTGCAAGAGGTTCTAAGATGTCCATGATGTGATGCATATGTCATTGCGGTTCAAAGCATGAAGTTCAACCTGTTATTTATGCAAATAATTAATTACTCTTGTATCCAACTAGCAGTTTGTCATGACACATTAATGACTTGATAGACTTCTATGAACTAGTGAACACAGGACAGCAGAGCGCTTTTATCGTCATTTAATTTAAAAACGATCCTGTGTGAAATTATCTAGTCGTGAGTGATGGAAGCATAAAGAACAGACTCAGCAAAGCTTCTTTTGGATCATTGCTTTATTAACGGTAACGTCAGGGAAATGAAAAATGCTAACATTGTCATATTTAGCTCCTGGGTATAGATGAATAGCTGCCTCAGTGCTTGGTGGGTTCAGTTTGCACACTGCAGTGAGCGCTAATTCTTCACACCACTATTGTGGGGATACACAGCCATGGAAGAGTTTATATACCTCAACTCCCAAGGAAATAACAGCTGTTTCTGCATTTAAATTCTCACCATAAGCTTTTATAGCTTTGGATTTCTTTATTGCTATTTTTGCATGGCCTTTTACACTTGAATTTTCAACGGCTGATATTAATAATATTTAAATAAATAAATCCCTGGCAAAACATTTTCCTGCATGACTTTGAAAACTAAGCATTGCTAATCCAAACCAACAAAAAAACCCCAACGCTGAATGGACTATTGCCACCTTTAAAAGTTAAATGATCTTAGATTTTAGAAAGAGCTTTCTGTAATGCTGCAAAAGTCTTCAGATTTTCCCCAGACCTGAAATGCCAGCAGAGTGTTTACGTTTTACCAAGACGAGTATCTCATAAACCAGCCTACAGCAATACCATAAAACCAGCAAAGCTCACCTGTTTAGAGAAAACTTAATTTTCAGCTAAATGACACCAGAGGAACTTGGAAGCGGGTAAGAACCAGGGGGCTGGCAGAGAGCGCAGGCACGGCAGCGCTTGGACCAGGCGGCTGCACGCACCTGCCGAGGGAAGCCACAGTTAGACTGGAGGGACACGCAAGACCCTGTCCTGCGTGGACACCAAGGGTGCCCACCAGAAGAGCCTGCTGCCCCCCCAGCACACAGCTCAGCCTCGTGCGGGCAGGAGGGCACCCCAGCTCAAGGGAGGGCGCTTCGAACGCCATTTCCACATAAGCAAGAAGGCGCAGCCCACGTGCAGTCCTGTCCCTCAGGCCGAGGAGGGCAAGAGACAGCTCTTGCCATCAGAAGCGGTGCCCTGCGTGGGGTGAGGCTGTGACTCAGCCAGGGAGTCACCCGCAGCAGACGGAGATGGCTCTCCTCCGGGGAACACCCACTCTCTGCAATTGTGACTGTTAACTTGGGGTGACAGTGCTAGGCTGACGGCTTTCCAAGGAACAGGACAGGGACTTCCCAAGCCCTTGCAGGGCAAGCAAGGTCCAACGCCCACCCGCCCAGCGGGCCTGTTCCTGCCAGCAGCACGGCCCTTCCCGGCCAGCCGGCATGCCAGGACGTGCGCTGCTGGCTGGGTTGGCTGACCAGCTGTGGGGAGCCGGTGGGACAGCCCTGCGCTGGCCAGGGCAGGCTGGTCAGGCAGGGACCAGGACATCCCCCACTTCACGCCCCCTCCCAGCCCCTACCCGCCCGCCACAGCCACCCTGACAAGCCTTGCGCTCCGCACGCACACAGCTCTGGCTCCCGTTCACGCCTCTGCTTCCCACCGAGCGCCCCAGTGCGAGCTCTGCACACCTGAGCCTTTACACCCGCGCGTGGAGGACAGCACAGGACACCCGCGTGAACCCAGCCACGTTATGTGATCTCAGTACAGGGGGAAGTCGTTCAGAAGTATGGAAAAAATGTTTTACAACAGTCTGCAACGCATCAAGAGAAGGATGCAAGCTTTTCAAAATAAACCACGCTCTCCATAATGTATAGCTAAGCCTCCTACTTCTGTATTTCTGTACACAATAATTTAAATAGCAGTCTGAATAGTAAACATGTGTGTGTGCTCTCTGTGCTACCGTGCACTGAGTCGCAGATGGAACACCACCACTCTGCATTTCCAAATCACTAATGATAGCAAAACCTCAGGGGGAAAACAAAAGCAAACTCTCCCGTGAGCTCCTGCCAAGCCGGCTGCAATCAGGAATGCTGCGACCACCCCAGCCTGTGCTCCCCGGCTGCAGACACCGCCCCCAAAATGCACACACTTCTTTATTTAATAAAGTACTCAAATATTAAGACATTGACCCTGTTTCCTCTGGCTCCTCTCCAGTCCCTTTTCAGCTTACCCAGAGCAGCCCCACAGTAAGGGACCCCTTGGATGAGGGGCAGGGGAACGCAGAGCTGCCCCCAGCCCAGCAGACTGCCACGACGCGACAAACCAGCCACAGCCCGGCGGCGTCTCCAAGACATATTGCACTTTACATTGTCGCTTGGGCTCGCCATCTGTGCTGTTCCCGCAGAGGCCGCCATCGCCGGCTGTGCCGAGGGGATCAGCGGGTTGCCGGCCCCGCGCGGCCGCTTGTTAGTCGAACGTGCTGACGAGAGGAGACCAGAGTGGCCGGGATGGTCCTATGCTCCGCTGGAGCGATTGGCGCCGCGGGCTTGCCTGGCAGCACTGCGTGGGCTCTGCCCGCACGCCTGGCCCTGGAGGTGCCTCCAGCAGCCCCTGGCCGGGCCGCAGGCAGGGGTGCAGGGCTCAGCCCACCACCTCTCCCCTTGTTCAGCTCCACCGGACCAAGGCGCAAGCCCAAGCTCGTGAGACGGCCCCGGAGCGCCGCACCCAGCTCTAGGGGCAGCTCTAGTGCTGGTCGTGCAGCTCCCAGAGGGAGCAGGAGCTCGCACCAGGGAGGTGTCGCAGGGGAGCAAGGAAGCGGTAGCGCAGCCTGGCTGGGAACGCCCCGGCGCCGTACCCGGTGTCCAGGCCTGGGCCAGGCAGCAGGACGGCGGCAGCACCAAACCACACGACACTCAGTGCAGTGAGCGGGCGAGCAGGGGCCTCCCGGGCTGTGGAAGGAAACCTCCGCAATGGGAAAGGTTTACAGCTTTCCTGTTCGCCTTGAAACGACTTTGATTAAAAAAACAGACCTGGACTAAATTTTCATTTTTGCTAATTTGATTGTCAGCCTTGATTTTCTCTGTTTCCTGCATAGCTCACGACATGGCACAATTAGTTCTCTACTGCTAGATCAAGCCACGAAAACACTTAAGAAAAAACTCCTGGTTTTGATTATTTTCTTTTTTAAATAAAGTGAAGGTTAAGTACTGCATGGTGACGGCTAAGTAGTACCTCAGCGCTGCGGCTGTATCAGCACCAGAGAACATGGAGAGACTTCAAACAAGCTCTTCAAATTGCAAGTGTTTAGGAGCTCTTGATTTTATTATTTTTTAATAAAATGTCCCCTTTGAAGTCTCCGCACCACACTAAACTTCAAAGATCACACCTAAGCATGTGCTACTTCCAAGCAACAACCCTTAATTAATTAGACCAGAGCAGATACAAAACAGGGCACTCGTGCGGGGCTGCGGCAGAGCTGGGGCAGGTCCCGCTCGAGGACAGGGAGGCGAAGCGGAGGTACTCCTCCAGCCTCCACGCACGGGCCGCTGCACTGAAGAGAAACACAGACGCTTTTCAATTACTTTCAGCTCTAGCTGTAATGATAGACAGACTCCTTGGAAGTCATTAAACATGTAATGTCTGTCTGCCGCAGAGAGGCAGGGAGGCGCAGGCAGGCAGGACTCGGGCTGGAGCAAGCAGTTGCAAAAAGCATCTCGGGAAGCACCCACAATAGCTGCAGTGTTCCCCAGCCGGTGGCTGTAAATTTCTCCCTCTTGATGAGAGAAACATCCTGTTGGGTAACGGCTGCTTCCTTCCAGCACTGGTATTTTTTGCACTTCAGTCATTTCAGTACTGCAGGTTAGGAACAGGGTATATTAAAGAAACACACTACATTTTGATACAATATCTGGTCCCGGAAGCTTTGATTTTCCTTTGCTGAGACACCTATGGAGGTGTGATTTAGTACAACAGGGGCAGGGAGATTGTCACTGCAAGGGTACTGGGCTCCCTGACTCGAAAACCTCTCTGGACGGGGGCCAGGTCACCGGGCAGTGGCAGACGCTCACACTTGCAACAAGGGCTGCAATCCTGCCCAGCACCAGCATTGCGCAATCTCCAGCTGTGCACTGGGCGACCAACGTCTGTCCCACAGAGCTCCCTGGGGAGATAAGGGTGCACAGCACCCTCTCTTAACATGGTTTTGCTTTAAAGGACTTTAGTTTTTTTAAACACAGAGGCAGCTTTTTGCTTCCAATAAAAGCAGGGGAAAGAAGATGGGGATCAGCTGTCCTTAAGGCACCATGCTCTCTGTACCACAGGCACCCTTACAGGTGAATGGAAAGCAGAAACTCATCATGATCACGGCTACAAAGGGCGTGGGACTCCCATCTTCTGCCTGGGAGCTCACTGATGCACAGAACATGTGCTCCCACCACCCAGTGATGTAATACTTATCTAGCCAGAAGAGCCTTGACAAGGACCCAAAGCTGAGGTCTTCAGCGCAGGAGATGTTGGCAGTACGGCAAGGGCAATGGCCGCGCTGCATGCGATACCGCCCAGCTGCAGGAGGCTGTACCTAACACTGAGGTCTGGGGAGCCGAAAAGATGGGGGGAGGTTTCCTCGTCCTCCCAACAGCCGGGCCACGGAGCCACAGCCCCGCAGAGCCAAAAGCTCTTCTGCAGGAGGAGATCCACTGTGCCACTGCACGGCAACTCAGGATCCAGACCTCCTAATATAATTTAATTTTTAAGTGCTCAGAGTCATTAGTGGAGCCACATATTTCCATCAGGTAAATTTCATTTGCATATGCAAATTATATCTAAATACACCACACCATTAATATGATCACTAATTACATAATAATAGCCACCAATCTCCACACAGATCAAACTTACAGTTTTGTAGCTATTAAGGAAATTGTGCTTTGTAATTAAGATAATCCTCATTTCCAGATGCTAATTAACTATATAATAATTAGCTGCTTTTGCTAATGCAAATTAAGTATTTTCATCCTTATTGGTAAAAGAGTTGCTTATCACTTAAAAAAGGGACAACCTAGAAATAATCCCTCCTCCCCCTTAAAGGTGAAAAGGTAACTCCATTTTTATCAGTCTCATTTGCAAATGCAAATTAGCCCTGATTAATCGAGTCACAGATAAACGCGCCCGTCTCGTAGCACGGACGGCCGCCTGGAGCTTCTCTCCTGCCCTCGGAGGACAAGGACCGTTGGCGGCCCACAGGAACGCCCGGCCGGGCGCAGCTCCTCTCCTGTCGGTGCCGACCCGGTCCCGTGGCGCTCGGCCGAAGGNACTGAGGAGGCCTACCTGCCGAGGAGCGGCCGCTGACAGCCGGCCAGGCCGCCTTGGCAGGACTCAGCCTCCGCTGCAGCACATTCATCATCTGCTAAACCAATCCACCCGCTCCGCACCACCATTTGTCATTAATTATGCTAATCAGCAAACCATTACTCTCTGATGACACCACAGCACTTATTAGCTAGTTATGGCTTTTCAAAAGCACAGCTTATTGTGTATGCAAGTGCCGCGCATACATTAGCCTACAGGGAAGAAATGTCCAATTATGAAAAGAAGAAATTTGCTATTATCTCCTTCTAACAAACCAATTTAGTAATTATAAAAGTCTCTGAACTCAGAAGGATTTTTTAAGAAGAGCTGAGTGATGAAACCAGAGAATTTTGTTTGCGATAACTTTCTGAGCTAGAACTAAAGTAACAATAGGGGAATGAACCATTTTTATTATCGTAATTACAATTCTTGCATCTTAACTTTAGATGATCAAAAAGCAGAATCTATCTAAAAGCACGACTGCATTTGGCTCTCTCCTTAAAGTATCTGATTTATTTATTTTGGTAAATATACAACCAAATTACAGGGATATTACAGATATTATATATAATATTACAGATATTTATGCAGGTCTAGCCTATTCTCAACCTGCAGTTTTTACCATATATGCAGTTTTATGAGCAACAGCAACCCCTGCTAAGCCCTTGTATGCCCAGGAGATGACGCACGCCAAGCAGGTCGGAATGACCTTGCCGGGGCCCAGGCACTGCGCGTTGGAGGAACGCTCGAGGAGCACGCAGCAGCAGAGCGGGACGCAGCCCGATGCTTACGGAGCTAAACAGATTGGAGAGGGTATCTGAAGACTCAGCTGAAAGACAGCCTTGTTGGAGCATCCAATTTATTTACAATTCCTAAATTGTTTTGCTCAATGCGAGAGGAATACCACTAGTTTTAGAAGCTTAATATGTGTTAAGAGCTCATTAATATCATCAGAGTAAATGGGCCTATTAAAACATCTTTAAGCAATATCTGAACATAAATCTCCCTAAACTATATTTAATGACTGTACTTAAGATACATTATATGCAAGTCTTAATGAGACATTAGATAGCATTTTGAAGATTAAAATTAGAGAATCCATATAAAGTCTGTCCACTTAATGTAGCCTTAAGCTACACTGATGAAAAGCATTACTACCAAATTATTACTTCATTAGAACAAATATTTTCTAATCATTTCTGATTTATGCCATTAGTCCTCTCCATATATATTATTCGTACACATAAGAGCATACACAAAACAATTTTCTAGTTCCACAGGAGACGGGAGGAATTTTGAGCTTTTTAATGGCCAAGTTAATTACTTGTCTTTTTTCTATTGAGTTAAAAATAAGCACTCTTTATAAAAGTCCATTTACTGTATCCCCACTTTTCTAATTTAATTGGAGATTTTAATTCCATTAGCCACAACGTCATTTTTTAAACATTTGCTGTTTTGCTTTGCGAAGATTAGCAAGATGTCTTGGACTTGGCCCCTGACTGTCCCTTCAGCCCCTCCACGGAGGTCTAAGCATGGCGGCAGAGACCCCAGGGACGAGCAGGACCCTCGCATCGCGAGGCCGCCGGCTGCTTGTTGGGGAAGGCGCTGCACCCCCAGGGCTGGCCCGAGGGAGGGGAGAGGAAAAAAAAAAAAAAAAAAAAAAAAAAAAATCGAGCAAACTCACACAAGCCTCTGCCGGGAGGAAGGCAGCAGCGCTGCCCAAGGGGAACGCCTCACGCCTGCCCATGGCGCGGCATGGCACGACAAGGGATGGGACACAACGCCAAAATTAACCAGGGCCTGATGTTACTCCTGGACAAACCCGCAGCAGCGCGTGAACACCCATCACGGCGTCCCGCCTGCTCCGGCAAGACTGAAAGCAGCTGCGGACACCCCTGCCCGTGGCATGCCAGTGGGATGGGCACCTGCCACCGGGACCCGGCACGGCACGGCTGGGACAGCGAGGCAGCAGGATGCCTCCTCCAACAGCTGAGTCACCGCCAAAACAAATCACAATAACCTTATTAGCAAGAGGGCTTTATGTGTGGTTTATTTTGTATAAACAGCTTTTCATTAGATAAATGAAGCCCAACAACCTTTATAAATGTTTTCAATTATGAAATTATGCCATTGAGATATCTGGATGACGATAATCAGGGAAAACACCAGTGACACCTCTTGATAGGAGTCAGAGCGTGCTGCCTGGATGACTGCTCCTCCCAATAAAATACAGCCTAGCCACACCAGTCATTTAAAAAAAAAAAATAAATCCTTCTTTATTAGATGAAATCTGTAGCAACAAGACTATTTTCACTTGTTCTGCCCAAGTCTTCTATCCAAAAGAGAGAACATCTCATTGTAACAATTTTGCATTTTTAACTGTGCAAATTAAGCATTCTTCATAAATAACAGCCTGGTTTTCTGCACTAGAACTCCTTTTTATTAGCAGCACAGTAACGAACAATGAGCAATGTGTTCTATTATTCTTTGTCAAATCACAGAATGCTACATTAGAATAACTCTGCTGGTCAATGTAATATAGTAGATTAAATTCAACTTCTGTGCAAAAACCACTGTAAAACAGCATGATAAGAAGGCTATAAAAAATTTAATTTTACTCCAAACTCCATCAGAAAAAAAAAAACGGTGTGAAAAGTAATTTTGCATAATCAGTACACGCCATCTGGAACAATTAACCGATTTCTATAGAACTATGAGGATCAGTCATATCTGCTTATTAAAGATCAGAAATTATACAAGTAATAAATCCTTGAAAAAACTAAGCGTACTCCCGCCTGTCAACGCTATTTTAACTTCAAATACTGAAGAACGCCTGATAAGGCTGAAAAGAAGAGATTAATATATGCAAATTACATCCAGCATTTAAAATCCCCAACAACTGTCTCCGGTTTTCTGTCCCTTATTGCTGCCTTTATGTTTTATTCATACACCAACTCACCTGTCACTTCATAAGCTATAATATTATGGGGGTATTATTAAACAGCATAAAGCCGTGCTTTAATTGGAAAGCTTCATTGCATTTTCCAATTATTTGGAGTAAATTAAAAGCAGATGCACATAGTTTAATAAGGAGTCTAATATCAGTTCCGGGAAATCAAAATTCATTGTCATTACTATGCCGTGATAGTTTTGCAAACTGTACTCAATTTCAGAGGTTTTGAAAAGAAAATCTGTCTCTGCAATCTGTTAATTGTCATTCGGTTAATATCTGTTTAAATATCCAAAGCACAGAGTGGTTTCCTATTTAAAAAAAAAAAAATAAACTATGGCACTCAGCAAAGCAAAACAAATACAGCGCAGCCCGCCTCAAAGGTTGTGCTCCACAAGCAACCCGTGGAAGTCCCGCCAGCTCATCCTCCTCCAGCAGCCACGTTCCTACGATGACTGCTGCTGGGTGTGCGGAGCAAGGGCAGAGCAGCACCCCCGCCCTGGCGGGGCTCCACGTCATCGGTGGGGTCCCCTCCGGCATCACCCTCCCACTCAACACAGCCCTGCTCCAGCCGCCGCTCGCTTTCTGGTGCTCCCTGCACGCCCTGCCGGCTCAGAGTCACTGGCGTCAACGCCTTCGCCACCGCCCACGCCACCGGGATGGGGAACGTCCCTGCCAGTACACCTGCTCATACATAATTCAAGGCTTCGGGGGTAGCAGCCAGATAATCCTCTCGGCAGAGATCAACAAGCAGCTTCCTCGGAAGGTGATGCGTGATCTGAGAAAAATGGGTGAAGTCTGTACGTCTGGTACGTTACAGCAGAAGGCAAGGCTTCCCATGCCAGCCTGCAGCTTCACGGGATAGCCGAGATAATGCAAGAGAAAGAGCAGCACCACAGCCAGAGCTGTCACGCTCTTGTACACGTATGCCAGTGAGACGATGAAGATAAAGAATGCCACTTCGGACGACAGCAGGTTAATCAGAAAATCACATGTCTGAAAAATTATACAGGTGGCAGAACTCGTGGCTTCATCTTTCACCGTTTGGGCCAAGCCTGCCTGAGCACAGCACTGATAACAGGGGATGGTACACTGCAGCAGCAAGCACGCAAAGGATCTGTATACCACGGATGAGCTAATTTAACAAGAAATACACTTTTTTGAATCTTTTTAAATATAGTATTAAGTAACACTTACATTTCCCTTTCTGAAATACGCAGCTGCAGCATTTTAGATGAGACTTAAGTCTCCCTGAACTGCTGGATATTAATAGAGCCTTTTATATTTTGAAGATTATCCAGGTCTCTTAGTCCAAAGACTGGAAATTGCAACAGGGCAAAGAACAGGCTGACTTTAATCTCAGCCTCAGTAAAAAGGTTTCAATGCAGAATAAAGCTTGTGTCACAACGTGTCTGCTTTTTGGACCATCCTGATTAGAATTCAGTGTCACAAAAAATAAATTTAGTTCCGCTTCTATTCTTAAGAAGTGCAAAGAACGTACACGTGGGAATCTGGATCGACAGTAAAATGTAGCACAGGGCCTCCCCCTTTAGAGAGCGGAGTGTACTGAAACACTAGAACATAGGAGGGTATTGCAAAACCACCAGAAACTATGCTGGAAGATGAAGATAAAAGCAATTCTTGTGCAGTGATCCAAAAAATAGCATCTACCTTTTTTTCAAAATTACCTGTTTTAATAAAGCAGACACACTGTGCCAAGTGAACCATTTAATTATCTGCAAAAATGATGAAGCAAAACAATAGTTTGCAAAAATAAATGACTAACCTCTGATTAAAACGTCTGTCCTCATTACATACAGATAAAAGATACAGTATCTTTTAAAAGAAAATGTACATTGAAGAGAAGTAAGTGGCAGTTGTGGCATAGATAACCTGACATTTTGCAACAAGAAAGAAGTTGATGTATGGGCACTGAAATGTAACAAAATCTTTAATTTTTTTTCCATTTCTTGATCTAGAAAGACCTCTGAGAGAGACTTCTTTTGTCAGTTAGAAAAAAAGCGGAAAAGCAGAAAGAAAAAAAAAGAAAAGAGAAAAAAAAAAAGGAAACAAAAGAGAGGGGAAAAAAAAAGGAAACAAAAGAGAAAAAAAAAAAGGAAACAAAACCTGCAACAAGGCATTCCCGAGTCAATCGCTGAGCAGTGGAAAAACCAAGCTGCCCAACCCAGCCAGCCCGGCCCCTGCAGCGGTCGCTGCCGCAGGGCTCCAGCCAGGCTCCACGGCCTTGTGCTGGCGTTTTGGAGCAAAACTCACAGCCGCGCTGAATAAATCGACTGAGCTCCAGAAAGGAAGGCGGAATCTGGAAGCAAACTGCTGCCATAAGAGCAGTGTGTGAAACAAACGCTTCCAACAAAGCTACCCAGACAAATTACAACTCCCCCCTGCCAAGACCTGCTTGATCCAATACAGAAAAGCAACTTGGTTTCCTTTTCAGGAATCCACTGACTTTGATGTTTTTCCAGATCATTAACATCAGTTTCCACTCTCTGCTGCCTCCAGAGATCTGGATTCTAAACCAGCGAGGAACGAACACCAAATCTCACTGTATTTCCTACAGGAGCTAAAGAGCACCCCCTCTTCCCACACCCGCGCCGTGGACGGACCCCGGCTCACCTCGCCCTCGCCGCCCCAGCCGGGCTCAGCGGGACTGAGCCCCTCCGCCCCCTCCCCAACAGGGGACCTGGCCCCAGGGCACTCTCCTGCTGCTTCAGAATGACCTCGTGCTGGGCAGGTTTGCCTGGGTGACCTAGCAGATGGAACTCTGACTGGAACCTACGTCGGCAAAGGTTCCCCTCTACAACTGCAGCCCAACCATCCCAACTTCACGATGGCAACTGCTTCGACCACTTGCCTGCCTCGAGTCACTACCTATGGCCCAGCAGACACCACAACAAAACCATCCTGCTACGCAATCAGATCACCAAGGTTGTTCTGACCTTTCTGTAAAGTGTCTTAAAGAGGTAAATAAATACTTAAATATAATAAATAAATGTTTATATATAAAATAATAAGCAACAAAGAATAAATAATAAACAACAATAAAGAAGTATTTACTTCTTTCAGGTAAATATTAAAGTAATAAATATTGGTGCACAATTCCACAATAAACAAATTAAGAGAGGTGGAGAAAGTGCCACCTGTAAGAGCTGCCCACAAAAACATCCTTCTTCACAGCGAGCTGGCAAACACGCACCAGCCACTAGCACGCTGGCAACCGGCCGTGTTTCCCTTCCTTGCCGCTCGGTCCAGTTTCTCTGGGAAAAATACTTCACACAAGTAACTGTGTTGATAACGTGGTTAAAGACAATTACAAAATAATACTTTTTAAGATAAGAAATATACGCAAAGGCATTGCTGCATCAAATAACTACTTTGAAAACCCGCTGCTCCTAGGCAAATGAATGGCAAATATTGCAGCCTTGTTCACAATCACAAATGTTGCTTTATCAGTAGGTAAAGTGTGTGACGTTTCGGGGTGTGACATCTAAGCTTCAACCCAGAGGACATGGCATTTTTCCTTTGAAAGAGAATGAAAACCTTCATCTTCAGTTCAGGATCAGCAAACCTGAAGAATGCTGGCATTTTCAGAAAACAGCAGCCATAATCATGGATAGAGTCTGAACATTAAGAAAGGGTTTAAGAAAAGTGAGAAGCGGTGTTTGAATGGCATACAGCTCCATGCAGGAGCAGTGTGCAAGGCTGCGGGCAGACAGCACAGACGCTTCAAGCACAGGCTCTGGCGACAGGCACAGGGTGACGAGCTCTGCTGTCCCTGCTAAGGGCCGAGAGCTCTGGCAGGCGCAGCTGTAAGACAGGCTCGGCGCAGAGCCCCGACTGCTGCTCCACAAGCACTTTTTGCAGGGTGTGTAACCGAACTGAGAACTCTTCAAACGGTATGAGATTCTTAAGCATATTTTAAAAAACAATTCCATTAACTTTTATACAGTACAAATAATATGTGCTTCTGGATCCTGTTTTATTTCTATGGATTAATATGACTTGCGGTACCAAACTTATGGATGGCATATCAGTATGCCAAGCTAACATCAACTATCTCTAAGTACTTGCACAAATGTTTTAATTGTTTTGGGCTGACAGCTGGCAAGTAGTATTTGCAAATACTACCAAACAACATACTTTGATGTATGTTCTGCTTCTGTTCTGTTGCTTTTTCAGCACAGTTTCCATATTTAAATGTTCAAAAACCAAAACTCAGTCCTATCCAAGGGTAACTGTGATCATCCTGTTATCTCCAGGTTTCTGCTAGAACAAAAATCCTTGGAGATAGGATTACATGACTGAAGTTCGGTTTCTGGCTACGACATGACAGCTGTAGCGGTATCTGTGAGTTCATACACTTGTTCCATACACAAAATTGGTACAGAAAGGCTCTAATTACTTTGCATACACATTCTGATGGGGCTGTGCAGAAGTATCCGATACACTCCATACAATGCGATTTCTGTCTTGGCAGTCTGAGAGCAGGTCAAGAGAAGGTACGAGTATTGACTGTCCTATATTCAGATCACCTAAGTTTGTATGCTACAACCAACAAACACATCTATCTGCAACATGACTCAGAAGATGGCTACAGTAAAATTTCAGGGAAAAAAAAAAAGACAACCCTACCCAGCAGTGTGCTGGGTCACACACCAAAGCCAGCGATGGCTTTGCCCACCTGACTTTCGCAGAGAAGGCCCCCACTATGGGGAAGCACACAGCTTGGACCAGCTTGTGACTTCCCAGAAGTCACAGCCGAGACCGTAAAAAAAAAATCTCATTTTGCAAACTCAGTCACTACTTTCCAACGCAACGTCCTGCCACGTGCTCTGCAAGGTGTGTTAAGACTTTTTTCCATCCCTAATCCTTTTCCCGAGACGAGTGGGTTGAGTACATCTCAAACTGGCAGGTTGAAGCAATTCTGAAGGTGAAATCAAAGGTTAGAGCTGGTGCGGGGAGGCTCTGCCAGCTTCGACGGCAGAGCGCTGTCCCCCCTGCAGAGCAGGTCGTGCATGGCTGGCTGTGCAACCTCTCCGCTGCCGGCCTCGTCCCCAGGCAGGAGACAGCTTTCGCCTGTAATCAGAATTTGAAGGGGGCTTTCAATGGAAGATTTTTCCAAGATCCAAGTAATTCAAAAGGTTTACGTTTCAGTGGCACTTACACAGCAGAAAACTTATCAGAGGCAAGATCCCCAAGAGGCATCAGCATACCGCTCTAAAACACACTGTTTATTAACTTCAGAGAGCGCTACAGTGGTATTCGAGCCCATCCAATTAGTGAGGCCTGCAGGAGTATTCGCACTCCTAAATCTCTTTGTTTCTGAAAGGGTTAAAGCTTATTATTAGCATATAATTTACAGGTCCTTTCTCCCAGGAAAGAAATAATGCACAGTAAATGCCACATTCATTTTAATAATACATGTTACAGTCTGTGCCCAACATCTGCACAAAGGTAAAGCAGACAGATTTTTTTGACATGTCCCACTCTGCCATCCAAACACAGGCTTTTTGTTTCTTAAGTGACGGAAGGTTTAATCAAGAAAGCAGGCAATTCATCAATCGAAACAAGGCTGCTCACACCGCCCTGACAGCACACACATGGTTTTATACAGAAGAAACCTGGCCACCTGTCAGCAGCACCTTTTACATCAGGATATACAAATACACCAAGTGATCAATCCTCCAGCTCTTCCCATTCATTTCTTCATTTTCTTATTATATTTTTCTTTATGCTAGATGTTGCGCTCATTCTCTGCAGGGATAGATGGGAGACAAGGCAAGCTATGGCTGTTTATACACTATCATAAAAATTTATATACCCTTAGAGTGACTTATTTCCCTTCTGTTTGAGTACCATTATTATAAATAATTTTTCACTTCATTCAGGAATTTTCCCTGCACGTTATTATCTGTGGCTGCCTGAGAGGGCTCCCTCTCTCCCTCACTGTCCTTGTGGCTCTGATAAGCCAAAGTAATATGCAGCCAGAAGATGCTGAAGTCTGAAATGAAGGCAGTATGTAGTCACAACAACATCTTAATTAAGCTGAAGGCCATGAAGAAAGACTATGCTGTGAAATACTGAGCAGTGTCTGTCGACAAACCTGTCTGGAGCAAGGCATTCTTCTTCCAGCAGCTGCCCATTTAAACATGCATATTAAACCTGTCAGCTTCTCAGCACTGTGCTCCCAGCAGCACCCAGAGACCTTTTGCAGATCAACTCGGAAGTAATTCTGCCTTTTGGTCTTGGGTGCATGGCACGGGGTGGGACCAGGGAGCCGGCCGAGCACAGAGGATGACGCCAGCAGTGCAAGTGTAAGCGCAGATGGCAGTGCTGTGCCGCAGGAGCATGTGGCGGCTCTCTGCTCAGGGCTGCGAGGTCCAGGCAAGAGTTTCCTGTATGCACCCTGTCAAAGACTGATTTGTTAGTTTACTGTGCGAAGAGGAGTCTCCCTAACTTTCTGGTCACCCAGTGTTTCATTGCCAAGACTGGAAATGACAAAAGGCTGGTTAAAAACTGTAATTACTACTTGCAGGACCATTTTTGCCTCGACTCCAGCTTTGTGATAATAATGACATTACACACCCCAAGGAGTAACAGGACAGTTCCGGTGGGGATCTGGCAATTTCTGCCAAAATGCATTTTGAGATACAGAGTAGGCTCACCAGCCAAAATTCGTTTCACCCTCCATAAATAGGCTGAACCTCAGATGGAAGTGTCATTTTCATTGACTACTGAGAAAATCTTGGGTGTCTACAGAGAACCGAGACCATGCTGCAACTCTTAATTTCATCTTCCTTTACGGCCCTCCATTCCTAAATAGCCCATCCTGTCCCCACCACAAGAATTCAGACAGAGGCGATATCAAAATTGGAAGATAAGAGACCATTCATAACATCTTTTGTTTCCCTGCGCCAGCACCAGGAAACCTTCCATTTTGCTGAGAGCCAAGAGAGGGAGCCCGCAGGCTCGTCCACGCGCACAGCCGCCTCGGTGGGACTGGAGAGGACTCCTGCACCCGCCAGAGCTCCGGTCACCTTGCCTGCCACATCACAACCCGCACATCTTCCACGCGCCCACATCTCCCCTGGCGCCGCGGGCACCGCAGCACGCTGCCGCCAGGACCCCACTGTGGCAAACCACATCCCAGCAGAGCAATTAGGGATGACAGTGGAAGCGCGTTAATAAATTTCCCGTTGCCATGGCACTGCAGCAAGGCACTCGCGTTGCAGTGCAGATAGAACGGACTGGCTGCAAACTACACCGACGTAACAGGAAACTTCAGAATGGTTTCCACAGTGCGTCTGGGGGCTAATCTACCTCGGCAATGTTTAAGCACACAAAGGGAATTGTCACAGCACCTCATCACAGCTGCTGAAAAGGCAGCAGTGGTCAGGAGTTATGCATGAAGATCCCTGCCAATGCACAGGATGTTTCATATGACAAGACCCTTTCTTCAGAAATGATTCACAGCTGCAATAGCCATTACAGCACATGTATGCACAACAACTTGTATAACAACGTGTCTGGAGGAGAACGTGCAGTTAGGGGGAAAAAAAAAAAAGTGTTATACTTTGACTGAAACGTGCTCACGCAAACGTGGAGGACTAACGCCATGCCCAGTTTTGCAGGCCTGTTTTGTGCTTTGACTCTAATTATCTGGTAAAGTATTCAGGTTCTTTGCAAAATAGGTCATCTTCCCAGGTTGCACTGCAAGCAGAGGCAGTCCACGGGAAGTCCTAGAGCAGGGCCATTCTCAGTAACATTCATGCAGAGCTGCTGCCTCGCTGCCTTGCACATTCTGTCCTCCATGCAGGACTGTCTCATGTGAAGACAAAAACACGCCTTTCCTTACATTTCTAAATCTATTAGGGCAGGAGAGTAACAAGAAAAATGAGTACTGACAAGAATTATGCAATTGTTATATTCCATCTATTTAGGAACCCGAAGCTGCAGTTTCAGTCAGAGATTACCTTTTAAATAACCCTTTGATTATGGTACATGAATTAATGCCATGTTCCCATGTTAGAAGTGTCACTCACTATTAATAGCAAGAACCTGTGAATGGCACATTTTTGCCATCTTCTCTTCCCTGATTATGCACAAGCACTACCTATTGTACAGCCACTGAATCCACTGTTGCTTTTTCTGGGTTTCCAAACTGTCCTGAAAATCTCCTTCAGCCAGATGAAGGGACTGTACTTTCATTAGATTTTGACAGAGTCAGGTTTAAAGCCAATATTTTCCTCCTCTTGCAAAAATGACATAACAAAGAGAAAACTGTCGCTAAGTGCAATTCTATCATGCCTATCACAATATTTGTTCAGGTGTAATATTACTCAAAAAAAAAATAATTCTAAGGAAAACTATCCTGCACCCCAGCGCTACTCAGCTGAAGCACAGCATATGAGCTAGCCCCATAAGAGAAGAGGCAGGTGAAACACACTGCTGTGCCACAGCTGCGCCTAACGTTTTTCTTTAGTTTGCAGAACAAAAAGTCCTTTTGCTGTGGTTCATGAATAGCTTCCAGACCACACAGCTCTCGGCACATCCAGGAGTGACAGACTGCAAGAGGTACAACTCTGTAAAGCATCCCTGTGTCTCACTCCCAGTGACATTTCTTCCTGGGCCCTGAGAACCAGGCTACGTTCCTTTTTAGCTCACTCCTTCAAAGAAAGCAAGCACTTAAAAGGCAGGACCTCCTCCAGAGGAGCAGAGCTGTCAGGGACAGCTCACAGGGACCCCAGCTCTAAGCGGAACCCACTGCGTGGTCCTGAAGCACAGTAACAAGTACCTGTACCTGCATGGATGAAGGAACAGGCTTGATCCTCACCACTCTATTTAAATACACGTTTTCACTGCAGACTAGTACGAGTTAAAAATAAAACCCAGCTAAATTATTCATTGGCAGGTTTTTTCCACATTGACATCTGGAAACTATCACTAGCTCTAGCACTTGTATACTAGCCTGGAATGGCGAACTTGTCCTAATACTGGGGAGACAAATCTATGCAGTGCCAGTATTCAGAATACAGAAATGGGAAAGACTAAAGATCTCATCTGTTTTTAATGTGTATGTTGAGTGTAGCAAAGAATAGTGTGTATGAAACTCATCCTTGCTAGGCAGGACAAAGCTTCCTGCGAAACGGGCAGACATGTCATCTCTTATGACTCACCTGTGAAGATCATGAAACAGATGAGCAGCAACGTTTGTGTCAGTGTTGCTTTCCATCAGAGCTCTCATCTAGCACCTCTGCAGGCAGCAGCATCCCTCCCCGAGGGCTGCGGTCTCCCCAGTGATCAGTAATGTTTGCTGCCAGTAACACGTGTGCCTGGGCATTTTCTGGGGTTTGTCTGCACCCCTTCTGCTCTTGACACTTAAATGGCACTGAGGAAAAGCTGGACATATGCTTCATGGGTACCACACACCTGGCTGTTTGCGCAAGCAGGGCTGCTTTGCTTGGTTACACTTCTGATTACACGGGAGAGCACAGAAACCATTGCATGCGCCAGCTTACCTGATATGGCATACAAATTTGAGTGCTGGTGCTCCAAGTCCAGGCGAGTGCTGTGACTTTTCCCTCGAAAGCTGGCAGGGAGTGTCAGTGAGATATGCCTAAGAGAGATGGGAAATGGAGATGACGTTACTACAGAGTGGAAGATACTGCTGCCGTCAGCTCGCTCTGGCCCGACAATTCTGTTCAGGTTAAGCAGCAAACATCAATTTTAACATTGCTTGTAAAAGCCTGAATGGGTCCCAAATACCAGGAGGAGACCGAGGTGGTGATTCAGCCATTACGACCAAGGGTGGTTCAGCTGCTTTACCTGCTCCTCAGTACAGCGGTGAGACAGTCGACACCCTGCGTAAGTCCCCTCTGCCCCGCTGAACACCAGACTCAACCAACAACCAAAGCGCTACAGAGAGATGGCCATCTACCCTCCCACAGGACACGGCAGCTCCTTGTGAGCCGGCACCCAGGGACAGCCTGCACGGTGGCTGGCACGGATGGTCCCCCCTCTGCAAACACAAGTCTCAACATAAGGCATTGAGAGCACACCCGAACACCCTGTGGGACTCAAACGCATTTCCTTAAAGGCAGAAAGCACTAACAGCAAGTGCTTTGGATTTATCCGCGCCAAAAAATTCTGAGTACATTCATAAATAAGATCTTTGAAACTCTCTTGATGACTAAGGCCTGCTCCAAACCTACCCAGAGCCTGCTGTGCACTCCCATGCTCTCCAAGGCAGGGGGTGATGCACACGCTGAGCTCCCCTACACCAGCCCCTGAGAAAAGGGAAGCCAAATTTCACTCATCACCTCTCTAGCTGCAGCAGTGCGTGACGCCCTCCCTCCCAACAACGCTCTGCCCAGCATTCCTGCAGCAGAGAGATATTTTTACATCTTCCATTAAACCTTCCTATAAATATGAAAAAATGGAGCTCATGGAAGTGAAGCTGAAACTATTTTCAGTGGCTCAGAGCTTATTAAAAGGAAAACCCAGTACACGGCAGGCCTGGACACAGGCTAGAAGACAACGTGGGCGACCTTCCCAGGAACACGTGGTGTGGGAGGGCGGGATGCAACACCCAGCAAGCCCCGCTGTCGTCAAGCCCTAGTGCCGGAGAGGGGGGCTGCACGCAAAGCTGCCAGAGCCTGGAGCTGCCCTGCACCAGCCTCTGGCACTGAGGATGGACCCGACAGCCCTTCGGGCAGGGCACAAACAGCCAGTGCCAGCTCCCCCTGCCCAGTGGGACACAGCCCAGGAAAGCTGCCCGGGCACGGGAGTGCTGGGGCTTGGGAGAGGCTGAGCAAGGCTGCTCACCGTGGCGGATACGGCTCTGCCTCTGGCGTCACACTGCCCCCGAGTCCGGCCAGCCATGGAGCTCCACTGAGAAGTCTGCCGTGAGAAAAGACTTTTTGCTAGTAACCATTATTGATAGCCCACAGATTTCTATGCTTTGATGAGAGATTTGGGCTTTTCCCTTTTAATTCAAATCTGTATTTTTCTAATGCCGATCCCAGGACGGTGTGAATTTTTATAAAATGTTATCATTAATCTTCTGGACCCCGTTGCCATATGTAATGAAGATGCTCCCTCTTCATAGAGAGGCTTAGCATAGCATGAGAGCAGAGGCAGCAGCTACCATTTCACAGAGGCGAGAACTACTGGACGCGGCAAGACCCTCAGCATTGCCCTCCTGCCAGAAAAACCAGGCAGCCTTTGTGTCCTCTCACAAGCGCCCTATCTGCGAGAAAGGGCCCTGGGTATTCTCCAGCAGAGCATCAAATCCACGTTGTTAGCTAGCAGGTTTTATATATCGAGCAAATCATCTGGAAATTATCTGCCTTTAAAAACAGGACACATTTTGTGAAGAACTATGTATTTTTAGACCTTGATGCTGCTGATGGTGAACAGCACGGATAAAATAAGAAAACGCAAACATCAGTTTGAGTTTGCTTGTGCTTCCCAAAGCTATTTCTAACCAAAAAAAGATGGTGTGAAAATATTTTCGAATTTGGCTAACAGTTTGCTGTTTAAAACACAATCCATATGAGACTCTCTGCGAGCAGAGGCAGGTTTGTCATGAACACACTTTAAAACAGAAGACCACTGCCTGTAGGCATTACACGCTTTTCATTTGTTTTTTAATAGCAGTATCCAAAAATACTTTCCGAGGCACCAAAACAGCTAACAGAAAGACTTTTGAATTTCTCTTGCTTGTACGGGGGACTGCTTTCTTCATCCCAAAAAAGCCAGCAGGAATTGTTTTGGAAGTAAACAAAGCAGATCTTACAAAGCCCATTTCTGAGCAGAGTATTTTAAAAGTTTCTACCAGCTTCTGCTGCAGGAGAGGCTGACCCTCTTCCACCTGGACAGCCCTTTTCCACAACCCACCACCAAGCTGGTCGGACCGCTGCAGGCTGTGAGGGAGGTGATGAGCATCCCTTCGGCCAGACGGCTGAGGAGACAGTCCCACAGGTGGCTCGTGGCAGGCACTGCGTAAGCACCACGAAGGAGCCGTCACGCAGCAGCCTTCCAGTAAAGCTCTGAATCCTTAGTTTGCAAAAGACTTTCTGAACAAAGTCCCCAGTCGCTACAAGTGTGCCTGGCAGCTCACACAAGCACCAGGTTTCACGAGCGCCATATGCTGAAGCGGTGCGCACGTTCCACGGGTGTAATTAAAATGAATCGCTCACCGTCCGAGGGACTGTGACCACACACGCACAAATACGGCGGCAGAAGATGACGTATCCAGACCTCGCTGCCTAACTCTGCAGGGTGTCCCGTTTGCTCTCCATTTCAGACTTATCAACGCTAAAAGACGCACCGAGGTATTCCCTCGCAGCAGGGGGAATTACAAATGCTACGCGTGGGGAGGCACCATGAGACACGCTCTCAGCAGGCTGGCACTCCTGCAACTGCTCGTGGGGCTCATGAGCCAGAAGTGCCAGTTCAGCCGCTGCTGACACCGGCCTGCCAGCACTGGGGGGCTTGAAGGCGGGCTGTTATGAGGGTGTTTGGAAACAACGGCCTGTGCCCCCCACTCCACGGCCACTTTCCATCTCTGAGGTAGGACAAACGGGCATTTCATCACTCCCACTGAGCTGCACCAAGGACAGCCAGGTCTCTCCAAGGAGAACATTTAGCTGCAAGACCACAAGACGGAGGGCAGTAACTGCTAGAAGGAGATCAGCTCTCCCCTTCCCCCTTCCCTTTTTTAAAAGCATGACATTGTAGGGAAAAATGAGAAACAAAGTCTAATTTATTTTAAATTAATGCAAACTTTGGCCAGGATCAATATAACTTATACCTACTAAGTTGATTGCATAATGCATTTTCCTTATGCGTTGTGAAAGCCAAATCATTTTGCATCGTAGAAGACAAAAAAAAAAGAAACAAAAAAAAAGGCTGCCATTGAAAAGCAAGAAAATCCAAATTACAAAGTCCCCAAGTTCCTAAACACATATCGTGAAAGTATGTGCAGCTCTGCGGCATATGGCAAATCAATTACTAGTTTAAATTTTAAAACAAAAACATGGTAAATGTGTTGCAGAAATAATCAAGAACAACGGTTTGGTTTAGATTACAGCGGCCACTAGAGTTTTGAATACAATTAATCATCATTCCAGGCAATGGGAAGCCATATTGACACTTATTCCTAATTTGAATATTTAATTAGGGTGAAGTTCTTCATCAAATTATCACAGAACTGGGAGGAAAGCCTAAAAGATTTAAACAATTACTACTTTAACCCTTCACCAACTGCTCACCTGTGAGCACAAGAATCTTTTCCCCATTCTGCAAAGCAAGAACACGCTCAGGCAATATAAAAGACAGTATTCAAGAGACACTACAAATACCCTGGGAAAGGTACACGGACATTGGGCATCCTACTGGGCTCCCTCGGAGATGCCAGACTGACACAGGCTTCTGACTACCTACGCTCCTTGACTTTTATCCTTTCAGGCCAGATCTCTATTTTAGCATCAAGTATGGTTCCTACTAGGGCTTTTGTGGTTTGTTGTTGGGTTGTGGGTTTGGGTTTTTTTTTTTGGGGGGGTGGGGGTCATTTGGTCATTTTGTTTTGTTTTAAACTGAAGAGCCCGTCCAGAATCATCTGCCAGGTTCACGTGCCGAGGGACACAACCCTCTTCTGAGGAATACCGAGGCGGCCACCCACCGGCTGACCTGGCGCGGCCGCCCAGTCCTACCCGCCCTGCACAGGAGGCTTCCCAGCCCCTGCCCTGCACCAGGAGCTCACGGGACGGGGCCAGACCCTGGCGCTGCTCTGGACCCACTACACCTCCTGCCACACTGCAGGCATCCTTCTTCCGCACAGCTCTGCCTCAGATAGCTCAAACATCCCTTTATGTGCTGTATGAATCCATACAAGAAAAATCTCTTTTAATGAGGAGTGATATAGTTATGAACTCTCTAGAGCCACAATTAGAGCAAACTAATTGAAGTTGTGTTTTGACACACTTTCCAAATTCACGGGTACTGCATGACATATTCACAACACTACTGCTGCACAGCCATGGCGACAGCAAAATCATTAGGCTAATAACGCTTATTTGCATTCTTATCATGCCAGCAGCATGCCGTTAAATACTGCTTCAACCAGTGCTCGTTTACTCTGAAAGTTTCCACTGAAAGATATTAACAGTAATTATTAGTACTTTAGTGGAATCTCTAATGTTAAGGAATGGCAACTCAGATTAACTATGCCCATGCCAATTGTTTTCCTTCTGAACTGTCACAACTGTCTTCCTCCCTGCCGAATGAAAGCAACGAGCTGGATTTGGTGCTGGAGGGAAGGACGGACGGAGGCCTGCCTCAGCGAGGCTAGCTGTCAGGGCTCCAGCCCACTCTCTCCAACGCTGTAGTCAAACCCACAGTGTTCCAGCACGGGTTAAATACAAAAAGTATTTTTCCCCAGCATATGATAATTTCCAGGCAATTTAGGATGAAACAAATGCAACAGCACAGTTCAGGACAGGGTACATTTAATTACTCTCTTAACTTTGGGTTTTCTTTTAGTCATTAAATCTACAGAACAAGTCTACATACAACGGCAACAGAAGAAGCACATGATGAGAGAGATCCTTCACATGCTAGCAAAGGCGGTCTGAGGTCTGCACACATCATGGCCACTTTTTGAATGTTTTTGGAGAGAAACTCGCATAAAATAGGCCCAGGAATGCCCGACAGTTCCAAATCAGTTATTAATAACTGTCTGCAGGAAGGTGATAAACTGCTTTTGAAGTTAGGGGGCAAGTACTCATAAAAAGTAACAGAGGATCATAAGGGGAAATGCCAGATATCAAAGGATGCTTCATAATTCATATAAAAATATCAACAATGCACAGCAAGAGAACAACGCTAAGTTTTTGCTTTCCAACTGGATTGGATGAGCATGGTAGAGAAATCAGGCAATACTTTTAAGAACTGCCCCACATTATCAAATATATTAGAAACCATACTGCACGCTGCAGACTGGAATTGTCCTGCTCTTTGATGTACCACTGTCATGACTGCAATTCATTTTAAACAAACTTAAGAACAGTGCCGCAAAAACTGCAGTCTCATAGGAATACCTTCAAATAAAAAGAATCGTATCTTCCATAATTAAGGGATTATGCAAAGATCAAGTCTCATGAAAAACCAAGGACAAAACAATTAAATTCCAAGCTGTAGAAAGCTGAAAACACACCTACAAGCAGTTAGTATCAGGCTGCAGCTCTCAAGAAATGTAATCCAACTTGAAAGCTTTGCCTATGGAGGGAGAAAAAGCCCACTTCTAAGAAATGAGCTGCTGGAGTTTCACTGACAGACATCAGAGGACCTCTCAGCAACTGCTCACTCTTCCAGAATGCATTTTCCAAACTGCAGCTTACAGGCAACACCATAGCAGATATCTATAGCTCTGGTGGTGTCCAGAATCCCATCTACAGTATTTATTCACAGTCCTTAACTTTTACTGTGCTCAGGCACTGCGATGCCAGAACACCTACCTCATACTCCAAAGAACTGCAATGAAAAACAAAACTGTCAGGCAAGAATCACCTCGGGTAATGGACTTCATTCCAGACAATCTATTCTAATCGTGTAAACCAAATATTTAAATACTTTCTAAAACCTTCCTGACCCTTTCCCTAAAACAAGCAACATATGGGCTTTGCAAGCATTTCATCTCATTCCAAGCTACTAAAATATCCCGTTTCCCAAAAATCAATGAGAGCTGGTGGTGCCAGATTCAGATTTTATAAAAGCCCAAATGCATGAGAGAATGAAAAAGGGAGTGAGTTATTCTTTCCACTTTTAGATTTACCCGTTTAATTTTCCCAGCTGTAGAAAGGGAAAAAGGCCTGTCTGCAGCACACGTACTCAATGCGCTACATACAGCATGCCTCTGTGTATCCCCCTCCCGAAATGACCACGCCTCGAAGACAGGGGAAAATGATGTTGCGCTATTCTGTCAAAACTAAAGCAATCACCAGCTGAACGGAACAAACCCCGATGATGCTAACAAGGGAGCATGATCTACTGCAGACCAGCAACCCAAAATGTAAGGCTTAACGGAGAATGAAGCTCCTGCAGCTTCCTCTATACAGGGATTAATTTAGATCAGAGGACTTAAGTAACCAGGATAGAACAGCTGCCAAACAATAGAAAAAACCCAACAAGTTTAATTTACACTGCTTGAAAGTCTGAGCTGTAGCCCATTAAATTGTTATAGGCAGAGGACTGCATCAAAGAACTAAGACCTCATACTGTAAGCATGAAGTGCTTATGAAGTGGTTGTCTTAGCTGAGCAGCGCGGTGTCTCTGGAGGCTGCAACGGGAAGAGCGCGGCTTTCCACATCCTTCACTAGCTACTCTCCAGAGTCAGGAGTTTTCAGATAATGAAGCAGTAGGGAAAAATTGCCAAGCAGCAGAAATACTCCAAAAAGATAAATTACACACGGTGTAAGCTTCCTCAGTTAGGATTTTAAATTCTGTCAAATTAATCAGCACAACAAAGCCTGGGCTCACACATCCAACGAGAAGCATCCCTCCGAGGCGAGCCTCTTGCCGGGGGCCAGGCGCAGAGAGGGGCTGCTGCCCAGGCAGACCCCGCAGCACCAGGGTGCTGCAGGCACAGCCCAGCCCACAGGGAGCAGCGATGCCTCCCCTGCAAAACCTGTTAAACAAATATTCCACATAAAGACTCATTTGGGAAGAGCATGTTGTCAGCACTTTGCCAGTAATAAATAATGACAGTCCAAACACTACTAAAAGCAATAAACTCAAGAAGTGTTTTGGAAAATGGTGAAAGTGATTGATTTAAAGAAGGAAATATCTGAACACAACCACATGCACTTCAGGGTGAAAGCACAGATTACAAATCAACAGTGGCAGAGATCATATTAAATAGCAGACAACACAGAAGTTTTAGGGAAAAAACGCTCAATTCCCCTGCAGGGCTTATTTAACAACTGAGTATATAGCTTCTTTGAATGAATACCTTCGGTTCGTACTTAATGACCCTACACTATACCCTAAAGAAAATATGCCTCCAGGAATATTACTATACCAGGAATAGGGCTCTATAAAGAAAAATGACTCTAAGGATATCGAACCCTCTTCACTCAGAGCACTCCCCAAATTTTTCAATGCATCCTCAAAATCAGCTAAATCAAACTTCTAACTACAGTCAATGTCTCTCTCTCTCAGCTGCTGCAAGGCAGTCTTGTGCCTGGAAACCACTCATATTGTTTAAACGTTTTTTCCTAATCATCATTTTCTACCACTAAAACATACTGGACTGTGACCAATTTTTGCACGTCTTCATCCAGCTGAGTTGGATGCAAGCCATACGGTCAGTGCAGTTTCATAACAAATTCCTTATGGGAAACAGACTCTGGATAAATGTATGCCAGCACCCCTTACCCACTCAAACAAACCATCATGTTCAGATTTGCACAGCGTACACGCGTCACGCACATTTCATCCTTACCACTGCAATGGGTCTATGGAAACGCTTCCTCCAAGCTTTAACTTATTGTTGCAATCTCATTGTTTTTTTTTTTTTTTAATCCGTAGCTACTGTGATGTGAACCCAGCCTTTGTACCATCCTTGGCCTCTTGTAGGGTACATAATTTAAAAACTAGGAATATTGTGCTGTATTTCACAATACAAGTGATTTGAGCATTCAAGCCAAAGAATATGTTTTATTAGTTGTAAATCAGAAAGTAATTTTACTTTAGAGCTCTTTTGATGAAACAGATTAGAAAATGCAACTCCATCAAGAAGGAAGCATTTTGTAGAAAGGATCAGACTGTCAAGAGATCCCACTGGCAACGTTTCTCAAAGCAGTTTCAAGTCAAACCAGAAACATCCATCCCATCTCATCTACCTTATTTGGTAGCATCTGGTTCAGATGAGGGACTTTAAGGTAGACCCCCACCACCCTGCAAAAGCATCCTGGCCATCAGGCTACCCGTGGTGTCTGCCTCCAGTCCACGGCAGCTTTCTGAAGCCTTGGCTTTGTTCCGCACCAGAGCAGAAAAGCATTGAAACCTTGGAACCTCTTCCTCTACAGACTCTCCATAAAATCTATTTTAAATGTCTCAAAGAAAAAATTAAGATAGTTATTTGTAAATAATATTGTTGCTACTTAAAAAATAGAGGAGGTAAAAGGCTTCCCACCTCCCTTCAATCAACCCACTGCACAGAGTAAGACTGGCTTACCATCAGACCGAGTTCAGGTCTCCAACATACTGGCTTGTTGGTGCTGCTTTATTAGCTGCCACCCATTGCACATCATCAACCTCCAGCAGAAAGCCACACACTGATCACTTTCCAAGCTTACACGACAAAGTTCAAACACCATTAATAAATCAATTTGAAAAATCAGGCTTTTCTGCCTAGAAAGGAAATTCTTACATTCCTTAACATTAAACTCCACTGGGAGCAGAGGAACAGGAGCAAAGCATTTCCCTTTTCTAAGGAGGGGTAGCTTAACTATTTAAAAGGTAATTGGGAGCACGGGAGGAAAATTTACACATCTTGCTCTTATTTCAGTGGTTTAAGTAAGGCAGTTGTTATCTTCTTATCAAAACCAGAGCAGCACTTCCCTGGTGCAATACTCCTGCCAGATCAGTATTTCAAGACCTGAGCACTTGGTGGCACAGACCGACTGTGCTCAGAGCGTGGAGAGGGCGCGCGGGGAGGGAGGGCTGCCAGCCACGCTGCAGACCCACAGCTGCGAGGGGTGTGAGCTGCAGCACAAATGAGCTGTTTCTGTAGCTTATTAGCCATGCGGATCAGGCAGGAGTTATAAGCACAGACGACATTATACTGGGGCCCCTGGCCTGGCACAGTGCACAGCCCCTCTCCCAGCAGAAGCCCAGACCCCCAGGGAGTAGGCAGGCAGGCAGCAGGGAGAGGTGCACATGCTTGTCTGGCTCTCAGCATCACTCCTGGGCTGGGGCAGAGCCCCCACAGGCAGAGTCCAGAGGGACTGGCACCTCCCCTGGGACAGACCAGCATGGGGCCCTGTGGCCACACTGGTGCTGCTGTAGGGGCTGGCACCCCGCCCGTGGCCCCCTCCACACCCGTGGGGCAGTACGGAGCACCCGCTGCCTTTTCCAGCTGGGTCCCACCTCCGGCACCAGCAGCCTGGTCCCTTGCCTGCCCACGGTGGGCATTTCGCACTGTCCAGCTGGACACAGACCCCCTGCACCCAGGGAGGCTTTGCCTGGCTCCCCTCGACTGCGACAGGCTGCCATGCTCCAGCTCACTCCACATTCACTGCCCGCAGCCTCTCAGGCCAGCCCGGTCGCGTCGCCTTGCTAACCTGGAGAAAACCATGCCCTTTCGATCTGGCTGGCTTGTGCCAGCTTTGTCTGTCTCCATTGCTGCGCGCACAGGAGTGGGCAGCCACGCTGCATGAGCAGCGTGCCGCTCTCGGGGAAGTGGCCACCCTGATCCTCCCTCCGTCTGGCTCTGCAAACTGGTGCCTCCTTCTGCTGGTCCCTGCGACGGCTTGCGCCTGGCTGCACCAGGAACCTCATGTGCGAGAAACCTGACCGAGCTGCTCGGCGTTCCCGACTGCCAGCCCACCGGGATGGCAACTCCCTCCCAAGCTGCAGTGCTCCCACGCCACGGGCCTCTCCTGGCCAGCCCAGGTGTCCCACCAGCTCTGCCACCTCTCCTGGTCCCAGGCACACTTAGAGGTGCAGCAGTCAGGGCTGACACTGTTTTGCTCACCCGTGTGCCTTTCTGGTCAGTCCAGAGCACGAGTGACTGACTCACAGCTCTGCCTCCCAGACAGCAGCGTGCACCGTGAGCCCCACCGAGACCTGCAAGCTTGGGCTTACGCCCTGCCCCAGCACTGGCTCGCCCTCTCCCCTGCCCTGCCTCTGTGGTTCTCAACTAGAACAGCCATGGAGATGTGCCACAGGCATCCCAGGAAGGCAGCCGGAGGAGTTCTGCCCTTCTGAACCGAAACACCAAGTGCCCAGCCACGCTAACGCTTGATATGAATACAAGCGGATTGCAGCAAGATCTTCCTTCTCCCTGGTAAGCCATTAACCTTTCAGATGACAGCCCTGCAAACTAAATGACTGAACGATTCCCAGGGTCAGCGCGAATCTACATTTTCAAAACCTGACATCAACAAGTAAAAGTTGTGACTGAATCCTGGTCTCTCCAAAAGGAAGATTAAATGTCTGTGACACATCATCTGCAATCAGAGTGCTCCATTTCCCAAAGTATCCATCACAGATTGATAACATCCACGCAAAAAGTTAAGTGCAATTATGTCTGTCACTGTAAAACACACTTCAGCAGCACTGACTGACATCTTGCTTGCAGCTGACAAATTGTGAGAGGGCTGTTTGAATGACGGTGGTAGAGACTCCTGCAGCACCTCGGGAAGGGACGCGAAATGCACTCCTGAACCACAGAAGCCACACGGGCTCACAAAGCACCGTGGCTGTGATGGGAGCCATTGCGTAGGCAGCCACAAGGCAAAATGGTTCAAGGTTGGCTCTGCGTGCATTCACAGAAGTCAGGGACTCGCTCCCAAAAGGCTGGAACTGGACTTGCGAAGAGGAGAGCATCACACACAAATCCTGCTCTAGCCTACTCCAACAGAGCTTGAGGCATGGAGGGGCTGAGCCCCAAAACACTGCTCAAACGCTCGTGAGATGTACTTTTCTCCAAGTCCCCAGCCCATGCACTGGCAATCGCCGATCCACAGGCTGGGTGAAGCAAAAGTGTGCAAAGGGCCAGGTGAGTTACCAGGTGAGCACGTCTTTTGGGGGAGGATTACCTTCTTGTTCCCCAAAGCTATGTCACCATGCAGCACCAGAGAGCACAGGCCTTGAACACAGAGCAGAAGTACTGAGGAAAGTTACATTAAACTCCCACTAGTGACTCAAGTCAACAAAAGCAGTTCTTTAGTAGCAGCCTTCTAGGATGGGAAACTGCAAGTGCATTTCTCCAGGCTGCCATTAGTGCCAAGAAGCTGTCGCAGAATTTGGAGAGAAAAGACAGTAAAGCAGCTTGATGCCTCACACAATGGCACGGTTGTGCTCCGCAGCACAGCATGCCATCCTCACTGGGATGGCGAGGGCTGTCGTTAGAGACCATTAAGCCAGATGCCTGCAGTAAGAAACACCAAGGAGAAGAAATGGCTGAAAAATAACAGATGCAGTCCAGCACAAATATCAAACAAAGCCTCCCCTTGTGCAGTTCTGACTGCGAGCCGTAACCCCGCAACACAAGCAGCGGAAGCAGCATTGCTGACGTGCAGCAAGCTGTGGAGGTCAAACCTCTGACACATGACAACACTCTGATGTGCCGCTATCCACTGCCATCAGTAACTTACATCATGGATCAGAGGAGGAAATATGGCTGGTGCAGAAATAAACATTTCCCATACTAAGAAGCCCTTCCATTGAGGAAGGTTTTGCTGTGCAGAAGCTCACTGGTGTGTTTTACTGGTTTAGTTTATATCCAGTGTTAGCAATTGTTCTGAAGCACCCAAGCATGCCCTCTTGATTTAAAATTAGACAGCAACTGAAGAGAATAGCTTAAATACCTGACTAGCCTAACAGCAGAATCTCCACAGTGCTCTCTATTTGGCACTGCCCACTGATTTTCTCTTAGCGCTCACGGCAGCATCAGAATACCTTGCTGCTGTTCCTGTCAGGATATATCCACATGGAATAAAACAGCAAACTGGCTACCAGTGTCACCTCATCTCTCTATGGTAACATAAAAGTAAGAGGTTACTTGTGACTACAATCTTCACAAACATTAAGTGTTGAATAACTTACCACATTGCTGATGAAGTATTAGAAAAGGCTTTCAAACAGTATGTGTTCCCTGCAATAATGAAATATTTGCACGATGCACCTTTACATACATTTCTATTTCTTAAAAAATATATTGCATAATAAATAATCAGAGTAAAAAAAGAACAAACATGAAAGATGCTTTGAATGATCAGGCTGGTGGTGTAAAAGTTACCTGTAAATCATGCAGAGGGCAAGAGAGTGGAGCTGGCTACAGACAGGTGGTTTTTACTAGGAGGCATTAATGTAACATTCAATTATTCCACTGCATACTGGCTGTTTTAACTCAGCCAAATTAGAATACATTTTATATTGACTATTTTGACATTTGCTTTATTTGGCAAGTAAAACAAAACTGATCCAATTTCCTTGCAGCCATTGTAAACCATAAACTGTACAACAAGAGGTTATAAAATATATAAGCCTTGTAAACACTTCTTTTCAGACTGTCGCTGATGCTCTGAGCTCTAATTTTGGCCCTGTTCCCAATAGCTCTGATGCTGCTCTGCAGCCTTCCCTGCTCGGCCATAAAGTGACCCTTCCACACTTAGTGATTAAGGACCGCCATTGACATTCTCTTGCTATGATAATTTTTCCTCTTCATTGTGGAAATCTGCCCAGGCAGGAGTTTCTTGCAGACAGAAAATGAAGATCTGTGCTCTAAAATCAAGACATCTTTTCCTCTGATCTTGCATGGCCTGTGCTAGCATGTAGCTTATGTCCAGCGGAGCTTCAAAACAACGTATCAGCTCCCGGTGGGACAGGCTGAAATCTCCAGAAGACTGCTGGCTTTTCATCTCTTTTGCCTCCATCTCTGTTTGAGAAGCAAGACAGCATCTCTGCCTGCAGCACACCTGGCAGTACAGGACAGCAAGCAGTGTGCCATGGCATGGCAGGCGACTGAGCAAAATTCTCAGTGAAAGAAACGCCCAAACGCTTTGGAGAGTTCAAAGAGCCACCACAAGACCGTATATTTAAGTCTGGGTCACGGGTGAAGGCTCAAATGTACAGACCTGCCTTAAAAAGATACCTGATAGCTTTTTCGGGAACAGCTTACAGCAGTTTAAAAGCATCGCTCTCTGAAATGACCTATAAATCAAGACTCCAGAGGACAGGAGTATTTTCTACCCATACGATACAATGACCTTTGTATACAAACCGATACCCCTGGAACTCCCCTCCACTGTCTCCTTTGAAGTTCTAGCTCTCAACAGTTATTGTAATACCATAAACGTATCTGCAGTATACCAAATGCCTAGTGCAAAAATACGTGTTTGCTTAATTAAGCAGAAGCCCAAAGGAACCCATAGAGAATGTGCTGTCCCCTGGGAACAGCCTGGCCAGGAGTTCCGTCGATGAGCCTCATCAGTAGCAGTCCGTCTCACACAGGATGCTGTGCTTTCATGGCAAATGCCAGGAGCATAAAGCGCACAGTTTAACCTCTGTCTGGGTTGGTTTGTTGCTTAACAACACTCTGTTTTGTCCAGAGAAATCCAGCAAGTAAGCTGTCAATAGAGGACTACTATTATATGCAAGTATACACACAAGTGCATACATTTATACACACACAGAGAAATACTGTCTATAACACAGGGAAAACAACCTGGACAGACTCTATGCCAGCGTCTGCCCAGAAGTGCTGCTCCTATCAGTCACTGCAGGATGAGCAGTCTGCTCTGCACGCTCAATGTCAGCTGCAAGACTGGAGCAGTAGTCAGGTCCAAGAAAAGAAAAAACAGGGCCAGTACTTCAAACCATGAGTGGACTGATCCTGGAGAATGAGCAAAACTTGTCTCCCTCTGCATTAAAATCTGTATGAACTCTTCTCCCTCCCTTGGTCAAGGAGAGAAATCAGCTTGGCTACAGTTCTGGCCCACCCTCCAGGGGTGACCCATGCACACTTGTTGGAAACTACAACATCCCGCACAGTTTAAAGTGAAGAAAAGGTGTAGTTTGCTGCTTCCCTTCCTCTGCGGGCTTCTTCTTTCTTCTGACTTCTTCACCCATATGTCTTTATAGAACGACAGCCACAGGAACTTCCAGTAGGCAAATACTTGAAAGAACGACACAGTCCCTCATTATCAGATCATGCCACGTAATCATTCATACTGATGTGGTACCCTGGTCCTGATTCCACCAGGCAAGGCTAGTAACAATACACCATGCAGCATCAAGCAGAAGGGGCCGGAAAGCAGAAAACTTACCTCGGCAGGTTAGGAGCTGGTGTCGAAGACGATACTTGGGAAGGAGGCGTCACAGGCTGTGAAGATTCATGGTTGCGTGGAACTCTGCCCATTCGGTACCAAATGCCCATGTTGTTCAGCTCCCTGTGTAATCAACACAGAAGACATT
This sequence comes from Fregata magnificens, assembly GCA_013389945.1. NCBI lineage: Eukaryota > Metazoa > Chordata > Aves > Suliformes > Fregatidae > Fregata > Fregata magnificens. The sequence continues at coordinate 106,370 of WAAD01005608.1, forward strand.
AATGCTACAGGCAAATGCTGCACATGTGCACAAGCATCAAGCACTGACATGTTTCACAAACACCTTGGTTAGTGAGAACCAGTCTAACTGGGAAAAAAAAAAGGGGGGGGGTTAGTTAATTCCTACATCAAACTCAGTAACACTTGTACTTATGGAGACTTTTCTAATGACAAGCTTCAGTTCTTACAAACTACTACTTAGTAATTATAGGAAAACAGGGTGCTTAGGCTTGGTACAATTGAATTTACGACAACAGCTTCTGGAGTGAGGGGTACTTACCCTATGAACGTGTACTGAGGAGGGGCTTGTTTAGATCTACCCAAGATTCGGATATCACAGATCGCTGCCTCTGTAGAATCTCGAGGGATGAATTTAATGCACAGCCTCTTCTTTCTGAAAGCTATTTCTTCTGCAAAAACAACCCAGGACACAGGGTGGTTTTTATGCAAGATTAGGGTATAAATGTTATTTATTGTCTCTCCAGATATTAGGCAGATAATTATGGCAGGAACTGGAGCCAAAGAACAGATATATGTCAGCAAACCAGACAGTACAGTGCCATTCAGTGACTGGAGAAATTTTCTATGAGAAGCTCTCTGTACACTGTGGGAGATTTGTTATTAGGCACTGCGATAAACCAATACTCCCTACTACCCTCTGCAGAGAAGATAAGACATCATGTACGCCACAGAGTACTGCACCACAGAACAGAAACGGCAGGTGATTTTTCCACTTCCACATACTTCTTGCATTCGCTTTCTCTTTCCAAGGTAATGTTTTCCTTACTGGCCTGGATAGTCATATCCAAATATTCCTCCCACAAGCATCAGCTCTAGGAACATACCCAGAAGCTGCTGACACAACCGGTCAGTTTATTCTGCCAAGTGCTTCCAAATAGCCAACCAAACCGAGGGGAGGAGCAGGCAGAAGAACAGAGTGGCTAATAGTAAAAGCTGTTTGCCCAAATCTCACACACCCTAACTGTTAATGAGCTCTCCTGACTCAGCCAGCAAGCACTGAAATGATACTCCCACCGTGTTTGCCCTGGTATCTTTGCAGGGATAAACCAGATTTACAAAGCAGTAATTGCCAGGACCTCCTGCGGGGCAACTGTGTTGCACTGACCTGTGTTCGGGTGTGGGGGGGGATGAATCCACCGCATGGCCCTTTCCTGCTATGCATCGCAGAGCAATTTCACTTGTTTCCATGTTATCCATCAAGAAAAACTCAAGCCCGTCAGAGTTAAGGCTTATCTGTATAATGAATTCATGTATATGCACGCTGTCTGTCTGCATGCAGATACAATCCACATCCAGCTATGGGGCAGTTGCATGACAATGGCTTCGGTGGTACCGGCACACAGATACAGATTTGCAGTGCTTGGAAACCATTGCTCTGTCTCACCCTAAAGAGTCCGCAAGAGTCTCGATGTGAGCAAGGTGAGGTTTCTATTTCACAGAGTCACAGAATGGTTGGGGTTGGAAGGGACCTCTGGAGATCATCTCGTCCAACCCCCCTGCTTGAGCGGGTTCACCTAGAGCAGGGTGCACAGGACTGCGTCCAGGCGGGTTTTGAATCTTTCCAGAGAAGGAGACTCCACAACCTCTCTGGGCAGCCTGTTCCAGTGCTCTGTCGCCCTCACAGTAAAGAAGTTTTTTCTCATGTTCAGGTGGAACTTCCCGTGTTCCAATTTGTGCCCATTGCCCCTTGTCCGGTCATTGGGCACCACTGAAAAGAGTCTGGCCCCATCCTCTTGACACCCACCCTTCAGATATTTGTAAGCAGTGACAAGATCCCCCCTCAGCCTTCTCCTCTCCAGGCTAAACAAACCCAGGTCTCCCATTTGTGAATGCAGGCACTTGAAAGACATGACAGAAGTCTATTGATAAACTGAAAATCTAAAGTGCAGACACTGAATGAAAATCTGGAAACAACCAACAACTACAAGCAAGTGCCTGCAAAATAAAAACCCGTCAGTTTAATATGAATAAATATCCTCCAGCTTAAAAATATGCTCTCACTTCAACAGATGGCAAGCAGCCCTGTCTCTACAGGCTCCTCCTGTTTCGTAATCTGCACCTTGGAGAAAGCAATCCATCCTGGCCTCTGAAATTTGCTGTCACACCAGCACCAATAAATGTACAGACAGTGCGAGGTGTGTCACAATACAGCATCTGTGCATGCAGCTTTGCAGTTACAGTGCTGCTTTTTAAGAGATGTTAAATACCTGTATCCCTGAAGCCTAGTCTTCTGCTTTGGAAAACTAGGGCTTTTATTTGAAGCGCCTGAAACTGATTTTAGGAGCCCAGGGTTTAAGGCTTCCACATCTGAAAATCTTCTCAGAACCTAGTAAGGAGTACTATATTTAATATACTTACTACAAGTCAACTGTCACTTAGAGAGGAGCACAGAAACACGTATAACCACAAATTTAACTCTGAACAAAATCAGTGCCTCTTATTTGACTTTCACAGTAAGCACAAAGCCGACTATTTGCTTTTTGTCTTTGGTCTCTTTCACACTTGGCTAGAGTCTACAGTCTGTAGCAAACTTGGTTTAGGAGCTGGATTCATTAATTACACATGCTTAACCAGAGTTAATGTTAAGTAAACATATTATAAACAGTCAATCGAAATGTGTTCATTCATGCTAATGGAGGCAGGGATATGCACCACTTCATTAACACAGACAGTGCTTCTGCTTTAAAGATTGTATGGGTCGCAATCCAATGCATTTTAAATTAATTAAAAGTCCCCTTCCACCTTTCCACCAGGACTTTCACAAAAATCACACGGTAAGTGTCCAGCACTCCCAAAGGCGAGCAGGATAAGCCAATGACTCTCCCCCGTGCCACATGTGCCCAGGAATTCTCCAGGGAAAAGGGGTGACCCAGGGGAATGGGAAATGGGCTGCAGAGCCTTTCACTTCTAGGTCACGGGTTCAAATCAGAACCAGGTCGGTGGTGACTGAAAAACCATCCTCATCTGCTGCAGACCCGGATGGATTATTCCCCGCAAAGCAGGCTCATATAACTCCTTTCTACTCATAACTAGGCTGGATTTCATTACTGACGAGCACTGGTACTAGCTCTGCTCTTGAGCTGTAGCTGTACACTCAGCACCAGCACATGGAGTCCTGCAGCACTTCCACACTCGGCTCCCATGAGGCTCGTCCCCAGCCTCCTCCACACTGCAAGCCCAAAGCACTCGATGCCTGCTGCAGAGCAGAGCGCAGTGACCAGACGTGGCTCCAGCTGCTACCGCCATGAGTCTCCGGGGATCCGAATACACTGTTCAGGAACTGCTGGCTTACATGTTGCAGCAAAGCCGTTTCTGCCTTGCAGAAACGAGAATGGCGTTTCCCCTGGACATTTCACTCATGCCTTCTCTCAGCAAGCGCAAGCATACCCCACCACCCTCAGCACTACTGGCCAGGACATAGGCCTTTGTTTGTTCACGTAGGAAGGTGTAAAGCCGGTGTGCATGAACCCAGCACCACGAGCACACACCCCTCCTTTCGGTATCCATTTGTGAATATCTCTCAGCACAGCAGCTCTGCTCCCCCCGCTAGGCCTAGTCCACCCTTGCAAAATGAAAGAATAAACTATTCCTTCCTGCCCAGAGTTGTGCTGCTCCAGCAGGCGAGCTGGTGACAGTCAGGCAGCAGTATTAAAAAGCCTGAAGAGTACAGGAGAACCGAAGGCTGTTTCATTGCAGTCCAGAGCTGCCCCCAAACACACACATGTAACCCCAGACAGCAGCAGTGCTAAGAGCATCCCTCTGCCTCGGACACAGCCCTCCACCGCCTGACCACACTGGCACCAGTGGAGCATCTGCTCCCAAGGCACAGGACTGAAGAACCAATGTCAACTTACGTGTATCGATGGTCTCCTGGATGGGGATGAAGCCCACGGGTAAAGTGTCCTTGATATCAATGAGCTTCATATCAACCAAGACATTGCCTAAATGACTCTTTGGAGAGAGAAAAGAAACAGTTGACTATGACAATGTCACCAAATTCAAACCCAGCTTTTCTCACCTGCTGAACCTCAAGATGCCTTGTCATTGTATCCGACTGTCAACTTTAAAAATGGTGAGGAGGTATCAGGCCGACACTGGCAACTGTCCCCTCTGCAGGAACTACAAGATGGTTGACTAGGAGCTACCAGACAACCAGCAGCATTTACAGATTCTTACACCACATCCACTACCACACTTCTGGATCTTTGGAAGCACAACCAAATTCTTCCCTTTGGAAACACGACAGTTCAAAGTAGTACCTCCACCTACGTATCCACTAAGCAGGTCACCTTAGTTCTCACACACTCTACATCTACAATAGCAACATGACATTTCCGTCACAGTAACAGCAGAAAGCATTACGGGAAGATGGTTCATACAGACACAGCCAAAGTTATTACATGCATTAGCTAATTAGTACTGAATAGACATGGTTCTAGCTCCAAACGCAGGCGCACTCCAGAATAGCAGGCCATTTGGAACGAAGAACTTCATTTGGAGTCCATATGAATTCTGAACTGATGCCTCGTCCTATTAATCAAGGCTTGAAGAGCTCAAAACACAATTCAGAATGACAGCCTCCACAATTGTTTAGAGACCAGATTTTCTTTGCAGTTCTCGTTAAAGCCAGCATTGCTGCCAATAATCTGGATTCACGCATGGAAGAAAAAACACACTTTAGTTACTGCACAGCCTTTATAAACAGAAATGCAATACAGAACAATTAAAATTTCATCCTAAGCCATCAAACCATGTCAGCATGTTTTACTGTTACTGGTTGCTAAGTACCTCCTTTAGTTTTTATCTGGCAGAGTATTTCAGGCAAACCTCTACTCTCTGATTATTACACTGAACTATTTTAAAACATATTTAAATTTGCCGCCTCTGAAATAAGGGGAGATCAGGTCTGAGTTTATTTTTTGGAGGTTCCGCATTTCATGGTCAACTCCTCACCAGGAGGGCCACCGTGCTCGCAGCCCTGTCCCACCCCACACAAGCGTAGCACACGTCCTTTGCTCACACAAAGTGGCCGAGGCCAGGCTGCCCCCACATGCTTCCGTCCCCCCTTCGGCCAGGGCATCTCAGAGTGAGCAATGCTGGGTGCTGTGAAGCCTGAATATATCAGTTAACGTGGTCCTGGCACAGCAAATGGTAGATGAAGTGGTCGCTGCTGATTCATCTTTCATATTTTATTTATCCAAACTGTCTGGCTGCGTTACATCAGCGTGCAACTTTCAGCTGAACCAATGATCATTCCTCCATCAACAGCAGACAGGTAGGAGAGATGCCTCTGATAAGTTCATGAGTTGCTGAAACACTGGGAATCAGCATTGATGCTCTGCCATGTACACAGGAGAAAAGGGCACAAAGCCTCCCCGTTTGTGAGATGCACCATTCGGGGCCTCCTCACCGTGATACTCAAATACCAGCAATGTCCTCATAATCTGTCAAATATTGTAAGTTGTGGAGAATGATGATTCTGATAAAGAGACACTACAGACTGTCTCCGTTATAAACCAGGTATCTGAGGTGCATTAACTCTGCTAACTACAACATGTTCTTCAGGACAAATAGTTCCCAGTGTTTTGTTAAAAACAAAAAACCCTGAGCGGTAAAACTTCCAACCCAAAGCGCAGCAACACACCAAAATCCAGGTGAGAGGAGCCTCTCCCTCCTGGACTAGAGCTCCAGGTCGCTGCTACCGGGGAGGACCAAGGCCTTTTAACCCTCGGAGGTCCTCAGTCGGACAGCACATCACACCCCTGCGTGGCCAGAGAGGACTGAGAGGGGAGGGAAAGCTCTTGCCGGGCTAACTGGGGACAAGGGTGCCGCTCCCTGCACAAGGGGCGAAGGCTGTTCCCCCACCGGCCCGGTCCCCTCCTCCTCCCAGCCCACCAGCCCGCTTCCAGCCTTCCCACAGCTGGAGAACCAGGAGTGCTGATCAGCTCTGTGTGCTTCCCAGGGGCTGGCAGACTGGCGCCAGCATCTACCGGTCTGCTCTCTGCCTCACAGAAAGGCCCCCTCACACACGTGAATCCCATGGCCTCGAGCAGCCCGAGTCCACGTTCTGCCTAGCGCAGGCAGAGGGGTGTCCTCGGGAGGGAGCCCGCTCAGCCGGCCGGAAGAGGCTGAACGGCCTTGGGAAATCCACCCTCTGAGAAGAGAGGGCGCTCCCGCCATCCATCAGGTACGGCCACGGTGAACCACAGGAGCACCGGCTCCACGCCAGCGCCCGAACACCGGCAGCACTGCCTGCAGGCTGCTGCCCAGGAGCTCTGCCAGAAGTGCCCGCGGGTCTACCATGCCACTGACGCAGGGCTCGAGACAGCCTACGCGCGGGACGCAGCGACTCGCACCACACCTCGCACACCAGGCTGCTGTGCAGCTGGGACCGGCAGTCCTCCCCCCCGGCTGCCTTTAATTCACTCCTCATCAATATGAGGAACGTATTCCCAAACCGTGCCGAGCAGAGGATTCATGCCAAAAGCCCAAGAGGCACCGACTGAGGGTATTTACACTGTCTCTGGTAGCCAGCAGTTGCTACTATCCTGTAATTATTTCTGACAAGCTCGCATTTAAGGTAGCCACAGATAAACTTAAATCATCACAAATCTTCCTGTTTAATACCCTCCCTGCCTGTTCTGGGGCTATTATTCCTGCTACTGCAGGTACTCCAGGATGAAAAGCACAATTATTGTCCATCCACCATAGGAAGCGATATTTCCCATAGCTCTGGAGCTTTACTTTATTCTAGAGGCAGGCAGGGAAGCGAATGGAATAAAGGTCAAATGCTGGAAATTGGCAGCCCCCGGCTTTCCTGTCAGGAGCTGTGATCAGCCTGTGAAGTCGCAGTCGCTTTTCTGTTCCCATCGTTGGTGAAAGCACGAGTACAAAATGGTATCTCCGTACTCTGACAACTGAGTCACTGTGAATATCCAAAACACGACGAAAAGCAGGATTACCCACTAGATGGAGTGCATTCATTGTAGAATTAAATAGTTCCTCCAGAAAAGAGGAAGTTTTCACGCTAGCCTCAACCAAAAACACAGTAGAAAGCATCAGGCTCTCACTGCACATGGTCTCCTCTCCTCCATGGAAGATGTGGGCAGACAACTGCCACTAATCAGAAATTAACTTATGCTTAACAGCCGTACTAGAAGATTACAACATGGGCAAATTTTCAAGAATCAGCAAAAACAACAAAGAAAGAAAAGCTAATCCTGCAAGAAAATATCTATGATACCCTTGGATTCAGAAATTAACATTCCCTTCATCAACACTACCCGCAGCATTTGCTTCTCTAGGTAATTAGAGTTAGAAATTCATCAGGATCATGAGCATGCAGGGCCCATTGCTACAGCAGGGAACGCTAGTGTGAGGGGGGTGCTGAAATGCAAGCATTCCCTTTTCTCCTGCTTTTATTGCAGATTTTGCCAGTGATTTCTTTCCACGAAGAACATAGACAAAATGCAAATATCTAGCCATTGCAGTTTGCCTCCTGACTCACCCAAACTCAGTGAAATGCCTGCTTGAATTATAATTGGCTCCATAAAATGAATCATCTTATGGGTAAGAGCACACCAGGCACAGATGCAAATCATGCAGACACTCAGCAAACAGACTTACATTTTCTTTTGAAAATGATCTTGTGAAGCACAGGTATCGTGTGACCTTGGATTTAAATAAGCCATCTTTCCAGAGGTCAGCATCCAAGCCATCTGCTGTTTGTGCAACCTGGAAAGAAGAGACAGAGGGAGAGAGGAGACATGTGAGCCAAGATAAAGCTAATGTATGTGCAGTACTTCTGCCTCAGACCTCTCCTAATTAATGGTAGCCCGAACTCTCACAGCATCTCATTAGTTTCTTCACGAGGTGCAGTGCAAAGAACTTCGAAGAGGAGGTATAAAAAGAAGTTCTAAAAATGCTGTCTCTCGGGAGTCCGTTGATTAAAGATGCTCTGACAAAGGCTATTCTAATGAGGAAACAGCAACTTTGGTTACAGTCTCCAAACAATAGTTTGGAAAAGTCAGCATATTGAGGCTCTCATTACCATCCTACATGCAAGGGTGCACTGGGGCAAGCTGTGAGGAGGGGTCCGTGTATACAAAGCACAGAAACTGCCCGATCTCAGTATTATTTTCACAGAAAAGCCATCAAGGAATTCTGGCTCCCAGGCCAAAAAGCTGCTTCCAGCAGCTGGGGAAAGCCCTGGTCACTCGCAGACTTTAGCGGCGGTGCTGCATGCGAGGACGCACCCTGCAAATGTCCCTCTCCAATGCAACCCTGCGTCCAGTCGAATCAGTGGCGCACACTGCACGGAGGGCAAAGGAAACAGAGTCCGGGCCCTCCACCGAAGAGACAGAGGCATGTGCCGGAAGAGAAAGGCAGGAGAAGATCTCACCTTTGAGCTGATCCAAGGCGTGGACATGAGGCGGCACCACACCCAGGGAAAGGGTTCTGCTCTATTACCAGCTGGGCATTCGCCCTGCACGGCACAAGCTGGTGAGAACCCCTGCCCCAAAAGGTTTGTTGTCGAATAAGAAAGGAGACAAGGTGGCAAACACAAGGAGAAGGGTAGCAGAAAGAAGATCACCCCACCAGACTAACGCCTGACTGATGGCTCCCAACAGGAGACTCTGGCGTGGTCTGAAGCTACGCAGAAGCACAGCTGAATTTCTGCCTAATGCCTCTCAGATGGGGGCAAACTACTCCACTGCAGCTCTTCCGAGTCTAATCTTATTGAATTGAGCAGCCTGATAACAAAGAGCTGACATTTGTTGTTACTGTTTGCACCCATGTTTTGTTGAGCAGAAACTCCACGCAGGGCGCAGGAAGCAAGAGATGTGTGCTGACAAGACCCTCCAATTATCCAGAGTGTGGGAGAGAAAAGTGTGTTTATTGTCTGATCAGCAAAGGGAGCAAAGTGCATTGGCTGCTCTTCGCATTTCGGCAACTGCTGTTCACAAGCCCCTGCTCAGTACGACACGCACAGCTTTTGCGGTCAGGCTTCTGCAAAGAAACATGCATAATTTTTAAACAGTAAAATTTTAAAACAGGATTTTGGTGGGATTTTTTTGTTTCTTTATTATTCCTGGAATTCAACTCTTTCCTAAAGTGCTAGTTTAGGAATACATAAAATCTGCGTGCATCTCCCTCCCCTGTGGGTAAGTCCTGGTGAAAAGACGTTCAGAAAACCGACTGCTTAGAAAAACTGTTGACATATAGGGACACTTAGCTTGAACTTGTTAGAAACAGTTTGAGGGACTACAACCAAATTTAATCACTTTGTTAATTAATAGGGTTCGAGTTCGATGTTTCAGTTTTTCTTGTGTTAGCCAGTTTTGTTTTCTTTGTTCCCACATTAAAGATGCTCAAAACTCAACAGGCAGCAATAGACCCAGTCTGCAACTGTAAAGTCGGTGCCACACAAGTTGCTGTCAAATGCACTTTTTATCTAAGCTCTGTAAGCTTTAGGAACTTTACATTGCTTACAGCAATACCAAATAATTTTTGAGGTGGAAGTACATCACTCCAGTGGATATCATCTTCTCTACAACTCACTGCCCCGGGCACAGCTGGATCACAGCTGGCCGAGACGTGTGAAGGGCCCCCATGCTAGCAGGCTGGCACTGCCACCCCTCCGGAGGAAGGGAGGCCTGGCACTGTTATACTGTTGACTTTATGATGAAAAAACCCCCAAAACTCCAACCCACACCACACACCCTTTTAGGAACAATCCTGCCATTCTAACCCATGAAATATCTAGCAGAAAGACCCAAGCTGGTTCTGCGGGGAGCCACGCGGTGAGGCACCCGACCCGTCTCCAGGGAGGAACGGCAGTCCAGGCTGAGCCCGCACTCCCCTTCCCACTCCTGCCCCTGCCCAACGGCCGGCCTGGGCAGCGCAGGAGCTGGGCACCGCCAGCAGCTGATGGCAGGACCCGGGTCCTTGGCTCCTGGGAGCCAGCAGTGCCAGGCCTGAACCACAGCGCTGCCCCTTGGGGACAGGGTCCCCGCTGAGCAGCCACTTGGGCCCCTCAGTGCTTCCCCGGCAGCACCAGGCAGGCCACAGCATGCCACCTGCAGAGCCTCGCAGGAGGATGTGAGCAGCAGAGCAAAAAGCAGCTGGGGGTAAGAGCTTGCCAACCCCGGGGCCCTGCAGGAATGCCAGCAAAACCATTCCTGCTTCTGCCGAAATGCAACATTCGCAGGCAACATCCCCAGCAATTAATCCTGAGCACTCTGCCTCTGCATCATCCTGCTGAAGACTTTTTCAAGCCCGGAGAATGTACGCATGCATTAACTTGTCAGAAGACTCATGGGGAAAGAAAACAGTAGAATATAAACAGGAAACTTCTTACACCATCTGCTGGGCTCCTGCAGGCAAGGAGGATCCCCACCACCTCCTGAGCAGCGCTGCTTCACGATGGCAGCGTGCCATCGGTGGGGCAACACGGGAAGGGAGCTGACCTGGAGAGGCTGAGGCAGACCTGTCCAGCAGGACAGGCACTGTGCAGCCCCAGCTCACCAAGTCCTCCGCTTGGCTGAGAGGCGAGGAATGTGCAGGACAGAGGACATGGCACCCAGCACTGGGCATAGGTACGAGGAATGGTCCTTCTCCTCATGGAGCTGGGGGAAGACACTCCTCAGGCACATGCTACAAACAGATGGACTTGATAGAGTGACACCCAGTAAGGAAGGTGATCCCTGGTCCACCCCTCCAAGTGCAGGGTGATCTACCTGCTGCCCAGCAGTCAGTATGGGGTTACTGCTACCACAGGACAGGCCTTTGGCAAATGGGCCCACTAAACCGCCTGCCCCACAGCATGGGTCTGCCCCACCGGTGGTGTGCAGGGCATTCCCTGCTCCAGCACGGCCCTGGGTGAGCAGCATGCTCGGGCTCTCGCCCCAGAGCAAACACCACAGTGGAGATGGTGTTCAGCCTGCAGCAAGGAACGCAGCTGCACAGGAACCACACCTCTCTCCTACCCCAGGCTCCCTGCCTCCCACCTCTCCTCCCTTTCCTCCCCACCCATACGCTCAGTCTTGCCAGTTTGGGCAGATTTTCAGGAATCTAAGTTCAGACATTTTGGCAAAATCAAGTCTTTGGTGCTTCAGCTGTTAAAAGACCTGGCTAGTCACTACAAGCATCAGTAGCTGTTTTCTAAGCAGAGACAAAGGCAATGGAGGTTTCCGAGTAATTAAAAAACTACTGAGGGAAAAAGATCTCTGACCCATTCGCCAAGGTTCGAACCCCCAGGTCTGGTACCCTGGACTCTGCCACACCACCACCACCTCCAGCCGGGCAGTTCGCCGAACCCCGGGGCTCCACGCGAACCTGGGAAATGGACGGGGACATCCCCTGGGCATTTAACTTGCACCTGGGCTGAAAGCACCCATGCCTGTGCTTGTTTGTTTTAAAGAGGGGCAAAGGGAAAAAGGAAGGAAAAGAATATGGCAACGGTCGTTTATTGGAGAAAGGACATGAATGAAACGGAAACTGGGTAAAGCCTATAAATAACATAGCTGTCTCAGAAAGAGAGAACTGTGTACTTCACCATCACAAAACTCAAAACCATCTGTGAAACTACACAATGTCAAATTCATCACTAATAAGAGGAAGTACTTTCCCACGCAACTCTGAATCCACCTGTGGAACTGAATGCTGCAGATGCTGTAGCAAAAGGCAAAGCGATCAGATCCCTGAGGGGACTACAAAAACATCGCAAGATAAACTGGTGTTAACTCTTCTGAAAAAGATGAGAGTGGTTCTCCTTTTCAGGGTGCGGTCTGAACCTCTAACTATCAGGGCTTTAGGGAGTGCACTCCTAGGACGGAGCTGCCACAGCTGCCTTCATCATGGCTTTACACCCTGAAGCAACAATCAACTGCCAGTGTCTCACTAGGGAACCTGAGTATCTGGAGAAACACAGAGCCTGAGACCGCCCAAGCCCGCACGTTGGCCACGTCTCAGAACACGACCTTCTCCGCTGCACTTCTGCATGCTTGGCTTCATGCCTTCAGACAGGACATACAGGGTTCCAAGAGAGGTCACAGGGAAGTAGCAACCCTGCATACCACACGCTGCTCCAGATCCCTGACTCACGCAGAGGAGCCACTTTCCCAGACATCCAGGCAAGAAAAGCACAGCCCTGCGTGCCACCATCCCGTGGGTTTGGGCACCAGGACATCCCGTCACATCAGGCTGGCACCCAGAGCGGCCCCATCACAGCAGGTGGTGTACGGTGGAAAGGACGCTGACGGTGGCTCACAGCATCCAGGCACAGAGCTGGACAGCTGATTTGCCATACACGAGGCTGAAGGAGTAAGCGCGCGCAAGCCGTGCTTAGGGTAAGACAACTGCAGACAGCAGGCACTTCCCCACGGCCTGCAGCAGGGACTGCTGGCCCCAGGGTCAGAAAAACTGTAAACACAGAGGAAGGCAGAAGAACCAGAGGAAAGGCAGCCTCCCCTGTGCCCCCTGGAAGGGAGCAACCCACATTCACAAGCATTATTACAACACCACTGTAATTGGATTAAGCCACAGGAAGACTCTTTTATCTTGTTTAGTTTAAACTGCGTTACTGCTGAAGCTCCCTATTAAACCACAGACAGGCTATCTGGGGTGAGCGCTCTCTCTGTCCAGCCATTTAGGCAGAATGCAATTCTGTTATCACAACTCTCATGTTGTCCCGTGCTCCTTTATCAGGGCAAGCAGCTAATTACACAGCCTGGCTCACACAGGTAATCAGCATTCAGAAAAATGCAGTAAATGCAAAAACCTTCCAGGTCTTTAAGAAGCCTTTTCACAATTCCCTCCCTCGTGTCCCTAACTTCAGCCTGATCCACTTTCTTCCTTCTCACACTGAACAGGGTATGCAATGATCCAGAGCTGAAAAGGTGTGAGCAAAGCCTCAAGTCAACCGGTTTCCACTCCTGACCACGCAAGCTGTGCAACTCTGGAAACCCAAGGTGTGACGTAGCACAGTTGGAGCAGGATACATAGAAAGGTGAGCAGATGGACTACGGGCCAAGTCTTTCCATATAGAGCTCTGCAAGGTCAGTATTTTATAGTATTTCACTGTTTGGGACACTAATCTACGGGGAGAAAAATCATGCTGTTGGGTACACAGCAACTACTCCAAGGAACAAGCAGCTGTTAAACAGCGACCTCCCTTTATCCATTCACATATTCATCTCTGCTGTATCCAGCCGCCTTTTCCTACTGCCCAGCCTCCTGCCAAAGTTTAGTTCAGAGGTTTGCATTCTGTCCATCAAAATCATCCTTGCAATTTCAGCTGGATGAGAAATTCCGCTTCCCATTCTGGAGCTTCTCATCATCATTGTGCAGTGCTGAAATGTGGGATTAAACAGCTGATGCGGGATCCATTTATTCAGAGATATAATTTGTGCAATACTTAGGACTCCTTCAGGATGAATGTTACTAGGATTATTAAATTTGCATGCCACAGTGGCCAGCTGTTTCTGAAAAACCCTCCTCCAGGTAATTATGCTCCTCTGGAGCGGCACAGATGAAGTAGCACCATTGCACCCACAAACCTCCACTAAGGGAAAGCACTAGGTGCTGTGGGCTGAGAGGTGGGCAGCTGGATATCAAATTACTTCTTAAAGCACATGTCTGAAGGCAAACCCTCTCTGGAAGAGATGCCATTCCCAGAAAAGTAAAGCCTCATTAGTGGAGAACCAAAACATTAGCACCGGCAGCTGAAATAGCTCTACTTACCACATCATAACCTGTCGGTGCTCGGTTCCGGGATGCAGCCACGCCAACACCCGTGATGGGATCCATCGGCAAGTCGGGCAAGGCATCTGAGAGGTCTCGCACTTCAGGCATTATGGACTGATCCTGAAAGAAAGGAGCAGAATTAAAGGGCTGCTCAGCAGCACACCCCAGCAGAAGACAGAGAGCACCGAGAGCCTGCATGCATGCCACAGTGCCTGTGCTGACATACCACAGACTGCCAAGTTAAACACAGGATTAGGCCAGACACACCTTCTGCACTTTCATTTGCTTTTGATAAGAGAGTACATTTGTGCAATGCCCAATAGGTTTGGAATTTGGGCCAGCAGCCTCTTCTGAGATAAATTTTGTTGCTTCCAGGATACTTAGCATGGGATGGTCTCCATCTAGCAACGATGGGAAAACCCAAGCTCATTCCCTTCCCTCCCAAACAGAGAGCAAATTTCATCCCTGAGTCAGGCTGGTTGAAGCAGCTCTGCCATTTTAAGCAGGAAGAAATCTGCTCCTAATAGCTTCATTGGGAGGTTCCCAATCCGCTATGGGCGCTAGACACGCTGGGGGCTCTCCCGCGAGTCTTCAGTCCCATCGCACCCTCCTAAACCAGACCACTTTCACGTAGCAGCACAGATGTATCTGGCGCTGTATGCAAAACCACGCTTGCTGCAGAGAGCCTCAACACCAGGGGAACACAGATGAAGCAGCACAGGATGGTCTGATGCAAAGCAGACAGAGGCCTTCAAGAGGCCTGAGCATCTTCCAGGAGAAGGGAGACATCACCAAGTACTTCAGGGGAGGGAGATAGGCAAAGGGAGACAGCAGCAGGTAAGACCAACCAAGTTCGGAGAGATGCTGTTGCAGGAAGCAGGAAGAGAGGACAAGAGAGCTGCTGAAACAACTCGCTGAGGAGGAGGATCGGGAAAGGTGCCACTGCCTCAGCATGTGATCTCCTGCAGAGGCAGCCAGTTAGGGCAAGTTTTCTCTGGCTTTCAGGCAGGAATGCCCCAGGAAACTGCCCCCCACGCACCCCGAGATAAAAGGCAGTGCTTTGTGTAAACAAGCGTCACTGCTGCGCAGCCAGACAAGCCGTGAACCAGAGCTACCTAATTCAATTCCCTCCTCAGAGCAATTAAACCCCAGCATTTGTAGATCACGTAGATGGCTGGTTACTTACTGCTTCTAGAAAAGGCAGAGGTGAGTGCTGGTGCCAGTGGGACCTGGGTTTACACTTCACAATGCCCAGTCTGAACAAACATCGTGCTGCAGGCAATAAAAAAGAGCAAGTCTGGGCCCTATGTAAATAATAATAATGTCACATGAACAGCCAGACTACCTGAGGAGTCCAAAACAACAGAAGCTAGTGACCAGTAATGGTGAAAACAATATTGCCGATGAACCAAACCCAGGAGAGAGCTCTGCTTTGACAACTAGACAAGCATCCAGCGCGCACAGAGCAAAGCTGACCCGCTTTGCTCCCTACGCAGTTTAAGCCTCCAAAGGACGGCTAGAAGCGCACCCTGAGCCGTAGGGGCTCACCCTCCCCTTGTGACGGGCTCCCTGTCCTCAGGGCAGGCGAGGAGCCGGGGCTCTGCCACAGGAACACTGGCGGCACCTGGCACAGCTCAGACAAACCCTGCACCGCTGCCTGCGCTGCTCCACCGGCTCATCCAGATGCCTTGCGAATAATCCAGAACCCATTGCCTAAAACGCGCAGTACGGAGCAAACATAATGTGAATTTAACAAAGAACTTACAATCTGTTCTTCATACAGATGCACGTTTTCTGAAACTTTTCCAAGTCACTCTCGATAACGTGATGACTTGTTATTACACATCGGGAGGAGCTGGGAGATAATGCATGCTGATACGACCTTCTCGTAGGCCATTTTGAACTGAAATCCAGCCAAGTGACGATATTCCCCAGTGCACTAAGAACACCGCACGGCAGGTTCCAGCACAGCTGCACCATGGGGAAGCAGATCTGCTCCCCCAGCGCCTTCAGCCTCCACCAAACCCACTCTGACAAAGCACCAGCTCGTTCCGCAGAGGCGGGGGGAGCAGGGGCGGCCGGGATAGCACCAACACCTCAGCGGGGGAAGCAGAGGGGCTGTGCCCCCTCTCAGGCCCTGGAAGAGCCCAGGCTGGCAGGGAGGAGCCCCTGGCGCTCCCTCGCCTTCTGCAGAGGTGATGGCAGGGATGGGGCTAATGCGGGCCAGGGGCCTGCTGCCAAACGCTGCCCGGGCCCCGGCTCACCACGCTGGGGCCTGCTGCGGGGAGGCCCAGCTGCCCTGCCAGGAACCTGAGCAGCAGCAGGGTCGGCCTGGGAGAGGCCAAGGACGGGGCCCTGGGCGTCCCCGGCACCACCGCGGGGGGGGGGGGGGNTTGCGGTCCCGCTCGGCGCGGCAGGGGGAGGGGAAACAGCATCAATCCTCACTTTGTTCCGGCTCACACAAAGCCCCTCTATGGCGGCAGCAACGGCTAAGCACGGAGAACAGGGCTTTCCGCCTCGAGAGGCAGGGAGGCAGAGGCCGTGGGGTGAGACGCAATGCGGCACCAGCACAGGGCCCAGAGCAGCACCCCACTACAGCGAGGGCAGAGCCGAGCTCCCCATACCCGCCACCGCTGCACAGCACCCGGTGAGCCTGGTGCCTTCCTCTGCCCGGTGCTCAGACCGCGGCCTGTGCCCGCAGCCGGCGGAGACGGGTGGACAGAGCATCTGCCCAGAAAACGAACCTCCCGGTCTCCGGGCAGCGCGGTGCACCCTGCTCCGCAGCAGGAGGGCTGGGGCAGCAGGGCTCGAAGGCAGCTGGGCCCGCGCCCGGCCACCACAGCATGGCAAGGCTCTGCCGCACCGGGCCAGCCGCTCAGGGCAGCTTCCTGATGTGCGGGTGGCATCGAGGATGCATCTGGAACAGATACAGAGCAGCAGCAATCGGTTTGCACACTCGGACAAATGTTTTTGTGAACTCTGCACAGGTCAGAGGGGAGTCTCTGTCCGGGAAATCATACAGACGATTAGTTACATTGCACTTCTCCCCTAGGGCATCTGCAAAGTTTGGTTTCTTTTCTATTGCGCCTTTGAACTTAAAAATAAAAAACAAACAGTGAAAGAACAGATTAAATTAAGGAGCAGCATTCTATAAATACTCCTGTTAGACAGCTTGTTATTTTATTGAAGTTCTCTTTAAACAACATGAGTTTGACCTATACGCCCACCTAACATCATGGTGGCCGAGAACTCAAACCAGCTGACCAGGAGATGGCCTTTCACCATCCTGCGCTAAGCTGCGTCTGCCGAGCTCTGCCGAAGGGCCTCCGCCACTCCGCCTGCTGCAGTGTTATTCTGGGAACAGCCCAAAACAATTACAAGATTTCTCCCATTACTTGGGAGCATGCTCCCTGGAGGTCGTTCTCAACTGCAGGGCCACATCCAGCCCCCAGCGCGCCCAGGCAGTGAAGCCGGATGCGAGCGCTGGGGCAGGAAGAAGCTTCAAAACACCGCGGGGCCGCTCGGACAAAGCCAGCAGGGAAAGGATGTGCCTCCACCAGGGAAAGTCACCGCGCATCCTGCCGGCACCGGACCCAAGCAGCATGCAGCAGAGAGGGGGCGGGATGGCCACAGGACAAGACGCTGAGAACGGGCTCCTGGCATGCAGCCGCCATGCTGCTGGCTTTATCCCGAATGCTTCCCACCCCCTCGAACTGGCCGCGCTGTGGGGCAGGAGGCGCAGGGGTCCCGGGGGTCTCGATGCCTGGCTGCAGGAGAGGCCTTCAGGGACTCTGCCGGCCTCCACCACAGCCTTCTTCCCTCTGCCCTCAGCTAAGGCCCTGCTTTATCTTCTTTGCCTCCTCCTGCCCGGGGTCTGGGGGACCGCTTGCTCCATGTGGCACTAACCCAGGTCCAGCCCAGCACAGCCGGACCCAGACTGGCCCCAACAAGCACCTCTGCAGCCACGTGGCACAGACCCCATCCCGCTCCCTCAGCGGTGCGGCACGGCCCCCTGCTTCAACCCAGCAGAGATGGCTCTTTGGGCCACAGCACACGGAGGGGGTAGCAGAGACCCGTGCTGAGGTGCCCTGCAGCAGGCAGGCTCCAGGCAGAGCCACTGTCCAGGCTTCCACAAGTCTTTGCACCAGGGAATTTGAGGCCAGGGGGCTGATGGCCTTTTACACAAACCGGAGCAAGCGGCACTCTGTCCTGTCCTGCCACCCCCGACTCCAGAGGCTGCCAGCCTGCAGGGCAAGCCACCAGGTATCGGCAGGGGAGAAGAGCAGAGGAAGTGCAGGCAGCAGGCAGTGACATTTAGCCAGAAAGCCACACATGTACAGTCCAGCCAGGGTCTCGGTTTGATCCGTCACCACACAACTCTCACCGGTGGTCTGCCGTGGGTCCTCCAGCTGCGAAGTACCTACTTCCAACATGCACAGCGGGTCTGCTCCCTAGGAGACGTGTAATATGGGGCCCGTGTTGCCCTGGCAGTGCGAAGCCCTCTGCTGACTGGCAGCACAGCTCCAGGTGGCTGCCTCAGCACCCGGAGCCTCACACCCTGCGGAGATGTCAAAGCCGAGGGCAGCTCATCACCCCAGAGGAGGCTGTCTTGCAGCCCACGCCAGCAGTCACACACACCTCCCCTTCTCCCAGCACCCCTAAGATTGTCTGTTTACGTCCTTTTCACTCACTCATCCATTTTCTTGCTAGCTCATCTCTGCTTTTGTTAGTTTATCCTAGGCATACTTTTCTGCTGGCTTCACTGTCCTTTTCAAGTATTCCACTGAGGTGACTGACCACACGCACTGCTGGGCTTTGGCTGGGACACATATATAGCAAAGGAATACGTTTTCAGAAATGAATGTATTATTGTGAGTTTGTGGAACATTTTTCCCTCTCGGCGTTCCCTTTCAACAAGTTAGGCAAGTTCAAGAGCTGGTGGGTACGTGATCAGATCAAGCCTGATGATGTACTTGCTACTGAAGCATCACGCTGCCAGCAAAGCGGGTCAAGTTCTGAAGTTAAATAGCAAGGGACTTGGAGAGAGAATGGTCTTATTGTTTCTTCCTTCAACTACAAGCCCTGCACTTTGACACTGACTTGCTCTTCCCACAGGCAGAAAAGTATGAGCTAAGGCAAAACTGGAAAAAAATTATCAACTACCTCACTGAGTTCCTGCACCCTGTGGGAAATAACCCCATCAAACCAAAGCAGACACGCTGCTAAAACTCTCGCTCGCATGCTCGGGTTATCACTCCATCGTTTTGAAAAGGTGGCAGGTACTGCTGGCACAACACTGGTTGCTTAGAAGTTACACTGATGTACTCCTCTGCACGCCCGGTCCTCCCACCACGTCCAGTAACAGGACATAGCCCCAGCCAATTTTCTATTTCTGTTCATGGAATAGGACATAGTTTCAATCAGAAAAACAGGAGAGCGCGGCGGGACACGGGGTCAGGGCCCTGGAGGCCTCCGTCACAAGCAGGCAGAATTTCAGTTTCACGTTTCGTCCCAAACGAAGGTATGTCTGGAATCACCCCTGCACCCAGGCTCCCATCTTGGAGACAGCTGTGCCATATCAGCTGCAAAGTCTCTACAGTTTGTGACTGAACTGCATGGAAAGAGGAACTTAACACGCGGAATGAGCAAAACTGAGATTTTGTATTGCTTCACAGCACTTCTAACTATGGACACTCATTTGACAAGAGTGTCCTGTTTCAAACCAAAACAGGTTTCCATACACAGATGACCTTGCACCAGGGCAGCAAAATTTAAATGACATTCGGTTCAGTTACTTCTATCTTGGCACGTATGTGAACAAGTCCCTGGGGGCTACAGGAACCATTAAGCCTGGGATTCACATTGTCAGAGCAGCACACGCTACAAGACCGAAATGTCGTGTGTTCTTATTTCACACCTTCAGAAGCTCAAACTAAGCCTTTGTCCTAGTATGCTGAGAAAAATCTACCGGGTAAGGCTATCGCAGCTAAAAATTACAGGGATGACACTGCCAACCCGCCACCCGACGCGCAGGCTCCACTAAGGTATACGTTAGCATGTCCTCACTCAGTTAAAATAAAACACAAGATGGAGAAACCTAAGTTTTAGCCCGACCAGCTGAACACCTGCTGAAGCCCAGCCCGCCTCGTTTCAGCTGAAGGATTCGGCTCGCATTACCCCGACCAAGCTGTGAATGCCCCAGCTCAGAGAAAGCGCAGAAATTACTGAAGCTCGGTGGATCTTTGAGAACCTCTCCAGAAACCACAGTGAAAGCTCACAAGCCTTGGTAATGCAAGAGGTGAGTACATAAAACACAGGCAGCTCAGGACCACTGCTCGGGCCAGTACTGTGAAGAGAGAGCCCACGTTATCACCTCCAGATACACAGAGAAACCTGAGAACAGGTGAGAAAAACGGGCGCTCAAGTAAGCCGACGCTGTAGACGCTTGCGGCAAAAGACCACGCGGAAGACGGGATTTTTTGTTATTTTCTCTAACCAGTGGCTAATGAAACTTGTGGTAAACTCTTGAGCAGGTCAAGGTCACCGGGTCTTACCCCACCGCCGACCACCGGAGCTGTTCCTGCAGCTGACCGCCAGCCGCGGCAGGGCCCTCTGACCGCGCCTGGAGGACAAGGGGGAGCTCAGGACCGGACCGGAGCTCGGCCACCCGCACGCCGGGCCGGCAGCGCTGCGAAGGCGCGGCCTCCCCG
>WAAD01005616.1:8449-34091 GCA_013389945.1 Fregata magnificens
CACAGAAGACAAAACCAAACACCTCAACCTGTGCCTGCTTAAATCTGCAAATAAGCAGGTCTAACTCATGGTGCACAAGAAGGAGCTGTAAAAGGAAGACATTTGCTCTGAGAAACTGAAGAGGTGTGTAAGCACAGAGGGGAAACAGAGCTGTCAAATTCAATACTGCAGTCTGAAAGAGGTGAGAAGTCAGGGAATGACGAGGTCAGTGCTGTTTCTGAATCAGGACAAGGTTATAGATTTGCTGTACTATCTTGGAAAAATGAAAATTTTGAAGAGCTTACACTAAGGAATAAAGTAAAATCATCGACTTGAAAAGCTGAGTGGCATAGAAAGAAGTGGAGGAGTAACCAGCTCAGGGGTACTCAAAGGAGACTGAACAGCTTCCATATTAAGACGATTTAATTTAGGTGTTCATATGAAGGTGTATACATGTGAGTTAGGTGCCTAAGCAATCAGTACCTTAAACTAAAGTCAATGGAGAGGGAGTCAATACAGTCAATAGAGGCTGGTGTAAGATTCAGCTCACTTTATGACTGCACTGAACAGTCTCTATTCAGTCTACTGTACTGAGGGGCTTGATTCAGTTACCAAAACATTGGCCTTTTCTGCTGTCTGGGTTGTTCTATATTATTTGAGACATTCCTTGGGGCTGTCAGATATGAGCCAGGACCTATGGGAGGTACATGCTCCTCTAGATCAACAATTAGAGTCTATGTTAGGAGTCATGGTGGTGTTGGGTTGATGGTTGGACTTGATGATCTTAGAGGTCTTTTCCAACCTTAATGATTCTATGATTCTATGTTGTATCCTAGAAAAGTCTCAGATGACATCTGCTGCCTACATTTAGTCAACTGAATTGAGCTTTTGATTGTACAGAGATCACAGATACTTATCTCATCTGTACACACCTAAATGTAGGTGTCTCAATCTGTGATCTGAATCCCATCTTAAATAATCAGTTATACTGAGATTAACTTGAACTCTGGACTTCTCATGCAAGCGAGACTTGTACAAGTAGGAACCTACAGAGATTTAGGCCTTGCGACAGGATGCTTTTCTTATCAACTACCGTGTGAGTCATAGAACATAGTACAACAGATAAAGCAGAACAAAGAGAATGTGTGAGGTATATATCTGTGGCTTTGGAAAACAGATTTTGCATTGATACTGTCTAATTTATTTATTAGAAAGAAACTGTGAGATATGGCCACTCAAGGAGACAGAATTAGCTAGGCAAGGGCTAAATAATTAAGACAGCCTGAAAATCAGGAAAAGGGAAAATGCTCGCGCTGGTATGAAAAAAAACAGAAAAAAGACAGGAAATCATTGTATACTCCTTTACCTATCGAAATGGTCTTTAAAGGGAATAAAAGTCATATTTTCTATGAGAAAATTTCAGATTTGTTGTAAAACTTTCATTTTCCATGAGAAAACTAAAATGAGGAAAAATTGAAAATTACAATATTCTTTCAGGACAGTTCTGATGTTTCTTTCTCCCTGTACAGGTAATTTATGGAAGATTATTTCCACCAAATGAAAGAGGGGGGTTGTGGGGTTTTCTTTCCTCACTGGTTTGGGGAACTTCCCTGCCCTCTAAAAGAATTAAAACTAAGGAGCTTGGTCTTGCAAAAAAAAAAAACCCAAAACAAAACTTTGCTATTTCTCAGACAGCTTTACTGGTCAGTAATGTTGTCATTCTGTTTTGCCAGTGCTGTCATATGGCAAGAAGTAAAGCATGATTTATATTTATAGTTGTTATGTGCTGCTGTTTGGGAAGGAGTGGTTAGATTCCCTCAGTTCATAATGTTCCCTATCTGTGACATGTCCTGTCCCTTTGGCTTCTCTACGGCAGTCTTGAACGGGTTATTTTTAGTCTTATTATTATTTCTTGCTGCCTGTGCTTTCAAGTTCCCTCTGACTTTAATTAAAGTGTCCTTAGGCTTGTGCATGTAAAAAGCTAACAAGTTCACCCAGTCAAGATCTCTCCTAATTACAATGCAAAGTAGGAGTTCAAGTGAGGAGAACATCAAACAGTTTTTATGTGACATATGAGAGCTTGACACTGTATTTTGACAGACCTGTTGTAGAATACATGATGCCATTAAAATACATTTTAAAAGTAATATCCCAGCTTACACATCAGCCACAAAACAAGCCGATGGTGTAGAGAGCAAGCTGTATAACATGCTGTATAGAGCAAAAGACAGTGTTTGGCGTGTTATTGATGTGTTATATAAACAGTGGTAAGTTCCAAAATACAACGACTTTTGGTTTTGCTTCTTATACATGATGGCATTTACAGATGAACCAAATCTATAGGCCAGTTCTTCAAACCTAGGTGCCTACAACGCAGCTGCTTGATGAAAGATTAAGTGGACCTTCACCGTTAACAAACACAACCTGCCATAGCAGGAGCTAAACAGTGCAGCCTTTCTGGGCAGGAGTAGAGGGCAACCACATTTTCTGTAGATGTGACACGGAGACGAGGCATAATACAACCTCATTACAGTAGGAGTCTATGCACCAAAATACATTCTTTTCACCCCAATTGCCTTTATGATCACTATAAGCTGTAGATCCCACATTGCAGATGCTTAGAAAGCCAGGCTGTGAACCCAGCATATGACTTCCTTTTAGGCTGTAGTTCACCCACTCTAGGCTGAGACTAGTCATGCCAAGAGGTTTCATTTTTTCCCACTGCTTGTAAGAGGAGTCAAAGGTGACTAGCTTAGATGTCAACAGTGCAAGCATCTTCACTTAGTCACATGAGCCCCACCAGTGTACGAATCTCACTGTATTTTCTATGTCTTCTCTTAAAATTTTAGCTCTCCAAATAAGCATATAGTACGTAAACTAGTTGAGGAAGAAGACAAGCTGGGACTGGGAAAACGGAAGAAGGGAGGGTGGATATGATTAGTGTACATTATCAGAGCCAAAACAAACAGGCAGTTTTTACTGAGAGCTTTTCTCTTTCCACAGAACATTTGTTGCTGTAGCTAAAATTGGAATTTTCTTGGAAAATATATTGTTTAGTTGAGGTCTTGAGATATTGCAAATAAGACCGACAACACAAGACGTGTGAAGAAAACGTCAGCGAAAAGTATGAGAGGTTAATTTCCTGACCTTCAGCTCTAGTCATAACTTACCATCGTCAGCAATGCCGTGAGCACCCTGCAGTCAGAGCTGACACTACGATAGCAGGAATGGGTGAGTCAAGTCCTGTGGGTGTGCAGATGACTGTACAGGGCTCCTGCATGACAAGCACCTTTTATTTCACCGTTCACGGTGCCACTCAGCACTCAGCAGTGACCTCTTCAGTTGCAAGATCAATACACTGAATGAGAAGAGGTGGAGAAAGGAGGAATGCAAGAAAGAGAAAGACCAGAAATGCATAGAAGAACAAAGAAGGGAAGGGAAGGAATGGGATCTGCAATGTGAAAAGGGCACTAGTTTTTTTTTAATAGTTGCACAGAGTCAATCACACGCCTTTTTGGTCAAAGGTGACACTTCTGGGAGATTTCCACAGCATCTCAGCTGCAGTTTCTGCATTCCACTGTCAATATGAATGCAATCTTAATAGCAAAATTATTTCATACAGTGTATTGCAGCTTAAATATTTAAAGCAACCTAACTGCAGAACATCTGAACTGCAAAACAGCCAAAGTTAGGACTGAACAGCAGAGGTGTTCTGCATTGCCTCACAACTCAGGCCAAAAGGAGGCAACAGCCACCAAATTTTGCTTTCTGCTCTTCCCCAGCTGAGAAAAGCAAGAATTTCCTTAGAACTGGATGCAAGTACAAAATATGCTTGGAGGCAAAATAATGTGCAGAGAGTAGAAACATAGTGTCTCATATCTTAGAACATCTTAGGCATCCATTACTAGAGCTGCATTTACCTAAACGTATTTCAGCGTGAATTGTCTTGTAAGGAGTGTATGTAGAGAGCGTTGTAGTTATTGTAACAGCCACAGGGCCTCCCTGGATGGCATAGCACAACATACTGTACTTAATGTTGACACTGTTCAGTGAAACAATTATTACAATCAATTTGACTTCTAATGCGACTTCTCTTGTAAATCTCTGGGTCATTAACCTTAACAACATCAATGTACTGTCAGTATCCAATTCCACCAAATTAGTGTCCGAGGTAATAGGAGAAGGAATGTATTAATGTGTTATTGGTGACTAATAAAGACAGCAACCTTCTAATGTGCTATGAAGAACAGCTGAGGCATGCAAGGGAAGAGGAAGCAGACAAAGTCAGGGCAACAGACGCATTTGGTGGTATATGTCAGGTCATCAAATTAAGTGTTAAACAGCTTAACCTCTTTATCACAGACTCAGGAGGACCAGGATTGGGGCTGGGTCCACGGCGTATGGCAAACGAGCAATGCATTTCATTTTGGGCTGGCCAAAAGAGCCCTTCTTCACAAAGCAGCGCTGCATGTTCCAGCAGCTGAAGAGCAGCGTCATGTAAAATCATATGCTTGTACTAGAAAGAAAGGGAAAATGCTCCTAACTATGAAAGGATTTAATTTTTTTAACCCCCATCGTGCGCCATAATGTAGCTTGCACTTCAGAGAACTCAAGTTATGCTGGGCTGATATAAATAGGCCTTTGCATCAGTGCCATCCAGTTTATCTTCCAGCTGGCAGGCTCTAAGTGACGTCTTCTGATATTGTTTGAGATGGCTCTTTACTGAGACGATAGGTGTCACAGCCCATCACATCCACCACCGCAAAAGGAACGCTGAGTTCTCACAACCCAGCGGAAAGGGTGCACCGAGGCTCCGGAGGGAGCGACCAAGTGAGTGCTGGAAATCCCACTGACGTCCCAGTGTTGGGAGAAGCACGGTGTCTGAAGTTGACTCCTGCCAGCTTACATTAGCGGAGAATGGTGTGGGGGTGAACGTGGCATGACACAGGCAGGATTTGGATGCCCTTTAATGCCCTGCAACATCAGTCTTTACCTGTAATTACTGAATGGGCAATACATTCCTCTTCCAAGAAAAGCTATGTTCAGGTGGCTGATATAGCATAGAATAATGCTTCAACAGACATGTCTCAATAATAATAAAGAAAAGCTAAGATAACATTATTTTCATCCCCACATTCCCAAAGATCTTTGTAGGTTATAAACCAAAATTAGCAATTCAACACTAAACCAGAAATCCTTTAAAATCAACCTTTCAGAGCAGAAGAAAAGGACATGAAGAATTAGCGACAAGTTTAATCATGAAGGCAACATTTCTTGAACAAAATAGATTAGGCACTTCATTTAGGGATTGGCAGGATCACCGGGTTAATACCTTTTCTTATAGAAAAAGTGCTATAGGATTTTAAAGTTTATCCTATAATTAGGATTCTTGTCTTAGGGCTGAAAAATGTCATTCTGTGTTCTGGTAGGGCACTGTCCCTGATGCTTAATTTCTGTTCTGCAAATCCATACACAAAGGTAAAGAAAATCAATAATAATAATAATAATAACAACAGCAACAACAACAACAATGATGTAATCTTTCTATTTTGGCAAAGCAGATATTAAATGTATAAAAATAGAAACAAAAGAATTCAGCAAGTTTTATATTACTGAGAACTTTTGTCCTGCACAGCTGATCAAACCCCTGGTTAATTATTTGCTGAAAATTCCTGTTTTCTCATATCAAGAAAACCTGATGAAATGTGTAAATGAAAACTCATAATGAATGAAATTTTAACCATCTCTACTCTCTAAAAAACCCCAAAAAACTCTGCTGTGGTAGCCTGATACCAAACCTATCAAATTGTTTCCAATAATATTGATGAATTCTGGATAAGGCTTTTGTACATGGTTAACCTTATCATTAGTCTCATCAAATGGGATTAGTTTCACCTAACTTCAGCCATCTAATAGGTTAGGTGTCTAAACTGAGATAGCTAAAGGATCATCTTTTATAACCAATAGCTTTGGATAAATCCCCTGGGGCGGAGTGTGGGGGCAGAAGGGGTTGCAGTTGCCTGAGGTAGGTAAGTAGCCTACGGGAAAGGACCCAGTATCTCTCCCTATTGATGCAGGAAGGAACTGAGATGACTAGTTTAAAGCTGATTAAATTTTTGACCTTTGTATCACTAAATACAGCTGTGAGACGAGTCATACTTCTGATCGATTAGCTTGTGA
The DNA here is from genome assembly GCA_013389945.1 of Fregata magnificens. Taxonomy (NCBI): domain Eukaryota; kingdom Metazoa; phylum Chordata; class Aves; order Suliformes; family Fregatidae; genus Fregata; species Fregata magnificens. Next base: position 14,609 of record WAAD01005616.1, read on the forward strand.
GGCGGGGCAGTGGCATGTCATGGAGTGCTTTGGTGACAGGCACAAAAAAGTATTTGTACCTAATTAAAAATCTTATAGAAAGGGGGTTAAAAGGTGGGACATACTTTCTTGTTTTACTGTGCTGCCATGGGTTATCATTTTGATTTTCTCCCTCTCCTGGATGCCACAGTAGGGTAGAGTTTACCTTCTCTTCATCTTTCTTTCCTTGCCTTTTTTAATGCTACAAGAACACGGAGTTTGACACTTGTATTGTTTTGCCTTGGGCTGTGTCTGCCAGAGAAAATGGAGGCAATAGCTCTACTTTCAGCAATGGGTAGCCTAAGAACTTTTTTTATTCAGGAGGATCTGATGAGGCAGGAAGTTTTTATTTCTCCAGGCCACTTCCATGGCATGAATTATGAATATCATGGAAATGTGGCTATTACACATTTGAGAACATAAGACCCACAAGTGGGGAGGGGGGAGAGGGAGGATCATACTCAGTTTTAAATTACGTGAAGAAACAGAGTGAATTTTCAGCTTGTCTACAGATTATCATTTTGGTTGGTATTTCTGTCATTTAGACAACACAATTTTGTTTTGTTCCATAAAAATATACAGGATATTTTATATATGGATTAATTGGCATGCCAAATGTCATAAATAATACCTAATATTTGATAGCACTTTCCTTCAGTGTAATACTTCATGAACATTGAGTAGCATTGTCTCTTGAGATTCAGCCTCTTTGCATCACTCAGGAGCTGCAAAAAGACCTCAAACCATTAGAAACAGCCAAATAATGCAAAACAGCAGATTCGCATATGCCAGTCTAAACTGGCACAAACCAACACTGCTGTTGAAAGAGGTAGTCACATCTCCCATCATTTATTCCTACCCAGGCTGTCCTATCCAGCCAACAAAAACCCAAGCACTGAATTGATTACTTCTAATCAGGTCCCTTAACCTGTTTGGCACGTGGTTGCACAATGCTTGTGTTGGCATATGGAACGAGGTGCCATAGGGACAGAGGAGGATGAGGTTCACCCCTTAATTGCTGCATTAGCTCATGCTGGCTTAAAGTTGAACACGAAACTGTGACCAAAGATCCTATCACCTACAGAGAGAGATCCACCAATAGTGGGCACTACGCTTCCACCTATAGCATATAGGTCGTGCATAGGGAAGCAGCTGCAACTGAGCACTTCTTCCATCCTGTATATTGGCCAAGCTGTGAGTTTGTTGCCTGTTCAGAAGAGAATTGGACTCTCCCAGTACTGAATCTTCAAGGCCAAAAAGGGCTGCTCTACTGAAAGAACTGCGTTAGTCAAACACAAATTATTGGACTCCATGCAGCAGTAACTGAATACATTTTTTATTGCCTGTGTTATGCCAGAAGTCAGACTCAATGAGATAATCCTCCTTTATGGCCTTAAAGTGTATAAAACCAGATAAAATTAATCCAGAGGACACTCTTATGCCTGTGGATGCCTAGCAAGATATCTGCACTATCTGACTTTTGGTATTTGGGGTCATTTTAATTCACAGGCTCTTATTTTTCTTCCATTATTGGATTTTTCTGTCCTTGCAGTTCCCAGCCTTTATGGGCTTATAGGCAGAAGTAATGAGTAATGTGAGCAGCATCTTTCTTTGCTCTCCCTGCCAACCTGGACCACAACCACAGTCTCCTTAGTTTTAAGGGGTTTTAATTTTCTATGGCCATGAGGAAAGGCAGAACATCTCCTGGGCAGAATACAGTCTGCAACTCACAGGTCAGAGGCCATTGCTCTAATACATGGTTTCTCTGGAAGAAGAGTCACCTACAGGTATGAGGCCCATTTTTCCTTTCTTGGATTAGTAAGAAAGGAGGATTTTTCATCGCCGTCATGGTTCAGAGAAGAAGTCTGAAGGGTCAGGTCTGAGACAATGACAGTGTCCCAGAGAAAAGATCGAGGAGGATTGCCATAGTACTTTTCAGGTTATTTCTGCTTCCACCCAGAAAAAAACCTTGTTTAATCATAAAGCATATTTTTCTCTAATGTGGGCTGAATGTGACATTTTGTTGTATACTTGCTCCTCATCACAGTAGCATACCAATAATAATGCTTCCTGACAGGTATTAGTGAATTTTTCTTTGCAGCTCCCAGGAGACATGAACAAGTGCTGTTCTTGAGTTTTTTGGATGGAAATCAAGGAATAAGTGTCTTGCCTCATAATACACATTAAGTCAGTCACAGAGTTGGGAACCAAACATACGTGAACTTGACTCCTTGTCTGGCTCTGTAATCAAAGCACCAACTGTCAGTAAATTAAAATCTTAATAATACCAATATATGTGAAAAACATACATGTCTGAAGATGGATGAAGCAAAATCTATCTGGAAGTTTCTACAAGACTTTCTTTTTTTTTTTTTTTANATTTCCTAAGTACAAAAAGAAATGTGGACAGTCAAAGAATACCAACTCATGGAAATAAATGGGAGGGGAGTCTTGGCTCTCAATTACACAGATCCTTTGTCACAGCTCAAGTGTGTTCTTTTGGCCTGCGAGTGAGATGGTTTTCTTACTAAGTCAGGCACTGGCAGAGTTTTTATCTTCATCACTTTAATGGAGCATGTCCATTATTCGATGAGTTAATTTCAGAAAGGGGGCCAAGTTTGGAAGGATTAACTGCCAGCTAAAGAAACAAAGCTTTCATGATCTCCTGCCTATCTTGCTCGGGGGGGGAAATTGATGCAGCTTTCTATGTGTGTGCTCATTTCCAAGTGCCTTCATGAGACATGGCGTGACAAAGGCTGCCAAGTGTTTAGCACAATAAATGGAACCACATTTTAAACACAATAAAAACCTAATGAAACCAGCCTCTTTTAAAGCCACCCACCTTTAACACAACACATTAGAGGCTTTGTAATAGAAAAGCAAAAGGAAACAATAAAAGACATTTCTTTATATAAAAAAAAACCCCAACCTTCTATATAGGCGTACAAGCACAGGACCCTTAGTGGAAATAAAAAGACCAGCAGATTTGAAGTTATTGCTTAAAAGGCAGCAGTGGTAGAAGAAGAGGTGTGCTCAAGAGAAACACTCTCCACGGTGGAGCTAAAGATCTTAGGGAAGGAGCAGGCAACACCTGAAGGTGAGCTGTACCCCTAGAAGGAACACGGAGAGTCAGACTGATGATCACCACATTGGGAACTGAAGCTGATATTGAATGCTTATCAGGCTTTTTTTCTGCAGCAAGGGAAGTCAGACAAAGATTCTTCCTCTGGCCATGGTTTGGACTGGTCCAGCCTAGCCTAGTAGAGGGGATGGCTGAGGACCAGGGAGAAAGAGGTATTTTCTGTGACTGTGAGGACAATTTGGAGATGCTGTCTGCTTCCACAGTGCAAAAATTTCTTCTCTCCCAACAGAGCCAGGTGTACAGACACGGTAAGAGGTGAGGGACATGAGAGGAGAAGCAGGAAGGGAATGTACCCTTGAAGGGGACTTTTCTGAGAGTATTTGGGGCCTCTGGGTGACATGTCCTTGGCTTTAGCACAGCTGCGCTGGCTAGTTATTGGGCCACAGCCCAGGGGAGCAGCACTCCTGATGCTCATAGTTTTCCCCAAAAATGAGGGACAGGAAGTTCCCAAAAGCTGTGGCAGAGTAGACAAATTAAATAGTTTCAGTATGTGTTTTCCTCCAGGTAGAATTACCCGATCTCCAACTCAAGATGCTAGAAATGCTAAAACTGAAGACTGGTAAATATATTATTGAGAGGGGTTTTTATGTTACTGGTTCAGACATTCCAGTTCTCTGAAAGCAAGTGTTTCTCAGCTTAAACATATATATATATATATATATATATGTATATTTAGAAGAAGATAAGATTGATTCCTTTCTCTGTTCTTACCTTCAGCTAAAGGGGAAGGAGAAATCCTGTTGGGAGTGGTACATTTGTCTTTATCTTCTACTAGTGAAAGGTTTCTCGGGGAAAGTTATAAACAATTTCCTAAGTTAAAATGGCTCCAGTGCACCTCTAACATAACACTGATGGCTCAGATTGGAGAGTCATAAACATCTTCTCCCTTTCTTCCACATGTCCAAAAAAGTGCAGAAAAGCGTGAGGCACCTATACAAGCTTTGAAACCTATGTGGCTTCTGAAAAGAAATATTCCTCTAGAATATGGCACGGAGTTGCATGGTATAGAAACGGCTTCATATATTCATAGTATAGAAATGGAAAAGTTTTTAAAGCTGCCTTCCCTACAGCTTGCTCCCAGTGGGTACAAGAAGGCAAATCAGACCAATGGGTGTACTCTGGCACTCTCCTCTCCCTCAATAATTTCTTTTTAATACTGGCTTTGGAGCTCAGAGAGCAGAAGAAAGTCTTGCTCTATTTGGGTGTCATTCAAATTTTTCCTTGTATCATATGCAAAAGATATTAGTCAAATAAAATGTAAGCCTATGTGACTCCTAACCAGACGATATGACGATGATACTATCTGCTTCTTTTCTTCTTTTTTCTTTTGTGGTAACCTATTTTTGTGTGGCCTGAGGGAAATAGTGAGTAGTTAGCTCTCCACAGAAGCTTGCGATACATCAAAAGTTCCCAGACTGACATGGAGCTTCAGTCACATTCCTTTTGGTTTAGTGACAATGACATTTTTTGTTGTTGTTGAGGTAGCTTTAGCTTTATTCTTTTCAGAAGAACCAATTTCTTGGAAAGGACCGGTTTGAATATAAATCAGTGTCCTGAAGCAGCCTGCAAATTTTCCAGACATCTAGTCTGACACTTTTAGGTCCCCGGGTGTCATCTCTAAGGAGAAAACTAGCAGTAAAGATGCCTGCAGTTTGTAAACAATGGCAAGAAGAACATCCTGACAGGAGGCTGTAATGTGGTCTTTTTTCTCTTAGTTATTTACTTGCTGAAGAGTGAGATTTTTTCCTCCGGCCCCTTCCATGACAGAAGGTTCCCGCTCTATGTGCTGCAATAGCATTCAACACTTGCCATTTCTACAGAGATCTGCATCCACAAAGGGCGCAAAGAGAAGCCCTTGGGGCTGCTGCCTTGGCATGCTCCCCAGCAAGCGGGACCTACAGAGACACAGGCCCATGTAACATGATTTGGCAGTTCCCCCACCGTTTCAATGGACCAGCGGCGTTACACCTCAGGGTCTCCAAATCACAAAGAAGATACGACACTTTCCAACCTGTGGTTAGCGTAAGGCTTCCACGAATGACCTCGTCACAGCCAGAAAGTAAAGGAGTCAAGACAGTGATGGTTTCATGTAACATATGAAGAAACCCAAGTGTAGAGGCTTTCCCTCAATGCTGGAGACAGTTGCGTGTGTGGCCTTGCTGTTTGCCAGGAAGATCCCAACATCGACTGTGCCATATAATTCTGCCTCCAGAAGACAGGGGATGGCAACATCCAGCCTGTACCCTTAGCTGGAAAAAGTATGGATGCAAAGACACAACCTGATATATCAAGAACCATTTAAATACGCTTGTTTTCAAAGATAAGGAGGTTTTCCGAATTGCTGAACAGAACTATTCCTTCAGCTTTCAGCCACTATCTTTGACTAGCTTTAACAGACCAGGGAGTTTGCTTACAAATATTTCAACATAAGGCTTTTCAGTTGTTATGAAATGAGTCAAATGTGACTAGATAGAGCCAGCTGTCATGCAAGCTTCTCCCCATACTTTTGCCAGGCTGTCGCTATGTGCAGTACCTATATACCACCATATAGTATGTTGGCTGTTACAGCTAACGATTTTGTATAGCAAGGCTGAAGATATGAGCTTGCCCTAAATTTCTTTAGTCTTGAGGCACTTATATATGGTCCCAAATATAGGAGACATAAATTAATTGCCACCTTAAAGAAGACATGTTGCGCTGATAAGTAGATGGCATTACGAACGGCTCCTGAATATCCTTTTAATGTTTCAGTGATAAATTTATATGTTCAGAGGGTGCGTTTGGTTAATGGAATCAAACACGCACATTTTCTGAGGTTAAAATATTACATTTCCCCATACCGCTTTGAAGACTATTTTTACAGACCTGTTCATTCAAGGAACCTCACTGCGTGGGGTGATCGGCAAAGGGCAACCCCATCTGCCACAAACCTGGATTTCCTTTAAAGGATATTATTTTTAATGGTTTCTTCTCTTCCATTTGTTTCTGAGACTGCAAAATTCAGGTTCCACCTATGCTTAAAAATATCGTGAAAGGCCCTTTCACTTTTAAGGTGAAAAAAGTATTGGTACAAACACAAATTTTGACCTTTAGGGTGTCACCGGACTCACTCACTAGTGAAACAGCATAAACACAGTGGTGAGGGAACGCAATACTTCCCACTTGCCAAAGGGAGGAGATCTTGTAGTCAGACAGCTTACGATTATATTTGGATTTTACTCTCAATGGTCAATTAATATTTTCTGCCTTTTCTAACCAAAGTAAAGCAATAGCCCTTTCAGTAGGCATCCCCGAGATCTCCCTGAAGGCCCTTAGGAGAAGCTGGGACACTCGGCTGTTCGTGAGAACATTGATGGTGACACTGGTGTCGTACCAGAGCTCAGGGTCAGAAGAGGTCTGCCCAAACTCTGACCTCCGGTCTTCTCCATCTGATTGTCCCAGGTTATTACGAGGGATATGTTGCCACCACCTGATGACTGTGAGATGGCTCTGAAGTGAAGTGAAAAATGCTCAGGAGATGTTTGGCTTTCTCTGTTCATCTCTCATTGGGCAGCTGTCACATCACAAAAAAGCACCACCAAGAGCCGACCCGTCACCTGCCTGTCTTTACACAAGAGGCCAGAGGAAAATGAATGCGGAGACCAAGCGTTCCTCCCCCATGTAAGGGTTCAGGTCAGGGTTGAGGGCACTTTGCCTGGGGGATGGCCAAGCCAGGCAGGCTGGTGGGATTGAGTGTGGTTTTGCCTCTGATCAGTGCCTGCGAGTTCTTTGGGTAAACTCAGGACTTCAAGGTCCAGAGCTGCCAGTGGAGCATCTTTCATCAGCACAGAAAAAAACCCCTCGCTTGTCTCGCCTGCCACTTCCCAACGAACCTCTGAAGCCTGCTGAAACTTTTATAGCAGTTTCCTGCTTGATCCTGAAAACCAGCACTATGCTTAATACGCTGTTCAGGTAGAGTGGGCTGAATCCTCTGCTGATGCAAACCAGAGGCAACATTTTACATTGCATTACATTTACTTTAACCTCTGTGAACATGCCCCAACAGGAGACTTGGCCCTTTAGCCTGGGGAGCTTTTAAAGAACACACATTAATGAAAATAAAATAAGACAACAGCAACATGAAAGTGCACGCAGACTTGCAGATTTCTAACCCTTTCTTACCCCAAACAGAGCACAAAGGGAAAGATAAATGGCATTTTGTTGCAAGCAGAGAGCAGATGATAAATGTGGAGGGTTCATGATCTAATGTGAGAAAATGTTTATTTTCTTTGCCTGGGGAAAAGAAAATAAAGTAAATCCAGCTAACTACCAGCTCAGCCATTTTTCTCTACACTCTGTTGCCCCCACCTGATTGCATTATGGCCAGGCTGGCTCACATCAGGGAAACTGTTCCTTTCCCCAGTACAGCTTCATGGCAGGAGGGCAGGTTGAAGATGTTGTTTTCTTTTCTTCTCCTCTAAGGTGCCTCCTTCTGGTGTAGCAGCTTGGTGCTGCTCTTTTTGTGTATGTGGGATTTCATCTCCCCACTCTGTGCTCCACGTTGGATGTCTCTAATGAGATCATTTGGACTTGGATTTCAGCTGGCACTAGTGACCCCCAAGCACAAAGGTCTGAAGAAAAAATAGGATCGTTGAATCTTTTTTTCTTTTTTTTTTTTTTTTTTTTTTNAAAGAGGAAACATATTTATTTTCATGTGAAATTGAAACTTTGGCTTAACTGAAGTCTTCAAGAGTTTGGGAGGTAGTTCATTTTAGAAATCAGAACTGGACTTTTCACTTAGTCATTAGAATAAAATCATGGCATTTCTTTCTAGTCCACATTTTATACTGCTTTTTTTCCTCCTTCTTCCCTCTTCAATCCATAAGAAGTTTCTCTTTGGAGTGGGAGCTGGGGAAATGAACCATGCCAGGCCTCTCTAACGAGTGGTGGGATGTTCCCCCCCGCCCCGTCTCCCCACATTAGCTTTGCTTTGGTTCCAAGCCTGATAAAGAGTTTCTGTAAGTCAGTACTGACTAATGTCATTCTGGTTTGTCCTTGAACATAATATATTAGGGAGTGAATAGAGGTCTCATCCTGGTCCCTAGCTGACAATGAACCTACCCTTGAAGAGGAGGTCGTAATTAGCTTCTCTGCTGGCATCCTTAGAAGAAGAAGTAGGGATTGATTGGGCTCTGTAGCCCAAATTGCCTACTTGCCACTAAAAGAAAGATCAGGGTATTGTTTCAGAATAATGTAAGAAAGGCTGGTGCTGCTCCCATTCAGACAGTATGGAGTGAGATGGATCTTGCGTGGTGTAAGCGAGCAATGGTCCATTGAAGAGAAATTCAATGGGTGATCTTGTCTAGTACAAAGGTTTGTTTCAACTCATAAATTATGCATGAGGCTCACTCATTTGATCACCATTTCATGCTCCTGTCTCAGAGTCCGTCGCCCGGCCACATCACAGGAGAGAACGCACTGTTGTGACGGCGTGCAGCTTTGTGTGGCTTGTGCCCGTCCCCGTCCCCAGCCCAAGGGTAGCGCCTCTCCCAGGCTCCCGCCTTGCAGAGTGAATCCCTCCCCATCAGCACGTGCATTGGGTGCAAATATATTTCGGAGAGCCCAGGATGAAATGGCTGCGGTGCCAGTTTGGCGCTCTTCATGAACAATAAAATCACCACATAATTTAAATATACAGTGAACTAGTGATCAAAGGGTTTAGCTTCTTAGTAAAATTCTGCTTTTCTTGTTGTACCTAATAAAACTCCTAACTTTTCCCCAAAAAATATTTGTAGATAGTGTTTCTTTCCTGTCAGCTAGCAATCACAACTAGAATGACAATATTGCTGGGAAATAGTACAAACCACTGCGGAACATCCAAAAGCTTGGCTGGCTTCAGCCTGTTTTCTGCACAGCAGGCCCTGACTTTAATATCTCATCTTAACAGAGAACAATTTCTCTGGGAAAAGCAATAATCACACAATTTGCTCACTGTGCCTCTGTATAGTTGCAGGCTCTCAATGGGAAAGGAGGCAAGCCATTTGGATTTCTGTTGGATGCAGCACGGAAAAAACAGACATTCCTGAAACCTTCAGATGTGTTCATCTTATTTTTGGTTGCGGACCAGCCTCCATATGCTCAGGGACACCTCACATTAATGATTAAACTTCTCAAATGAGTAATATGGGAAAGAAGAGAAAATCAGCTTTTTCCTTTGACAATCCTTTGCGAAACCCACATCCCAGAGGTGAAAGTGGGAAGGCAGGAGTGCCAACAAGGCAACTTACATGTCACGCTGGTAACAAAAACCATCTCGTCGTGTGCCATAGGGTCTCTCTGATAAGGTAGCTGCGGTGACTGCCTGTATGCACATTCCAGGTTGATGATGATTGGGATGGTGTAATGAAACCTTTCGGCTTCTTCCTAAGACTCCAACCCCTCGGTCCCTGGCACTGGACCGAGTCTCTCAGCGATGACTCAGGAGATCTTTCTCAATCCCAATCTTCTCCCTGACATGCCCACGCTATAAATCCCACTTCCATTCTGACAGCTCACTACCGTGCATGCCGGTGATTATACGCATTCAAGATGCTTTGAGCACGATGGAGAAACAGAAATATTACAGAAAATCACCCCTGGGAGCACACGGCTGATCAGCACGGCTGGATATTTTCTGCAGCGTTTATGCCGTGGGCGGCATCTCATTGCTTTCACCGGCGGGACCATCTGGTTGTGGTTCCTGCAACCACGGAGGGTTGGAGACCCTCGCAGGGGACATCACTCAAAGGCACAGCCTGGAGATGGGGGGGGGAACACCTGTGGAGGCAGAAAGACTGGGGGAGAGGGTGGGAGTAAGAGATGCTGTTAAGGTAATTACTGTAAAAAAACCCGACCTTACTACATGTCAAAATCCTGACTTCTGTCTTATCACTCACCCTCTCTTTTTAAAGTGCAAATTTAATGCTGCTGTAAAGTGCCTGAGTGCCAGCTCTGAGGAATGATGGTCTCTGTCCCTAGGACAGAGGGAAGAAACCGAGCAAACTTTCTTCCACGCGAGCCTGCAAATGTGTTTCAGGTCCAGCCGTGTGGCTTGCTCGGGAGCGGCAGGGAGGAGAGCCCCTTCCAAGTAAGGAGCCCAGAGAAATCCCACAGCCAATCCAGATAGACGGCGCAGGGTCTCTGGAGGAAATACTCCAACTCCTGACACTGCCAAGCCCCCAGTGCAGCCGACCTGTTAAGCGTGAGTTAAAGTACAAACTAATTTAAGTGCATGGTTAGCTGCTTTGCCAAGTCAGGAATAACAAGCTGGTCACGTTTCACGCCCCTGGTTCAGATGTGTGGCTGAGCAGCGCTGGCTGAACCAAGTCCTGCAGGGAGGTTTACAAGGACCACTCCGGACCTGCACGCCTTCAATGTGCCCGCATGGCTCATTTCAAGCCAGTGTTAATTCCACTGGTACAAAAACTGGCTGAATTTGGGGGTGAAACATGAGGCTGATGCGTTTCTCTTTCCAACATGGCTTGCCACTGGGTTACTAGGTCTACCAGTTGCAACAGCCGGGCTGGATGGCAGTTCCTGTTGTCCTGGAGATATGGCATTATCATTCTGCTACCGGCTTCACTCCATCCAGCTCCGTCAGCATCACTCACTGCCACCCTCCTGTGCCCCTCCGCATGTCTCAGGCTGTCTCTTTGAATCTTTCCTTGAGACTGCCTCATTTTCCTCCAGGCAGCGGCTGTGAAACACTGACTGCTCAGACCTGAGCGAGAGCCCCATGCTGAGCAATGAAGAGCCACATGCAGTTCGGCAGCCGTAGCTTTGGACTCTGCGCCGGCGAGCAGCGGTGCAGGCCAGGGCCGGCACATGGTTCACATCAAATTGCTGTGTTTTATTTTCCTGAGTTATTTTTATTAATGGCTGTTTCTAAATAGACTTCCTGAGCTGTGGTCATAATGCACTTGCTAGTGTAAACTCCAGTGTGTTCACACCTCCAGCTGGTTACGTGGATACTGCATTTCTATGCCTTAGCGGTCCCTGGGTCTGATTTTTGCCAACTGGAAGCTTGCACTTATTTTGAATTTTCACCAGAACCAGTTAGGAGTTGTATGAACCCAGAAAGCAGCCCACAAATGATGTCACAGGATCATAGCGTTGTGTTAACAACACTAGAACATAATTTAGATAAAGCTCCATTTCTTATCCAAGCCCGTTTCTATAAAATGATGTTATTTCCCCCAGCTGGAATACATGCCCTAGTTTTGTGCTGCATTTTATTTTTTTCTGGTTGAGATGAATTAATATTTCCTTAGATGCTTCTCATACTTCATGGAGGCACTTCTTTGCTTTCCCATTAGGATATCGGGGTTGAGCTATTTCAGAGCGGTGGTCAGCCTTAACTAAGGATAGTAATTACCTTTGGACACGAGGCAGTAGGTTTTAATGCTTCTGTGTAGCTAAGCCCTTCCTTTAACTGACTTAAGGAGAAGGCTGAAAAATCTGTGATAATGGGTTAAATCCACAGCTAACAGAGATGAATGCAGTTGACTGTTACATTTGGTTGTTATCATACATGGACCAAGTAACTTGCAGCCCTGAAATTAGTGGGGAACTAAGGTATGATTTTATGATGTCTGACATTGTTGAACTTTATAGACTGCAGTCCGTGGGACTCTAATGTCTGAGGAGCGTTCGCGTCTAGTCCATAGAGCTCATCGAATGCTGATTAGTATTCTGCATGTTTCCAGCTTCTAAGGTTGTTTTAAGGAAAACTAAACCACTTATTATATCTTTTTAATGGTACTTTCTGCTGGAAGCATTTGTAGCAGTTGGCACAGAGACATTCTGGTGACTGAGAAAGACAGACATGGCTAGCAGGTTCGCAATGCAGAGAGGAAGTGCCTGTATAGAAATTTATGTGCTTGTTTGTGGTCTGCTCCCTACATTTCAGGATCCTTATTCTGGATAATAAATTCCTTAGAACAAAATGAAAAAATTACACTAGACAATTTTTTTTATTATTGTTCTATAATCATAAATTTCAAGGCCAAGCAGAATGATGGGGTTCGTCTGCTTCTTGCTTACCACGGGCTGTGGAGAGTTACTCCATAATTCTTACATCAAGCTCTAAATTCTGCTGTCAAAATCTTGACAAAATAACCAAAAGCAGAGGAAAATCTCCTTCATCCTGGGCAAAGTATTCCAGTGGTTAATTACCTATACATGCTGTGGGTGAAGACTGACCTTTGTAAATAATGAAAATGTTGTTATGGGCAAATTTTTAACTGCACTTTCCCATTCATTTATTGCACAGTCTTTTGAAGAGGAATTTCATGTTAATTCGGTCTTGCGTAAATTTAATGCTTGGGGAAAATAAGAAGTTAATAGCACTGATTTCTTCCAGGTGTACGACAAAAATGGATTTGCAACATTAACTATGCAACTAATGTGCAGTGTTTTAGAAATATGCTTCATTTACTATTAAACTGAATTTTTAGTGGCAGAGGTGAGCATGAAGGTATGGCTGAGCAGGACTGCATGTAAAAAAAAAGTCTTACACCATCATCTGCTGGCCATGACTGCTGTTCCACACTACCCACCCAAAGTGAGAGCCAGACATAATCATCATCAGGGAGAGAAGGGCCAAGAGCAGTTTTTTAAAACAGCTGAGAGGGTAATTATTGTATGAGTAGGCAAAGAATATTGTCAAAAAGAGCACAGAACAAAAAGAAAATTATAACCAAGAAAAGTATCTGAAATAACCAACAGTCTCCTTGGAAGCAGGGAAGTGAAGGATTTGGAAATTACTAAGGTACCATGCACTGTTCTTCCTGAAGTAAGATGCTATTTAGTTTTTCTACCATCAGATAGCTGGTTTTATTGTGCCTAGAAATGAATCCCCACCACATCTCTGCCTAGATGACTAGCTCGGATGAGGTCTGATAGATATGCTAATCTGCATCTCAAAAGCAAAGGACGTGACAGCATTCAGACATGGCAGCTTGTTTCCCCAGTCCAAATGAGCAAGTACCTAATCACAGGGGTTGGTTACTAGGGAACATGTTTAGATTGAAAATGAATTCAGAAATCAGAGCCCTTTGGAAATTCCTTGTTACTTACCCTCTACTGAAATTTCATGTTGCTGGAAAAATCACTTTATTGTTGGAAACTACACAGGTGCCATATTAAGAAATGCACAGTCTGAGAAAAACAGTTTACAAATCCATATGCTGTATATGGGTATTGAGTGAACCACTAATTATCCTCCAACAGTGCCTACTAGCAGATGCCTAAGGAAAAAGTGTAGAAAAAAACCCATTCAGCTTCCTAAGGTACTTTTTGAGCCAAACATAGCATTGAGACCAGTTTCTTTAATAACTACCAATGGACCAAGGAAAAATAATAACTATTTAAGATGCTTTGATTGAAAATAACTTCCTTTACACATCTATGAATTAATGTCTTTGGGCTGTTGATGGCAAAGCAAGAACCACATGAAACGGATTCAACATTACACCAAATCCTATGACCAATATATATTTTTGAATATTAAGCAGGGGACACTAAATAATAAGACCAGACCAACTAAGCAGGGAGGTTAAGGAAGGTACACAAGTAAGATACATGAATAAGACAACAGATATATCTTGGAGAATGAAGCACATAAACATAAACCAAATATTCTGGACAACATAAGAAACAGAACTGATCAAGAAGGAGACATGGCCAAGCACATAAAAGATTTCTTAGAAGACAAGGCTTTCTCAGAACTCATTTAGATAATGTGTCAAACCATAAACTTAATGCCAACTTTACTATACAGTTCACTATGAGAGTAGGAAAATGTTCCAATAAAAATCATTCAAGATGTCTTTGAAACAGCCACGTCAATCTATAATTGTGTCAAAGCTGCTAATCCTAGAGCGAAATGAATTGAAATTTCTTATCTTCCCAAGTCCAACTCTATCTGTGAGACGTAGACTGTGTCTACATTTACTCGCCGTGAGACACTGGGATATGACAGGTATGAGGTGTGATTGTACCTTTGACACTAAAATGACACTTTTTAAAGGCAAATAAGGATGTCCAGTCCAAACAAAAGTTTTGTGATGTGAGTGCAGAAATGAAAAGTTATCAATGATTTATTGGCAGTGAAGTTCTGCAGGGATATGCCCAGCATTGTAATATTTTAATTAATGACCTGAATTATAGAAGAGTAGGTATGCCTATTGAACTTGCAAATGATGTGAAACTGAAGAGAAATGGAGGATGCAAGCCTCCCTGAGGTTTAGAATTCAAGCTGAACTTGTAAAAATTGATGTAATGACCTGAAGAAAAAGGATACACTTCAGTCAAAAGAATAGGGAACCATTGTGTAAAAAAAATCTTCTATAAAATTTCAGGGTGGACAATGGCTCGTTCAGCCCTGCAGAAAAGATGTCATAGCAAATAGCAAGCTGAACAAAATCAACACCATTACTGGTGATAAAACAGACACTACCTTACTGGGATGCATAAATAGAAGAAACGAGCATATTTAATGAGCATTGTGGAAACTTCGGCTGGACAATTTTGTTCTGTTTTGAGCACCACAAAGGAAGAAAGTTGGGAATCAAGTGGAGGCTGGAAGAAATTCAGGAGAGGGTAACAGAAATGATCTGAGGTTTAGAGATTGGAACAGCTGGGAAAAATGGAAACAACTGAAGTTATTTAATTTATAAAGAGACCAGGAGGAGACATCACAACCATTATCAAACACACAAAAAGTACTGTGTTAGGAGGAAGAAGCAAAGTAAGAGCTGTTGTCCTTGTTTCCTAGGTGTGGGATGAGTAATAATGGGCTGAAATTGCAGCAGGATTTTTGAAAGTCTAGTAGTATTAGGGGATTTGTTATTGCATTATATTACCTGTTGTGATGTTGTGAAAGTCTTCAATAAGAAGTTGGGCAAACATCTGCATGGATTTAGTTCTAAGGCATGGGAATGGACTATACAGTCTTTCTGTGATGCTTTTTTTACCCTCAACTCTATAATTATAATGGTGAAATGGGAAATCAGGCACTCTATAAGAGAGAAACCTTTCAGCAGAAGTTTACGATTTCTGTGAGTCATTAGATCAAAGATGGATACCCTACAGCATAGAAGCTGAATATGATCCAGGACTCTATGCGTATAGCTTGTCGCCCTACTATATTTTGGGGATGTGACATGATTATGGAGCAAAAGTAATGTATACTTAATTAATAGGAGAGCCAAGAAAGGTGTCAGAAAATCTTGTTTGGTCCACACCAAGGAAAAGGTTTCCTATAAAAATGCATATTCAAACTCTCTAGAGTTTATGAATCAGTTACTGAACTATAGCAGTGCTGTGAAACTACCCATTGTCATGTTCTTAAGTGAACCAATAGCTGAAAAAGTGGCAATAGTGGCAATTAAACATAAAGATTTTTACTTGTACTTCTAGTTTTTTCAAGGGAAGCAAGAGTTCCATAAGGTCAAATCTCCTACAAAACTACTTTTGTTGGGGAAACGTAGCAAGACCATTTGTCAACATTGAGAATTCTCATTTTGGCTGAAACTAAATTACCTAGGGAGCCAAAAAATGATGAATTTACAGATGGTTGATGTCAAGGCAAGTTGCCAGATTCTTTTCCCTGGCCTTTTCTACAGGAACAAAACAATGTTGAATTGATACCTTGCACACCTTTTCTCTCCATTCCTCAATGCATCTAAAAACCAACAGCCAAAAAACCCCCCATATGGTCAATATAACTAAATAATCAGAGTATGTAATTTGCAATTCAGCATACGCACATTTGCCATTATAAATGGTTTTTTTAATAGCCATTTTTAGAGATAATATGTTTTGTTTATGTATGATTAATTAAAAAATAATTATCCTCAGCTAGGAGAATGAGGAACAATAAATGGGCCATAAAATCTAAACAAACACAGAGGCTGTTGCCATTTCTTTAAATCACCGCTACGAATATTTCTTGCGGTGGTAAAAGACATACTGAACCAACCACAACAGATAGTCGAGGTAAGCTAACAAGTATAATAGCAAATACTACTCAGTAAAAGGTATACCAACATCCTAATCCACCTCATTTCTAGTTTTGGTGGATCTTGCATTAACACGAAAAATGAAAGAACTTAAATTATATCATACAAACTTGTAAACCAATGATCTTTCTCTCCCCAGCCTGCTTGCATAGGAAACAATCAGCGGATGATCACCGCTTGTGTCTACTGAGGAAAATCTCCTGGACTAATCTACTCTGACCGCACACACCGTATTTCTCTATGTACTTACATATCAACATGCTCTACAGGAAAATGTCTTATCCCCCAACTTGGAGAATCTTTGTTTAGTGAAATTGATGGAAATCTTAAAATTGGAAAAAAAACAGAAAGCAATGGTTATAAGTGTAACCTTATCATCTGAAAGCGTTATAACAGTGACAACTTTTAATTCTCACTGAGAAATTTGCAGTCATCTCTATCCATTCACAGGAAGTCTCTGAAATCTTTGGGGCAGAGCTATCTAATACCTGGCCTATCTTGCATCTGAACTGTTTCTTTTCCTATCTAGATCACAAAAGCCTTTGAAATCATCCTCTACAAGTATATATATGCATTGGCAGGACTCAGTAGGTAATAAGGACAGTCATAAATTGCCAGAATGTGAATTATGATATACAGACTATCACAAAGTACTGTCATAAGTCAGTCCGTTCCACCCAATGGTATTTCTGGATAAACCAGGGCTTCAGGTGTGATTTTCCAGTGAGATTTTGGGAAGCTTTTCTTATACAATGTCTGTTTTCTGTTTCGTATACTGGACATGTGTGAGTGCATGTGTGTGCGCGTGTGTCCTTTTCACTTGGGGGGACAGTTTTTATTGCCATGGGTAAGAAGGCTTGTGTCCCAAAGATCATTTTAAAACTTAAATCCAGTTTCCACCATGAGAAAAAACTACTTCTTCTAAGTCCAGAAACTGACGGGAGATCCTCTCATGAAAACCAAGTGCATGATTCCTATGACCCCTCATACTTCCTCCTTTCTTGTATTAGCTTAAGAAAAAACAAACAAAAAAACCCAAAATGAAACAAAAAAAACCATGGACCCTGCCTGAAAAAATACCTCACAAGGTGTGACTGAAGAGGTCTATGTGCAGCCAACATCTATAATGGCAGGCACATTTCATGAGCTCTGTTTATAACCTGTTTTGATTTTGACCAAGAACACAAAATATCTCTTTTCTGATGAAAAGCCAGATAAAACCTCCATGCAGAAGTACCAATTTACTGGTGCTCCCTCTTCTCAGGGTTGTGTCAGGAAAGGAGAGCTTTGCCCAGGGGTCATCTCTGTTAAGCGTAGTCCAAGCATGTGGGGCATCCAGTGAGTCCCTTCTTTCGCTCTCTCTCCATCTTCCCCAGCGCAACCAGCAAAATATTTAGAGGCAGAAAGTGGGCAGTGGATTATGTATGTGTTGTAAAAGTGACTATTTTCCCCTAGAAAATAACGAATAATTGTAGCACTGGATATATATGTATAGATTGTAGAAGGCCTCAATGTGTCAGAGCTATTGGGTTTGAAGAGCAGCCAAAGACTGTGAATTCCCAACCTCTATGTCACTGTCCTTCTTTTGGGGTAGATGTTAGACCGAGGCTGTAGACCAGATGTGTCCTATAATCAATGAGAACAATAAGCAATCCAGATCACCAGGATTCTAAATCAGCTTCCGGAGGAGTTTCTTTCCAGTCCATGGAGCTCCCAGGCCAACTTTGCTCTTTAATTGAATGCCTCAGTACCTAGAGTTAAGGAGAAATCAAGACTACTACTATTGGCACTGCTACTAGTAGTTTAACATGATCCTTCTCTAATATTAAATAAGGCCAAATTCTTTTCCCTTTTATGGACTAGGGAAATCATTAGCTCTTAAATGGCTTTTCCACAGGATATTAATATCAATAATATTTTGCTTAGAACACACATTGAAAATAAATACGCCTATCTAAAACAAGATGAAGGATGAATCAGACACACAAAAGTCTAAAAATAAATGAAGTCACATTTCTGAAAAAGATCAAGGCCCAAGAAGAAAACAAAAACTGCTTTAGAGACCACTGATACAGCAGCACAAGTAGGACATACAGAAGAGGAGGTATCATTACTAGGAGCAATAGGGACTGAAGTGAGCTGGTTTCCATGAGAAACATCAAGTCTTGCACAGAGATTAGTTTTACTCATGGCAGCTATTATCCATGACTTACAGAACTAGTCTTGCTTTCCATATTTGGGCCTCACCTTCCTGCTGGTGTCATTCCAGCTTCTCCTATTGATCTTGCTGGCACTTGAAACTTATTACAGCCACAAGCAAAATAACTATCCTTATTCCCCAGAACATCATAGTCTAGTTCAGTGGACAATCCTTTGTTATCCTTCTTTTGCCATGCAATATTCTGAAAATGCCACTTCTTCCTTCAAATCCAAACTCAGGTATCTTTATTCAACCCACTTTATCAGACTTCTTTCTACCTCTGATTTTAGCTAATAAAGCAGTGCCTCAATATTCCACATCCCTACAATGCAGTTTTTCTCCTAAAACTATAGCTGAACATTTCTTCTTTCTGCTCTGCTCCTCTGAAAGCTCAGACTATCAAGATGAACCAGGAAAGACCCTATGAACGACCCAGTTCAGATGATATTCCAGCATGAATGAATGTATATACTCTTTTGAGTGGGGGGCGTATAGCCTGGATAGGCACAGTGTAGACACAGGACTGTTCAGAAAGACAAATGTTGCTGCTTAGTTCTCCCTTCTCCAGTTTTAATGCCTTGCCCTCAAACCTCAGTCCTCTTATCTGCTTTTACAGCTTCTCACATTGCCCCTGTCAGTTCCACTGGATAAATGATGTCATCCTTGTCTGCTTGAATGTTTACTTCTTTCTGCACTGCCCTTGGCACAGAATACTCTTCCCAAAACTAATCCATCCTGAAAGCTATTTTTCTTTTCCTTCCGATCTACCCTCAAGGCCCACAGTAAAATGGCAGCTGCAAATGGCTAAGCAGATGCTAAGAATGTAAAAGCTTTTTGAAGTATCTGCCTCCTGAAGCCAACTCTGCAATCTCAAAGTGAGCACCTAAACTCCCAACACAGGCACGGGAAGACCCAGGCAACTCAAGATACAACTGACTGCGAAAAGCAGAGCGAGGAGATGATTAGCGTTAGCCTGCTGAACAAACAGCTTTCAGACCTGCTAAGGGCTGGTGAGTGTCTGAAAAAAACACCAGAGTCTTTATGTCTTAGTTATCTTAGTCAGAGCTTCAGGGACACACCGCC
>WAAD01005647.1:10670-21261 GCA_013389945.1 Fregata magnificens
TACAAATATATATATAAAAAAGAGAAGTGTTGAATTCAAGATCAACCAGCACTGGTTGAAACAGAGAATATGTATGCTTTTTCTTAGCTAAAGGTGGTGTGCCTGCCATTTTCCTGAGGAGTTACATGAAGCAGGGCATTGGCCTCACCTGCCATGCAGCTGGATGGTTTCCTAAACCTGAGGTGATTTGGCTGGATGGCCAAGGACAGGTCCGGAAGGAACTATCGACCACAAAGATGACAATGATGCCTGCAGGCCTATACAGTGTCGTAACTTCCATGAACCTAAAACCAGGGTCTGACATGGAAGTGTCCTGCAGGATAGTCAACAATCTGCTAAATACAACAAGCGAGTCTCGAGTCCTGATCTCAGGTGGGTGAGCTGTGTAGTCACCTGCTTGTAAGATTAAAAAGACAGACTGTCTAAATGGCATGGGTCCCATTTTTATGTCATGAGCTGGCCTGAATATATATTCCCAGAATCAGTGTTGGAAAAAATTTCATGAGAGCTGCAGTCTTCTTCCACCTTTATTTCTAGTTGACTGCACAGCCTTCAACTGTACCTAGTGAGTCAGTTTCCCCTTTTAAAAAAGGGTCGGGTAGTATCAAGACTTTCTGTGTTCCCTTCTTCAAATTTAAGGCAGTCAACTTGTTGGAGCTGAATTAAAATGGATTAAGAATACAACTGCATGCACATACAAAAATGACATATTTCCTTAGCGATGGTCGAACACTCTAAAGGCTTTCGTTATCCAAAAACAGGTTACCAGGCCATTTAATAGGATGTGCGCTGGTGGGTTTCACAGAGCGTAGCTGAAAACAGTATTTACGGTCACAAGAGTTAAAGTGGTAATTTCAACATCTCACAAATGTTTTTAGTCTATGGTTTTATCATCCCTCGTTTTAATATGTGCATTGCCGTGTAATCATGGTGTGGATAATGTCATGCCTCGCTGTAGAACTTTACACATTTCTGTTTGCTGGGTATATAGACAAACATCAGGTAGTCTGAAGCAAGCCTCATAGGGCTGGACCCCAAAAAGAACTTCAGCACCACAAAGCCAATGTCTAGGTCTGGAATGGGAACTAGAGTGCAGTGTAAAGCTCTTGAAGAATTGTGTGAGGGAAGGCCCTTTTGAGATGGCATCAAGAAATCCCAGAACATTGAGTGGGGAGGTACCTAGAAGGAGAAAATAGGAAACAGCCAACGTGGGGCATGTCTTAAATCTTATTCTCCTTCTTGGCTTACGCACTAGACTCAGCAGGGTGAATCAGATATTCATTGAATCAAATGAAACAAGAGTGAAGGTGTCTCTCTTGCTCAGTGGTGATGGTTTCTTCCTTCATTCCATCACCTGCTCAGTTTAGGATGAAATGCAACACATCCGTGAAAAGAACTGAGAGCCAGTATTGGTGCCTTTCTCGTGACTCGTGAACTGTGGAAACCTGTCTACCTGTCTCAGACATCTCTTTTGTAATTCTGAATCTGATACCCAGAGAAAGAGTCTCCCTGGATTAGTCCTGCTGGGGAGGGCTAGATCTCTTCTTCAGCAACATTACTAGCAAAATTCAAGTCAAATGCAAACTCACCATCTCCTCAGATGTATTGACTGCATCTGAAGTTATAATTGTCTTTATGTTTAATCATTAATAGAATATAACTCCTTTTGGTCATTTTTACAGATATTTTCTTTCCCTCCATTTCAAAATGGCTGATTATCTTCCTGGTAATTCTGTGTCTTAGCATGGTCCTAATTACCACTGTATTTTCTAAGCTGAGAAGTAAGTATTTCTTTACATGTTATCTCAGTCAACATATAGAAACATCACAACAGTTCATATTGAAATCCATGATTGCAACAAAAGCTCACAAGCAAAATCACCAGTGATTGTTTAATGATCAAATTCAGGAAATGGAACAAAAAGGGGGTGGGAAAGTACAGGGTCTGAACAAGGCGGAATGCAAATCGCACGTCCTTACCTCAGACGGCTTTAGGTCTGACAAGAAGGGTTCTGTGAGCTAAGCTACGTGTGTAGTTTCCTATCTAGAATCATTGGGGAGATAACTCCAGAGGGCTGCTAATGACACTAGAGTTTAAATGACAAATCAGAGAACTGATTTCTGTCAGTATTACTCTACAAAAACATGCGAAAAATTTTTTTTTTGCTCTTTTTTTAACCAGGTAATCACAAGAAAACAGTTAGCTCAGGTAAGTAATGAGGAAGATGAATATGAAGATTATGACAATTTGTAAGTTGGAAGGTTTATTTATATTAAATTACAGAAGTAATTAGCAGTTCTAGTTGCAGCCAAATGTTTTGCAGTTTATAGTTTTATTTTTGCACTGCACAGTGTCAGAAGTTCCTGTATGAGTATTTCCATTTGTGCTTTATGAAGAGAGTCTGTTTCCTTCTTTCATTAAGCTCTAGTCATTACTATATGCTGACTGACGTGCTCTACCATGTCATACATATTCAAGCTTTGTTTGCAATTGTTCAAGAGTTAATTAATTGATCAGAAGCAGTCCTCAGAGTCTTTAGAAGAGGAAGAACTAAATGAATTAACCAATCAAGAGCAATTCAAGGATCCAACCCAAGGCCATCTCAAGGCTCTGAAAGCAACGTACCCTTTGAATACATCTGTTTGGTACTCACCACCTATGTCGGGACTTGAAAATAAAATGGACCAGTTGGCATAGAATCATAGAACAGTTTGGGTTGGAAGGAACCCTTAAAGTTCATCTAGGCCAACCCCACTGCCATGGGATGGGGGGGCATGGCACAGCTCATGTGGATTGTGCTGAATATTCCTGCTCACCAGGACAGAGTATCCACAGTCAAACCTTCTACTGGCACTGGCCCTTGGCTCATGTTGTCACCTAGACAATACCTGCTTATTGTTTGGGAGACTGCTAATTGACCCATGCCATAACCACAGCAGGGATTAGTCTAACAAATGAATTGCATGAATAATTTTATTTCCTGAGGCACATCTGGTTCTGTTCCCTGACCAGGTTTGGCAGTTGAGGATACACATGTCCATGGGGCCAGAAGGGATTTATTTCTGGTCTCTGAGCCTCCGTTGGGCTATGGTTGGGACAAGACTCACCTAGGAAGGACTGGGTGTCTCAGAACGCTACCTCATTTTCTGTGAACTCCATTAGAAATGAGACATGTCTTGGCATAAGAAATAAGAATTCTTCGGACTAACAAGAAGCCTTGGGAAATTTATTAGGTTAAATTAAATTGAAGTTTTAACCCCACTTATTTCTGTTTGTACATAAAGTACACTGTTGTATGACAAGGAAAGTTTACAAGAATAATTAACATCATGATTCGTTTTCTTTATTTTTCAGTGAGAGTGAAGATGGAAATGGAAAAAGGTAAAAGTCCTTTGCATTTGAAATGGTGCTAAGGTGTTCAGAGATCTCAGCGATGTAAATTCAGGGAAACAATATTCGAATGCTGATTATCAGTATAGTAATTGCAGGAGTGGCAACCCTTTTCTATATTAAGGAAACAGTGACAACCACACATCATATCCCACATGAGGTCTATTCTCTAGTGAAGACTGCAAATGTTTACAAGGCAGTAGCATGGGCCAGCTTGAAAACTCAACCCAAATCTCTGCTGTTGGATGGCAAGCTCTTAGGAAGCTTCTAGCCCTCCTTCTCTTCCTGGTGACCACTCTTCCGCCTTTTTCAAGGTTATTCAGAACTACCTTTAGTCAGCTGAGTGGCCCTGTGAACTTTATTTATGGATCTCCACTGGAGCTTGGATGCCTACGGCTTAATCCACTTGTGTACATACAGGTGCCTTGGATCATTTGTGATGTCCTTGATCATCCCACTTACCTTCTAGCTACCATCCTGGAAGGAAGCAGATACCTCATTGATCTTTGATTATATCTGACAGATACAATGTGAACTAGCAGAGCTTCTCTAGGAAACCAGAGATCTTTTAGAGAGACATCTACATGCCACTTGGGGTACCCCAGGGCATCTCAAAATGCACTAGGTGCCTATGCATCTGAATATCCCTCTTAAATGTGGTCAGTTAAGGCATGATCTAAACAGGCTTTGAAAGAAGACCTCTACCAACAATACAAATAAGTCTTGTTCCCACCCTGCTTAATGAGTTTTAAAATAATAGCTTAATGAGTTATCTAAATACAGTAAAGTTGAAATAATGGGATACATTCATGGGTTAAATTGTTGAATTGGATTTACATGCACTTACCTCAAAGCAGTTGACCGTGTAATCCAAGGATGCACTTGCTATATGGTTATGCAGTTCATATATTGGTATTGTTGAGTGCATGAAGGCACTCTGTCAAAGAGCCTACACTGATACCTGTGTACTGTCTTTTCTAGAAAAAAACCAACTGAAGTCAATGTTAGGTAAGATGCTTTTGGTTTTTGTTGTGTTTAATTGTCTTTGTGCTGAAGTTATGTCCACTTTGGGTTTTTTCTGGGTTGGTTTGTTTGTTTGTTTGTTCTGGTCTGATTACTGGGTTTGATGTCACTGTTTAATGTGGTTAAGCATTTAAAATGAAATGCAAGGCTCAGCTGAATCAAATCATTTTCATGTGAAAAACTCCAGGCATAGTCTAAGATATTTACTTTCCTTTTTTTTTTCTTTCAGAAAAGAAAGGCTTTAAGTATTGTAGAATTTTTGTGTGTGTGCTTAGCTGTAAAACAATCTAGTAGAAAGTGTGTTGGAATGGTGTGTTTCCCACAGAAATGACATAAGTTTAAGGTTTTATGGAATGCAGCACAGAAGTCCACCAAGTAACTTTTAACTTCCAATTTATATCCAATAAGTACTCTGTTAATATTATTTCTTTTATTCTATGTGCTGAACTTTTCAGAAGGGGAGAAAACCAAAAATCGAGCAGGTAAATCTCATTTTCCTAAAATATTAATTGAGAATGGATGTTGTCCAGCCTCAGTGAAAATAAGCTACTCTTATTTAAAATGGCTTCTCAGAAAGGTTATCAGAGGTGATTACCTGGCAAAGAGGCCAATGATATTGACTTCTCTACCTACACATGCAGGATGCATTGTGTCTTAGACCCTGATGATGGTCCACTTACATCTCTCAGGACTCTGCATTAGGCTTTTTCTCTCCCTTGTGTTTTCATAGAATCATTTGGGTTGGAAAAGACCCTTAAGAACATTGAGTCCAACCGTTGACCTAACACTACCAAGTCCACCACTAAACCATGTCTGTAAGCACCACGTTTCACCTGAACACAACTGCAAATTTGACAGAAGCCAAACTCTCAGCTTAGCGTTCTCATTCTCTCTTTCCCCTCTTCTCACGTTACCAAGAAAAAACTGTAACTGGTCTTATCCTGCAAATTTAATGACAGAAATCTCCTACATAAGTGTACACACTGTTCCCATAGGGGAACATCTGGGGATGTAATTCTAATGTCTTTCTCTCAAATGTTTTTTTCATTTTTGCATTGAGTTTTTACATCACTCACTTATGCTATTCCTTTTCAGCAAAGTCCAAACTCAAAAAACGCTTTGGTAAGAAAACACATTTTATGTAAATCTGACATTCTGGTCAAGTTCAGAAACACTAAGACAAGTCTTCAGGTTAGTATGTCTATGTTATCGCTGGATTTGAAACCAAGTGATATAGTGAAATATCAACCTATGGAAAGAAATAGTCTCCTATTCCATGCTTGGGGGTTGTCCTGTTTTGAAAAACTGGGAAAAAAAAGAAAAGCAAACAAATGTTAATGACTGGAATATCTTTCCCTTTCAGGTCGACTGAAAGCAGAGCTGGGTAAGTGATTTAAAAATGCTAGCAATAAAACTATTGGTGGGTTAAGAGGAGGAAGGTCATCACTGATGCAGAATCACAGTGATGACAGGAATTGCACACTAGTAGACTTCTCAGTATTTCAGCCTGAGAAGCATCTAACTGCCCTATAAAAACATAATACAGTAATGTCCATTTTCTTTCTGTAGATTTCTGGGAAGCCCGGAGCCACGCAGGTAAGCTGGCAGGAGCAAGGGTGTGAAAATGCAGCAGCCGTATTTCCAAGCTACCCTGAAATGACAATGCCATGATGTTAGAGATATACTAAGCTGGAGTCAAAGGAATATGCCTGGCTTGGTTAACAGGAAAGGAGGCTGGGATGTGGCAGTTGGGAAGACCGAGAAAAGGAGTTGCTGAAAGGTGTCAAAGCCTGGGGTGGGGTGTGGACACAATTCTGGAGAGGACGGATGGCCGTATGGAAAAGAGAAAGAGAGATTTATTGTAAAGCGTGTGGAGTTTTGCGCGGAGAGAGGGCATGGCTGTGACAGCTCCAAGGAGCTTCTCGGTTCATCAGTGATTGCATGCCCTGTTCTGGGGAATGCTTAAATTCTTTGTTGAATCGTGCCAGGATGACTCAGACCCTCGAACACTTCAACCCATAGCCCTGTGCAGAGAGAGAGGTCCCTGAGCCACTCTGCTCATCAGGTGATTCTCGTTTTCCCCTCCAGTTCCCATTACTGTGAATCCTGACTGCCGAGTCCTGGAGCTCCAGGTGCCAGGGGTTCCAGAGGTGGAGAGCAACGCGTCTGAACCTGCTGGCCCCAATGCTCCCTCCACAGTGCCTGTCCTGGTGGGGAAGGAAGGGTTTGCAGCTGGGAAACACTACTGGGAGGTGGAGGTGGGCCAGCAGCAGGACTGGGTGCTGGGTGTGGTGAGGGAGAAAGGGAGACAGGAGGAGGCAGGCACCCTTCCCGGGGAGGACTACTGGGCTCTGCACAGGTCCCAGGGGAAGATTTTCTCTAGCGAAGGAGACGGCAGGATTGAGAAGCAGCAGATGAGTAATTCAGTCATCGGTGTGCTTCTGGACTTGGAGGAATGGCAGGTGAACTTTTATGAAGCAGAGCAGATGGCTGTCATGGTGAGAATGCCTCTAAGGCTTGGAAGGGAACCTGCAGAAATGTTTTACCCGTTCCTATCCAAAAGGGAAGGGACACGCACACCTCTTATCCGCCCGGTCTTAATCCCTGTCCCATTAAAGCTTCTTTAAGTCGAACTGTGAGATCTAGCGGATTTGGGAAAGAGAGTTCAGTGGAAAGAAGAAGGGAAAAGTTAAATCTCAGACATGAGTAACGTAAAACTAAATAAGAAGAAACCTGAGGCTGAAACAGGGGGAAAAAATCGAGAAAGGAAAAAAGAATCAGCTAGTTGAAAGAAGATTGGGATCAGATTCAGAAAACTGAAGGCAGGAGTCTGAGTTCCCATTAGAGGTCATGAAAGTCTTATCCGTACGGCAATGGTTTCCGTTGTTTTAAGATAGACTTGTAATTAAGGTGGTGTTATATGGCCTGTCTTTCCTTCTTCTCCAGGCAACATGACTCATACTCCATGTTCTGTATTTATGTTAGGCTGGATGCCATCCCTAAAGTTAGGCAAGACAAATTCTACCATTCTTCTTTCAAGAACTGCAATAAACGTATTTTGAAGGAAAAGAGTGTCGTTTTGAAAACTTTTCTTTTAAACTTTAAGTTTATTGGAAAATGTATGGTAGGAAAAAGAGTTAAAAGAGAGGTTGCGTTTTCCAAGAATGTGCTAAAATTTGGCAGGGTACTGAGCATACCTCGTTTCTCTGCATCGCTGTGGTGGGTTGACCCCGGCTACCAGTCAAGCACCAGCACAGATGGTCGCTCCCTCCTCCTCCGTCAGGACAAAACAGCAGGGAGAAAACAGGAGGAACTGTAGGGAGAAAACTCATGGGTCAAAATAAAGACCGAGAAATCACTTGCCAATTGCTGTCATGGGGAAAAGAGATTAGACTTGGGGAATTTAACTGAATTTACTGCCAATTGGCAGAAATATTCAATTACTGGTTTGGGCATCAGGAAATGAAAAGACGACAAACATTTCCATCACCTTTCACCCTTTCCCAGGCTCAACTTCACACCCAGGCTCAACTCCACTCCAGACACCTCTCCCCCCACCTTTCTGTCACCAAAGGTTACACTCAGTCTCTCCAGTGAGGCAACAAGCAGTGTAGGGTTGGCATCAGGACATAGTAGTTTGGAAAGGAACCTGCAGAAATGTTTTTGCCATTTCTATCCAAAAGGGAAGGCACATGCACACCTCTTATCTGCCCAGTCTTAATTCCTGTCCCTTTGGAGACACTGTAAAAGGAAATTTTGAATCAAATGGATCATAGAGTCAAAGTTCTCTGCCAAGAGGTCAGGGTTGAGAGGAGGAGAGACTAGAATGGCTTAGCACATCAATAATTATAAAATAAAGGGAGTAAGACTGGGCAACCAAACAGGAAAATGTGAAAAAATGGGAGAAGTCATCAGAGAAAATTACAGTGCCTGAAAACAGGCAAAAAATGCACTTTGAAGCAAAAGGACTTTCTAATATTATTTGTTCTCAACTAAGAGAGCAGAGAAAGCCTCTAATGATTGCTTTTTGGTGGAGAATATTCTCAAAGCTGTGTGTGAATTCCAAGATGTGTATAAACCATCACAAAAAAATGCACTATTGTAAGTAAGTCCAGGACAAAGAGAAAACTTCCTTAATTGTTCTTTCTGAATGATCTAAGAAGAACGAGTAAGAAGAAAATCAGTGCTCAAAGTAAAAAAGGAACATCAGAAGTGTTTGACTATTTAGTTAATCCATTCAAATCATTATGATTATTAGGGAATTTAGTCTTCTGCCCTTGTAGAGGGCCAGATATATTCTCTGTTGTCTCTTTAATTAGAACATTGTTCGGTGAGAAGGTTTTTCTTTTTTCCCATTTCAATGTGTTTTTTACACCTCATCCATGCAAACTTGGGCATTTATGACAACTGGGTGGAGACAGCAACACCGTGGCCCAGTAGCTGCCTCCCCAGGTAAAGATTGTCAGTTGTTACTGCCACAGTTAAAAAAGGAGTTACAGCTCCCCCCTCTAAGCTGTTAGATTTCTGTGTTTCTCTTTACATTTAAACACCATTTGTCAAGAGTGTGTTCTGTTCTCCAAGCACCTGAATGTGTAATATAACTTTCCGAGTGGAGGTTAAACCAAAGGGTTTTGTTGGATTGCCATCCACCTTGAATTTGACCCTGACCCTTTTTGCTGCCAGTAAGTCCTGGCAGATGTAACACTCAAAGCTGGTTCTAAAAGAAACCTACACTGCTTTACTCTGAGTTTCATATGTTTCCCACATCAACTCCAGCTAGTTTAGAGACCTGATGAATCAAAAGGAGCTAAGTTAAGTGTCTGTGGAAAAAATCTGCCACAGATAATGGAGAACAAGCATGTGACTAAATGCCTGAAGGTCTCATCAAACATGAAAATGTTACCCAAAACTTTTATAATAAATTGTACGTAAACTGATCTTCATACCATCTGCACTTTCTTTTCATTTTATTTCATGTTTTCAGACCTGTCTTGGTTAAACTTTGACAGGCTGAGGGGAGAGTAGAACTTGTTTTCAGTCTCTGAACTATTTGTTTTGAAAAATATTCAGAGCTGCTTGTGTCAAAATGGTCAAATTCTGGTTAGAAATTTTATTGGGATTACATGGCAAAGTTTTGGTAGCTGGAGGCAGGGAGGCTGCAGAGGTGGCCTCTGTAAAAAGAGTGGTCTGGGCTCCAGAGCAGAGACTCCCCTGCAGCCCATGGAAATTTTGGAAGAATCCATGATGGAGCAGGTATCTCCCTGCAGCCTGTGGAGACATCATGCTGGAGCAGGTACTCACACTGCAGCCCATGGAGAACCCAACCCTGGAGCAGGTGGATATTCCCTGAAAGAGCTGCGGTTCATGGAGGCCAATGCTGGAGCAGGTTGACCCTGAAGGACTGCAGCTTGTGGAGAACCCACCCTGGAGCAGGTTCTCCTGAGAGGAACTGCAGCCCATGCAGGACCCACACTAGAGCAGACTGATCCTGAAGGATTGTAGCCCATAGAGAGGACCCATGCTGGTAGAGGAGAGAAGTGTGAGGAAGAAGGAGCGACAGAGCAGCAATGGTTATGAACTTTTCAGAAGCCCAAAAGGGGTTGTTATATACATGAAGGGATACTGTTCAGAATGTAGAGTGATACAGAGTTGCTCCTGTTTAGGCGCCCTCAACTTAGGCTTTATTCAGTGGAAGTGTCTGTCCAGTAGAAATCTCCAGCTGAGTTGGTCGCCTTAAGGTTATCACCTTTGCCCAATGCATCGTGATTTTCCAGTGGGGCAGCAAGGAGCCTGCCCAATGGGATTCAGGTGTCCAATGGATGTGTTCCTTCCTGAACAGGGTGCATCAGGCAAAAGGTTGGTCCAAGAAGAGAAGTGTGATGAACAGATTGAAACAGTGAAAGGAGCTTAGAAAATACACAGTGGTTTTAATCCATGGCATAGCATGTTGTTACCAGCGTGACGGCAGGATGTAGACAAACTTTTGCATGATTGGGAAGACCAGGCAGCTGCTTATGAGAAAAGGGCAGCCTGTAGTGTGGCAAAACTCTTATACCCCACAAGCTCTTTGATCTGGGTGGATGTCATGGAGCAGACTCATGGAGAACAGTAGCAGGATGGGTCTCAGTACAGACCCCAGCTCTGTCAAGGATAACAAGAAGGGCTTCTTCAAATACA
>WAAD01005650.1:3862-20853 GCA_013389945.1 Fregata magnificens
CCACTCTTCCTAAAGGCCAGGGTCATGTGTTTTGTAGTCTGTCTACTTTAGAAAAAAAAAAGGCAAAATTGTTAGAAGCTTTCTGACTTCTTTGGGTTTCTTCTGCCTGTTTGAGAAGGAGTGCCTTTCCCAGACAGGGAATCGGAAGTGTGCATTTTTATTGCTGTGGAAGACTGCTTCTTAAAAGTGCCAAGCAATTTCAATTCACGGTTGCCTGAGCAGGAGTGCAGTCCTTGTAATCAGGATATGACCAGGTTTGCCGGGCATTCTCTGTGGGTATGGTTTCTCATAGGTTAAATTGCACTGTTAAGTTCTGAGAGCTTCTTCAGCATATTAAGCCACTGTACTACTATTCAGAGCTTCTTTTATTGTTGCTGTTGCAAACAGCCACAGTATGTATTGACTGGAACAGTAACTAGCCAATTCTTCTCCCACTGCTGCAAATCCTCTACTCAAATATAACTATTCGCTGGCAGAAAAGAAAATTCTTGTCAAGTTTGCAGCAACAGTTTCTGAATTTGAGGCATCTGTTTATTTCGTCTTCAGGATTGTGCCGTTGGTTTCCTGCTGCTAAATGAAGTCAACAGCTATTTCCTTCACTTTGCCTCAGTACAGGATGCATTCCTAAATACATGGTCCTGAGCACTGAAACTGCTTATACCTCCTTCTATCCTCCTAATCTTCCTTTTGGTGCAGTATTGTGATGTTTGCTCACAGCTCTGTTTTTCTGCTTGTTTGTGATAGCTTCAAATTTTACAAGAAATTCAAGAATCTCCTTTTATGAAAGTATAGATCTTTAAATATTTTCCAACTTTGTTTCAAGCTGAGAAAGCACCTGAGAAAACAAGCATAGCAAAGTCCGTGAAGGCTGTGTGGTGTCCTTTATATGGAATGTATTCATGTGGGTTTTGATTTAGAGACATTGTGCACTTGTTTGGTAGGGTGCGTTAGCTTGACATCCATGAAAGGTGACGTGAACTGGCCCATAAGAAATTTGCACATTA
Organism: Fregata magnificens; assembly: GCA_013389945.1. NCBI lineage: Eukaryota > Metazoa > Chordata > Aves > Suliformes > Fregatidae > Fregata > Fregata magnificens. The sequence goes on from WAAD01005650.1 coordinate 4,867, forward strand.
TATTGAGACGTATTCTTTAGATTGTCTATGTGTTAACAGTATATTAGATATTTCTGTCGTTTTGGGAAAATGTTTAGAATTCTAAAAAAACGGTGTTTGAAAAGTGAAGCCCACACTTCATTGTTCTCTATACCCCAGTCTACAATTCTCTGCAAGTCCCCGTCATAATTACCAGCATTTTAATAAATTGCATCTCTGCGCTTGTTCAGTTCCTATGCAGTGAAACTTCTGAAGTCTGGGAAGCTTGAGAATAAGAGTGTTTTCATGAATGTCAAAGGCAACAAATCCTTTATGTGTAAAGGTAAAAAGTTGTGGTTTAGCCACTTTTGTCCTTCAAGAGAAAGTGGGGCAAGGAAGAGAATAATGGAACAGCCTTTCCTTACCTTGTTGTGGGTATATAGCCATGTAGCTTTTATTGTCAGTGATTTACTCAGAAATCACTCTAATACACTTCAGTGTAGCACAGCATTAGCTAGATCAGCCCTTCTCTGTCCTCCCTTCTAACTGCATTAACCTGTTGTCCTTGAATTTCTCCTTCAAGTTGTGAACAAAGAGCTCTTCAGCTTGGGTGGAAGTGGAAAATATGGTTATTGATTTAGTCATGAATAAATGAATGTGTGCCTGAATGTATGAACTGATAAATGGATGGATGTTATTAGTATTGTATGTTGTAGAGAACCTTCTTCATTTTAAGGAAATATGCACAAGAATGCCAAGAGTCAGATACACACATCACATTACTTTCGAGTCTTTATAACGTTTTGAGACTATCTGTATTTATGGGCTGGACTATGCTACAGCACATTTTAGAACCAGATACCTCTCAGAGTACACTGCAGTCCTTTCTGAAGGAACACACAGGAGTGCAAACCAGACACTGGGAAGAGACACACTTGTGAGGACGTTTCACCCTGAGAAAATCAGAATGCACCTGCAGAGTGTATCCCGGGAAAGCTGTGGGCTGCGTGAGGTAGATATGGACAGAGAGGCCCCTTCTATAGCAAGATCATAAATACCACATTTTTTTGAGGTCATCTATTTCAGTTTTTAGGTGAAATACGTGATTTATAGTCATGTCTTCACATAACAAAGTCATACTTACTTATGCCTGGTTGCCTTTATTTGTCCTAGCACATCTTCATTTCACCGAAAACTGTGCTTTCTGGAGGCTTCTCTACACAGTACTTCTAGTTATCTTACTAGTAATATAGTTAATGTGCTTTATAGTGTAAAAACCCATGCTGTTATATTATTAATGCAACACAAAGAAAAACATGCTTATATCAAGACAGCTTATTTTGATACTAAATGAAAATACATTTTGTCTGGTAAGAGACAATCTAACACCAGCTTGTTGAAATCAAAATTGAAGGTCTATTTGCTTAATGAATTTGGTAAAAGCAGCCTCCTGATAGCAAAATTAAACTGGTACAAAAGTTGTGTGTAGACCAGCCTCAGGAGGAAAAGAATGAATTATATCTTTGTAAAGGCATGATGTTCTGATATTAACTGAGTATTAACCAAACCAAATGCCCAGTAGCTGAAAGTCAGGAATTATGTGAAGAGGGAGAAATGTCATTACACAGCCTACTACAAGTTTCTTTTCCAAAGAACCTAACAGCTAAAATGGAGTTAATAGCTATTTTAACAGCTAGACATTTTCCTTTGCTTTAGATGGCAAATTTTGAAATCTAAAGAAAAGGAGAAAGGAGGATATTTCCTCAGCATGGTTGAGTGAAACAGTGCCACTAAACAACAGCAAGCAATTTGTGTTAGCTGTGGCAAAGAAGCTTGTTGCTGAGCCCTCACCACTTTAGTATTAATGTTACTGAGTCAGGGGGACAAAGGAAACCATATAGATTAAAGCTGATTATAGTTTTTCACCAGAAATGCACAAAGGCTTCTGATAGCTACACTTCAGTGTTAGGCAATAGTTACCAAGGCAAACATATCATAATTTGATCTGTGCTTCTTCCATCCTGATGTTTCACCAATTACAGAGGAAAAATACTGTTGCCATCATAGCTGGGGAGGACAAGCGGAGTGGATTCGGTAACTCTGAGGAGTCAGGGAGTGCAGTTGTATTGTTGCCTTGTCCATTATTTGTCAGGAAAGTAAATTAAGCTTCACTTCCCTGATTAAATTTCCAACAAATGAAGGAAAGAATTAAAGGAATATAATGAAATCCAAAGCTGCTGTAATCCCTTTGGAAATTACAATATTGCAAGTTGTAATAACCCAAAACCTTGATTGCGACCCCTCTCCCATTCTGTTCAATCAAACCAATAAAGTACAAATAGTGGGCTGGTTTTGTTTGCCTCTTGATTCTTTTGACTTTCTGGGGGATATTTACTCTGAAATGTGTGAGACATCACTATAAAACTTTTTTCAAGCTTCTTCGTTTTCAGAAGTGACGACAGTTCATCTTAATGTATATATCGTAATGAAGGAATAAGAATGTAATTCTTTAAGAAGTGTATACAAATATCTATTTCAAAGGAGCCCTTTTAAAGACTAATATTTTAAAAGCAGTCACTTAGTAAGCCAACCAAAGAAAAATGTTGTTGTCTTTGAGCTGAATATATGAGTTCTCATATTTCCCTTACCAGGGATAATAGACATAGCTGAAGGACAAAAAGGATTATAGTATTTATATAGTGCTATTTCTAAACAGATAACTGATAATACAAACAGGTAAATTAGAGTGCCTCAGACACTTTTCTCTTTCCCTTTTGAGGTTTAGTCTATTGATTTTTCTCATTTGTTTTCCTTTTCTCCTTAAAGGTATTGGCACGTATTGGTAATCTCTTACTGACTAATTTTGTAGCAGAAGGTAGAAGTAACTGAAAGCATCCATCAGCTCAGTACTCTACATTGACTGTATTTTGCAGGTCAGATCAACTTCCTCTTAAGGCTTGTAAATATTAATCTTTCTGTGTGTCTTTCCCCTTTTTCTTCTTCAGAGACATATCTTTCTTCTCTAAAGGGTGCCCAATGCAAATTTTGTTCTTAGTAGATTTTAGATTATTTGTTATTAAAGATTTTAGATTAAGATTTTAGTTTTGTAGTTATTAAAGATTTGATCATTTGCCACCTAGTACCGACTGATACACTGTCAGTTCCAAAGCGTCCCCTATTTATGTTGTATTAGAAAAGTTTGATAGTTTGACACATCCACTTATAAGCAAAATGAATTTTTTGCTATCTGATGCTGTGTAGGCACTAGATTTCAATGCAAAATCTATTTCATTGGCAATCGGTGGCATCTTCGACAGTGCTGAAGTGAGGTGGTTTTGGTCCCCTCACAAGATTTCTGCCTCGCAACATGCATGGCCTTCTTTTAACCTTCACTCAATGTCTTAGATTAAAATGCAAGATTTAAGGATAATTATAAAATGCCTGCTTTGTAATTTACCTTAAACTACTATTATGTACTCTCAGTAGCAGCTCCATTTTAATTTAGGTTTTGTCAGGGAATCATTATGCCTACAGATAATTATCTAATATGTTTCCCAGGCTGTGTAACAGATACAGTCATCACAGCATCTCAGCTTTGTTGTTCTGTGTCAGGTGAATTACATTTCCCTCTGAGGCAGTTACCGTTAAAGACCTTGAAATGAAGCTTTCATTATTTGCTGATTGCTTTCACTGTAACAAAACAAAACTCCAAACATTTTATTTATTCTTTGTTGTCCACGTGCTACAAATTAAATAAAGTGATCTCTTTGTCATTCTGGCATAATGAACATTCATGTTTTAAAGGTTGTGAAAGCAATGACGTTTTAGAATATCTTTTAGGATCACCAGCTTAATCAGAGATGTATCAGTGAAAATACAGACCAAATGTGGTGTGCCCTGACGTAATATTTGTAAACATAAAATTAATTAGAAGTTAGCATCTCTTGATATTTTGGAAGATGACATCGGTCAAATGACCTTGTTTGTGCATTCCTACCTATCCTCCCTTTTAAGGCCATACATGCCTCTGCTATCAGAAGGCTGCATATTTTACAAACGTGACCCATAGCAAATCAAGCCCTTGCCTTCGACACGGCTGCCGATGCAGCAAGTTGGCAACCTCTCCCCAGAACCTGGGGAACTCTCAGACGTTTGCGCAGACATGAAGGTGCCTTCCACCGTAAATCTGACCTTGCCCCCTATATCTGCCAAACTATATAAACCGCATTTTGTAGTTGGATCACTGAACAACACGTGGAGGTTTTATTCACTAGAGAATGGGAAATGAGTTACGTTAGCGTTCTTATCCTGAGCCCACGCGCTTGCCTTCCCGTGGGCTAAAGATCATTCCTTCCAGCTTACCAAGAATATTGAGGCCTTTGTACTGTAAATCCTTTCACCTGCTTCACTAATATTGCTTCAGATGGGGACTTAGTTGCTACAGCTGTCTCCTGGGCAACATCAGTTAAAATCCTACTTCTTCTAAGAGGGCCCCTGGGAACTGGTTTCCTGTCAGAGCCTGTTGATTTCTGAGCTCAGCCCTTTTCTTGTCAGCTAATGGGTACAAATTGAGGAAATGGGCAGCATGTTAAAGCAGTGTGAATAAAGGAAGTTTTGCTAAATGAGGTGGGTGGTGGAACCATCTGGGCATTTGAAAACTTGCCTATTTCTCATCTAGATAATTATCTAATTTCACTATTATTAGGCATGCGAAGTCCAAACGGCAACATCTTTGCCTGTGACTTAAAGTACAACATCGAAATGCCTGGGTTTTTTACATGTTAAGCTGGTTATTATATTTCTCTGCTGCCTGATTTTGTAGTTCTACTTTTTATTGATGCTTCTTGTGCTTTTATTTCCTAATAGCTATATGAAAGGTATGACACTCTTCCTTTCCTTTCATAATGTTTAGAAAAGCCTTTTACATGCACTTACAAATCAACAATAGTTTTGAAGGCTTTCTAGAAAATAGGCATTAGTGTTTATTCACTATTTAAAATTTGGAGTAGTATGAAAACAATTGTGGAATACTTTTAGTATCAGATCCAGTCTCTAAATGCCACCACAAAATCGAGGGAGCTGCAGGATATATTGGAGAAGAGGGGTGAAACAACGTCTTTTAGACCTGTTGGTCCAGTACACAGAACATTTTCCTGCAATCAGCCTAAAAGACTACTCTTCGTTGCTATCTCTATGTGAATTCATAGGGAGACAAATTTTCCAACTGAATAATAAGTTGTAGGGCTTTTACTGGCTTGACAGCAGTTGTTTTTCATCTGAGAAACTTGATAACATAGATAGAGAAGGCCAAATATAAAACCATGGTGTAGATGCACTTTGCATCTTTAAAGTCCTTGCATCATTTCTGGGAAACATGAAATTTAGATAGTGCCCATTGTTTATTTATTCACTGAACTTTACTAGAAACTGTTTGCAGTGAAAAACAGATTTACCTTCAAAACTCCATTTATGTAAACGTTTATTTTAGGCTTATTAAAGGAAAGCAGGAAATGGAACACTTTTGACATCTTGTCAAGGGGGAGGAAAGAAGGACAGAGCAAGAAGGAAAACACCAAAGGACAGCAAGAACAAAAAGTCAGAGTCTGAGGTTACCAGCACTGAAAATGGAAAAAAAGAAATTTTTCTTTTAATTTTTTTTTTAAACACTTTTCACCTTCAAGTTAAGAGTTCTTACCCATTGCATCATCCATCGTGTAATTCTTGGTAAAATAAAATGAAAATTAACAGTAAATGTTCCAAATTTGATTATTAATTATCATTATTAACTAGGTCCATGGATATTAAAACCAAGTATGCTCACTTTGGATTAAGTTTGCAATCCCAGTACTAAAAAAATGGTAATACTTCTATTCCATCAATTTAGGGCACTTAATTACTTAGACACTGAGAAAAGAGATTCTCTTTTCTTTTACAGAATGTGTTTTCTTCCATTGCGTACAGAAGTATGCATGCAGACCCTGAAAACACATGAACAGTATGGTGGGGTGTTCTCTGATATGCGATTTATTTGTGTGTAAAGAAAAGAAGGGAAGAAAGTTTTAGAATCATGTCTTTAGTAACAAATTTCTACCATGCTGTGCAAATTGAATGATGCTTTGAATACTTCCCTCTTCCAGGTCACTTGCTATGTGATCGGTTACTTCCAACCTCAACATTTATTACTTAATGAAAAACACTAGGAAATTAATTAAGATGTTAGAATATTCTGTCAGATTGGACTCTCTGGGGTCTTTTCCTTGTTCTGGTGTTCCCATGTATATGTGGGTGTAGGGGAAGGGGATAACAGCTACTGGAAGATTATTGCTGTCTATGAAGGCAGCACAGTTGAACAGTCTGGTTTACATTGAATTTGAAATATGAGGAATTGCACTGGCTTCAGAGGGAAGGAAGACATAGTTGTTTTTTTACATAAGTAATGAAGCAAGCTACAGCCCTTTTTCTTTTTAAGAAAAAATAAACATGAATTTCTGTCTCCTTTTCCCTCCCTCCCTTATGGGTCCAGAGAAGTCAACATTTTCAGTGGTGCGTTACTCCGAATTTTGCCAATGCCGGTTCCTCAGGGACTTCTATCGTATCTCAGAGCAGTCCACCTAAAGAGCTACTTTACACCCAACTTGTGGATCATCTGTTTAATTAATGCTTCATTTATGGATAGCAAACCACGTATGGTATAAAGTGACAGAGTCCAACTCTTGAGAATCTGAAGGTGAAAATATTGAAACAGTTTGGTGGATTGTCTATTATTATTATTATCATTATTATTATTAACGGGAAAAATGAGACAGCAAAAGACCTACTCCCAACTAAGACATGAGAAAACACCATGCACATTTAAGAGAATAAAAAAACATTCAAGAAAATAACACACTTATTCATATGCATTATTTCTAATGAATAACAGAAGAAAACAAGAGGGACTTGTGTTCCTTCATTAGAAGAACTCCTAGAGGTGATAAATCATACAGGATTAGGCAGGAATTTTAGGCTTTTTATGTTCTCTCTGCAGTTCAACTAAGTCAACAGAGTTATTTGTAAATGAATTTGTCCCAGGAAGAGGACAAGGCAGGTTTTTTTAGCTATCTGTGCTGATATAGTCTCTAATATCACTGAGCTAAACTTCTGCACCTGCCGGCTGCCCAGAGCAGCTTGAGCCCTTGCCAAGAAAGGGGAGAGCCCAGTTCAGTGCATCTCCCCTACCTCCCACCTACACCGAATGCCCAAATCTATCTTATCTCCCTCCTGTGTTTCCTATTTTGCCCTCAGTGTATTGATGTGATTTCACTGCAAAGTGCACTTCCCAGACGTGCTCCATAGAGAGCTGCAGCAACAAATCAAATCAGTTAGTCTTTCAGAGGACTATCTAAACTGGCATAGGATCAGCCAAATTTCCACTAGTGAATCCATGTCTTAAAGGTGCCATAGCCCTTCCAGTCTTGTACACACCTTCTGTCTCGTGTCAGGAGGGTGTCGTACAGGCTTTGTGCATAACCAGACAAAAATGCCAGCACACAGATGTACAATTTTTCTAGCTTTCTCAGACTGATTAACAAACCTTAATTTCAGTGTATTCTGAAAACAGGGAATACGCTGCTGCAGTAAAAATTACCATTAAGATACAAAGCCAGTAAAGAGCGTAAACGAAGATCTGGTACCCGTTTAATACCCATCTAACAGCCTCATGTATTGCCATAACTATGTCACATCCAATACATTAACTACAAGGCATTACAGGTATTCAAAGGAACGCTAATGCTGTCAAATCAATATTAATCTGAATGTTGATATAGATAGAGCTAGTAATTTTAGGGAACCATTTTTTATGACTACTTGGACCTCTCCTTCTCAGTGTTTGTGCTTGTACATTCTGGTAAATCCAAGTTTTCCTCAAAGTGTGAGTACTTCCATTCCCATTGTGTCACTGGGCTTATTAAATAATACAGAATTTGAGAACATAGCCAAAGTCATATTTTTTTCCTTAGACTTACTTGTGCTTGACTGTCAGATCTTATTCTACAGTCAAAAAGGGAAAATTTGATTTTCTTTTTCCATTTTTGATTTAGTTTCATACACCTTGGTGGTGCTCATGATAAATGACTTTGGGAATTCTGTTCTGTGCAGTGCTAGTTCACAATCACACTATTAAAGATACAGTTGTGTACAAGATTATTTTTGTAATGAAGTTTCTGATGAACCCAAGTGAATCAAGCAGAGGAGGAAGGAGAGGTTGAGAACGATAGGAGGCAAATAGCAATCTGTAAAAGAAGCAATGGTGTCAGGGATATTGATAGCCCAGTGGACTGTGACAGCTGTAGTTACGCTTAGTCTCTGTGGGAGATCTATGGATACAGCTGGATGCCCTGGAAGAAGAGCTGGGAGAAGTAGCTGTACAGTGAGATTTGCAGAATCTCAAGACAAAGCGTGTCGATTTTCTTTGAACTGCAACTGCTGGGCAAGTCAGGACAGGTTAAACACGGAAGACAGGTTTAAGATGTAGCAGATGTAATTCCATTTCTTATTTGTATGAGCTCTGAATTTGGCTTTGAACAGGTTTGTGCTGAGCTTTTGGGAATTTTAGACAGAAGGTTCCCTTAAGCTGTATCTGTGAAATGTGTATAAGTAAACTCATATTTGCCTGCGTACAACAGTGGAGAAATTGCATAGTTACCAATATTTTAAACCTCTAGTCTTACTTTTGAACGAATTTTAGTTCAGTATAAATGCTATGAGAAACAGTTATGACAAATTATCAGATTCAGAGCCGCCCAACTTCTGCCTGAATCCACTTTTTTGGTTCCTGCCCCTATCGGCCAATGTCCACAAGCAGCCGCCGTTCTCATTTTTAAAGAGAACAACTACATGACCTGTCCGGTGAAAAAAGATATGCTGGTGGAGACACAAAGAGGCCCAAGATTTTTGGATATTGTCCCTCTTCCTCTGCTTTCAGACAAACTTTCTTTCCCCAGAATTACCCAAACTTTTTTGCTAAAAGTTATTTTTGTTCTGAAGTCTGTGATAGAATATTGCTACATATTGTACGCTATGTGCAGTGACCATAGATCATGACAGCAACAGGTAGTTAGCTTTTAAATATTCAAATTTTAAACATTGAAAGTATTAATTTTTCTAATTACTATTAATACATACAGACAGCATATAGTATTTACAAATTAACATCTGGGCACATTTAAGGTTTGTTTGATTAAAAGTCCTTGTTGCATCTAGGCAAAAGCTTTTTTAGTCCAAAAAAATTTATGTAAGGACAGGATTATGGGAAACACTTTTAAGGATGCATGCTAACAAGGTCAAAATTTTATTTATTGAAGTTAATGCAGTTGAATAATTTTTTTTGTTCAAGAGGAAACATTTTAACATCTCAACTGTAACTTTCAAATTAAAATAAAAATAATATGAAAACCTACTAAAGTTTTTGGTTAAAAGTACGTCATTAAGACACCAAAGTGTTGCTCCAGAAGGGGCTGGGGCTTTCTGAGCCAAGCAGTGCTCAGTTTTGAGGCTACAAAAATGAGATCCAGGATACTTAGATAGGTGCTGAAGCTCCTTGTGAGATCTTTTTAAAGGGTTGGCTACCTAGGCTTAACCAACAGAGAAACAATTTCCACTACTCACCTCTAGGAAAACAATTCCGTGGCCTAAACATCAGTATTTCATATCTAGTGCTGTTTTAATTTCTCCAGGGTGCTTGAGGTACCTGCACAAATCTTGTGGATATGGTCCAGGATTTGCAGGAGAGCTGCCCCTCCCTGTAGCAGCAGCTGGAGACGTGCTGAATGCACTGGGGTGTCCAAACGGCATCACCCCCTTTGGCTTGACAACAGGATTCTATGCTAGGTTTCTTCTCCTTTCTTCCTGAACGCAGACAGAGATCAGTCTTTCAAGAAGTAGAAGTACTGCTGGTGTCTTCCCTTTCTTTTCAAGGTTTTTGTGATCAAGACACTCACTGATGGTTTTGGAGACCCGAGTTCTCTGATTAGGATACTCAGACACATCTTCAAGAGTCTCTTAATCACCCAGCAATCCTGGAGAGAAGAGGCAGGATTTGGCATGTCAAGTTGTTTCTTTTTTTTTCCCCCAGAAAATAATTCAGGATTCTCCAAGAAATAGGAAGAAAAAGGAAGCACGTTTTTTGTTAGGTCACTCTTCTGGGATTACAGAGACTTGGCTGATGGTTTCCACATTTTTTTTTTTTTTTTGTCAATAACTGTTTACAGAGTGAGTGAAGAACAAATAAAAAGGAAATACTAATACTAATAGTAAGTGCTATTAAAATGCAAAAGCAGTGTGAAATACATTTAAGGACTACTTATTTAGACAAATGCTATCACTTGAGTTTCATCTCATTAAAAGATACTTAGAAGTTTGTTAAAAGAATACTTCTTAATTCAGGCTATGCAATTACTAATGAAAACTAACCTAAATTTGGCTAAAACAGTTTAAGCCTAATAGACAATTCAGACATAGTTCTTTCAGCTAAGATTAAGACTGAACAGGAAGTGTTTGCAATTAAACAGAAATTAATAAAAGAGGAACAACGCTCCCAGTGTTCATTAAAGCCTATATGTAAATATAGTAAGAAGCTACATGCCTGCTGTAATTCAACGACTTCCTTGGAGTTATATGAAGGAACAAGTTGTGTAAATTGTTGATTCTAAACAGCCTTAATTTACATTCAGGGTAAAACCAGCTGCTAGTAAAAATAATACCAATTTTACTAAGAAAGAATTTGAATTTTTAGTGCTGAGTCCAATATCATTTCACTATCATTTCAGCTCACAATGGCTTTTGGTCTCCACATAATAATACTTTTCCTAGAAATCCCATTAACAGACATAATTAAATCATTGAGTAATTGCCAGAATTCGAATGAACACTAAGTACAGCCAACTCATTTTAAAAGCTTTGAAGGAGCAGCACTTTGCAGAGCCATTAGCGGAGTGTTGACTCAGGCTAGACTCTTACCTAGGCAAAGCCAGCTGCAGGGAACAAAGTGTTAACTTTTCCATCACAGATAGCAGAGAAACAGGTTTCGTAGGAGGGGGAGAGAGAAGGGGACAGAGGAAGCAGGAGGTACCTGAGGAAACTGTAGCTCCCACTGCATCAGCTGGTAGTGTGTGTCCTAGTAGCAGTGTGTCGGAAGGATGTAGTGGTGCTATCCAAGTACTCTGGCTGAAGAACTGGGGAAAGGAGTGCAATGAGTAAAGTCTGGACTCCTCTTGTTTTGGAAAGGAGTATCTGCACTGGCATACAACAAGCAATATTAATCAAATAGCTTGCTTTCCTTCATGTGTCCAGAATGAAAATTTGAAGAGTCAAGCACAGAAATGAAGAGGAAGTGGCTCCTCTAGTTATGGCAACATCAGTAAACTCAGCAGAGCCAGGACTTTAGCTTGAGCACTGTCACAGGAAGAACCTCAACAATCATCTCAGAGTTTGATAACACAAGCCCTGATGGAGCTTTTGGTTGTACTAACACATTTCCAGATAGTGCCCATGCTTGCTTCAAAGATGTCATGATCAGAACGTATTCCCAATAAGTGGCATAGAGGAGACCACCCGTTTTGGGGTGTGAAAGGGTTTAGCCATAGGGACACAAACTGTGCTCGCCACTTACTCCCAGGGCTAGAGGCCTTGCCCTTTTTATTTGGCAGAACAGTTGTATTTTCTTGGCCCGGGAACAGATGAACCTGCTTGCGGTGGTTTCATATTCCTATGTTTTAGCAATGGCAGGAATAAATAAAGCTGTAGGGTTTTTTGTGGCATATACACCTTATTATCTTATTTTGTTACCTGCAGTTCCATAGATTTTTGCTATTTTTTAATATTACAGTGACATGTTTTGGTGCATATAGCAGTGCATATCAAAAGAATCCCATTTATAACACTACTCTGCCTCCATCACTGAACTAGTGGTAATAATATTTTGATGGCTCTTTCTGATAACTGTGTTATTGTTTGTAGAATCATTCATCTAATTTCAAGGAACATTACTTCCAAAAGTGAACTCAATCATTTCAAAAATGTTCCAAACTGTTTATTAAAGATTTCAAAATGTGGGATATAAACACAAGATTCAGGCAGATTTTATTAAGTTTGCCATTAAAACAAGAAACATTACATTGTGAGATCTAAAAACAGATATTCAGGCAAAGCCCATCTTTTTCCTCTTTGTAGGGGTTCTGGTGTAGCATGACACTCAGCTGCTTAAGCACTTTCTCTTTTATTTTTCTGTTTACTGTAACCTGCCCATTTATGCCTCTAGAAATTGGAAAATCAAGTTATGATTTCTCTTTTAGTAGCTTTCAACAGTCAGTTGGCAGGTTGTATTCCTCTGTCTGCTGCCTCTTTTCTCACCCTGGTCTTCACTGCCTCTGCTCTGTTTGGTTTCTGGCTGATTCTTCTGGCCTCTTAGCTGGGTGATGCACCTCTTACAGGTAGATTTAAGGAGTTTGTATCAGTGAGTGAATGCTGCCTGATAAACGTGCTACTACTCTGCTTCCTAGGATTTAATGCGTGTCACAGACCTACAGGCTCTGCTGCAAAGGGATCACTGAATAATTGAATAAAATGCCCTGAATCCTGCAAACAGGAACTGTACTACCGCTTCTTATCCCCTGAAATCTAACAGAATATAAGAATATGAATTTCATATCTATTTCTGAAATCTTTTATGAGGCTGTATATGCTATTTTATCTAAAGTATAGGCTACAGCATGGGTTGTAAAACAGAGATCAAAGATGTAGCTCCTGTGTTAGCTCTGCAGTTTGGCTGGGGACTGGAAATGTGACCTACTCGATAACATGCACGGTAGTTATTAGCACTTCCAACAGTATGCATCATATAGGCAGCACAATCAGTGTGCAGTTAGTTTTCCAGGCAAGTAAGTGAAAAGGAAACCCAGAAAGCCAGTAACTTAAATGGGTACAATACATCAGGTAGCGAAGAGTGACAAGGGTCACTGGAAGGACAGGTAGAATATTAAAGGACTAAAAGACAAGGGAATATAATTTGAGGAAATGAAATTGGAGCAGAAACTATAAGCATAAATAATGTTAGCAGGCTGAGAGAAGGAAGGGGTTTGTAAGGATAGGAGCTGAAGGATGAGAATTATAGTGGGCTGTGTGATACACAGAGGATCGGTAACCAAACAGAAGCTTTACAACATCAAATCCTGTGTGGGAGAAAGAGGCAAATCTCACTGTACAGCTAGGAGTTTAGGGCATAATACTGCAGAAGAGTAGATGTTGCATACTGTAAGCACTGAAAGAGCTTAAAAAATTGTCAGGACATAAGACAAAATGAAAATGTAGCAGCAACTATAATGGTCTGTATTACCTAATAGCTTAACTTTTGCTGGCCAATAGAAGGTTTTAAGGAAAGAGGATAAGAAATAGAAAAGTACAGAAAAATCCTTCCTGTTGAAAGTCCAGAAATCAGTGGTTTAGGGACCTCCAGAGTTGAGACTGAACTGAATCAGCAATCCAGCGCTAAATCTCTCATTACTTTTCCATGAAGGAAATCTTCCTGAAGTTCTGAAATTCTGGAAATAATTATTTTTTTATGAATGAACAGTTCTTGATACTGTTTACACCTTGACTTCTCTCACATCCTGTGGCAATGAGTTTCATAATTTGATTACTTGTCAAAAGAAAAAGTACTCCCTAATGTTTTCTTTTAAGTCTTATGTTTTGTAAATTTTTAGGTGTCCACTAGTCCTTGCATTATGAAAAGACAAAAAACCCGTCCCTATTCCTCTCTTCCATTTCATTTTTTACTGTATAGATTCCTACATCTTCTGATTTCAAAGCAAAGCCATCCTGGTGGTCTGTTTCTCCTGAATTTTGATTGATGCCATTCCTTACCTCTGATCATTCTAGTCAACCTTTTCTAAATTTACTTCATTCTTTTTGAGATGGGGCAGACACAATTGCAAACTACTAACCAATACAGAGACATTTCTTTTCTTTCCGCATTTCTCTCTTAACAGTTCCTAACATTCTGTTTGTCTTTCTGATCGCTAATGAGAACAACTATATCTTCAGAAGACCATCAACAAACACTATTTACAACGTCTCTTTCTTGTATGGCAACACATAATTTAATGTCTCATGTACGTATAGTTAGAATTGTTTTTCTCCATGTATGTTACTTTGCATGCTTCTTTATTGGTCATTAAAATGAAAGGTGAAATTTAATCCCTTAATAACAAGGTTTCCTTCATTAACTTTTTACTGTCAGCTTTATTTTTGATTATTGTGAATAATTTTGGAATTGTGAATACCAATCATTTATTCTTGGCCTCTGAAGCTTCTTCTGGCTTTAGTTGAAAGACATTTCCAAGAGCTCTTTGGAGTTCCAGTTCCCTGTTTTATCTATTTCACTCATCTCCCATGCTCACTGAGTTTATCAAAATGCCCTATAACAATTTTGTGAAGTCTGATTAAAAAAATCCTGTTGAATCTTCACCATAGTTGCTATGGGTATACTACTTTTATTCTGTGTTATACTATCACTGTGTTGGCTAGAAATCAGGTATACCGGAGCGCTTCAGAAATTGGCGTTGTTATTTCCATTTGTCCTCTGATACTGAGGCTGGTTTGAATGATAGCTCAGTGCTTTCCTATTTTAATTCCTAGAGAAACTGAGGGATGTATTCAGTTTGTGGTGGATTTTTTACTGTTCTTTTTCTGAGTCCTTCCAAAACCTCTTCTACAGATATTTAAGTTGAGGAAGTTCTTCTGACACCTTCTCCTTTAAATTAAAATTCCAGTTTTGGAAGCTTCCTAAGCTGTTTTGCAGTCAACGCTGATGCAAAGAAGTAATTTAGTTTTTTCCTCTGACCTTATTATCAGTGAGTGTGCTTTTTACACCTTGCTTATCTGTCAGCCCCACTGCGTCTTTGCCAGGTTTCCTGCTGGTGTTGAGGACATGATGAACATCTGGTACTTGATATGGAAAGAGATCAGCCGGAACAGGGATGCAGACAGACGAGAAACACAGTTGTAATAAAAATAAAGGAGATAAAAGTATTTTGGATGTCTTTGATGAGTGCTATGTACGAATTGCTGAAGCAAGAAAAAAGAGGGGTTTGGTAAACAAGAAAGGAGCTGGCAAGGCCCTAGAAACAAATGAGGCAAGATTTAGAGACTTATGGAGAGATGGTGGAGGCGGTGATTCTGAAAATGAATATATTTCATTATTCCAAAAAATGGGTCACTGTTTCCAAAGTGTTCACTTTCCTAACTCTGAACAGCGGACCAAGCC
The DNA here is from genome assembly GCA_013389945.1 of Fregata magnificens. NCBI lineage: Eukaryota > Metazoa > Chordata > Aves > Suliformes > Fregatidae > Fregata > Fregata magnificens. Next base: position 20,126 of record WAAD01005650.1, read on the forward strand.
AATTGGAGAGATGACTCTTGCTATTGTACGAGCTCATCTAATTGTCAGGTTCATGACACACAGAACAGACAAGTGACGTCTCCTGAGGGCCATGCCTGCACCCTAATAAGCTTCTGCCTGTCTGTTGACAGTGATGGCAGACCCACACACAGCTGTTTGACCCTGTTGGTTAATATGAAATCAATGAGATGATTAGTTGGTATTTGACATCCCTGTTAATCAAGCCATGTGTCTAGCATCTAAGGATGGACTGTAAGAGAGAAAAACTCTGGGTATTTTAGGTTAAACATTTTTCTTAGTCTTCTGAGTATCTCAGTTTCTTCATTTGCAGAATATGGCTGATAATATTGACCTATTTTCAAGGAACTGTCAATTTATGTTCTGATGTTTTTAGTTGTTGGGTCCAAATGATTCCCTGCAGGAATGTTAATATTTATAAAGNTTCCCTGCAGGAATGTTAATATTCATAAAGCTCAAAACGGAAAGGTCTGTGCAAATGCTGAATACTTTTCTTTTTGATTCTTCACCATCAAGACAGAATATATGGTTTGGAAGTGCCCAGGCTTATATGGGGTTACGGTTCAGAACATTGCACTTTCAAAATATAATTGCCTGACTTTTCCTACCCTTTGCATTTCACTTCAAGTATGAATATCAGCAAAGGTTGTAAAGAGCTTGTGAAGGTACAGAATAGCGGATTGCAATGTCAGACAGTGGAAGGTGAGTAC
>WAAD01005658.1:483-14112 GCA_013389945.1 Fregata magnificens
GTCCCTTATAGCTCTGAATAACCTGAAAAAGGCTTAGGAAATAAAAATATTGAAGTGAATTCAAAGGAGTCATAGGAGGAAATGGGCAGGGAAGAATCTGTTCCTTTTCAATACAACATTTAGGAAGAGGCAAAGTAAATACAGCACAATCTCAATCATTTAGATGCCAAGAAAAAGGATCAACTATGTTTGAAACAAGTGATTTATTATGGTTTATATAGTCCATGTATCCACACACACCCCCCTACAGAGATCTGGATACCAATGTCACATGGACCTTCACCTACTACAAACTGGGAAGGAGGCCAAGAACAACCTTTCCACTGGCCTTTGATGGCTGTTTTCTATCAAGCCAAGGAAAATTGCAGAGGGACACTCAAAAAGTGAATGTATTTCTATGCTTCAAAAATATGGACTGATTATTTTTGTAAACAAAATCTGAAAAGAAAAACCATCATAAGATCCATGACAAGTGGCTGATGCACATGGAATGGGTCCTGTATCCATGTTCTGCACACCCATACTGCTATACCATACAATTTTAAAACATATTGTAAAAAACCTAATATGAAGCCCTTTACATTAATATTTACTGTTTGGTTTCTGAGCATTATTATTTTTATATTTTCTCTTTCCTGCCAGTTAGTAAATAGTTCCACAGTTTCCCCTAACATTGGAGTTTTTTAAGTGAAAGTGAGACAGCACATCTGAGCAAATATATGAGAGGTTGGCCTGATTCACCAGCTGGCTCTGAAGAATCCCTCTGGCCTTCTGGGATAGTTAGGGTGTAGGGTCTTATGATCACACCTATAGCATTTAATATTTACAGTGATTGTGAAACATATACTCTTTCAAATTATTTTAAAAATGTACTTAGATATAACAAACAACATAAATGATATCTGTTCCCTTATGAATGGGCAGTCAGAGTAGAAGTGAAATATCTTAGATCATCATGATGGCAATGGACATTTATGTTTTGGCAACTGATTCATGCCCCAGTGATGAAGTCCCAAAAACAAGGGGAAGTAGGATAGAGCATGCAGGATTTGTGCCCGATCTGCTGTGTCCAAGTCTAAGCAGCTGCATAATACTAACTGCATACCTTATGAGGATGTAACAGCGCTTAGGTAACACTTTCCACAATCAGAAAACTTCACAAAATTGATCTTTATAACCTGTAAGATACTGGCATATCAAAATTTTACAAATTGAAATGCAATTATTTGATTTCCTTGACACAAAGGACTACAAAATTGCAAGGAATCAGGATAGAAAATTGACTACAGTGGTTTATGCTCAAAGCCAGAGAAACTTAATACACACTGGAGCGCATATGTTCAGCTAGACCTCTCCCCATCTCCTTACTCCCCAGAAGGCTTTTATTATGTATGGGAACAGCTTCCCATGTTGTTTATAAATTGCAAAATGAACACAACTTAACCATGCAAGTTAAATTCAATCAAGAAGGCCCATCACTTCGAAGTTACAGCTACATTACAGTGGTAAGGAAATAAATTTGTTCACTAATTAATCAACTATTATCGATGTCCTTCATGTTTACTAATGCTCATAGACAGAAACATAAATATTATGATAATCAGGGGATATTTTCTTCACAGATTCACGACAGTGTTGCTGTTTAATGTAATATTCAGTACCTCAGAGGGAGATGCTTGGTACTTCTCTGATTTGGTCATAAAGGTCCAAATTCATTTACTCTTGGAGGAAATAAATTGGAAGTTTGCCAAAGGCTGACAAAGCAGCTTGTCATATTTCTGTTACGACATCAAATAGCAAACAACAAAAATCAATTCAGAGTGAAAACTTCCACTACCCAGGATTAGAAATTATTTCACTGCTATATCTTTGCAAAAAGTGATTCCTGAAATGTTTTTGTACACCTGTATTACAAGTCCTACGATTATTACACTGCAGCAGCATTCTGCGTGCAAACTTGAATTCAATTTTCTATTTTTTCTTAAGATATTTAGTATTAAAGGGCACTTACTGGGTCTCAGTTAGTTGGACTGATGGTAAATTTTATCTCAGAAGAGTAATGCAAATGAAGTATTCAAACCTCCAGACACCTATTGCAGTGCATTGGAGAGAGGCCAGTTTTCACTCACAATGTTCTTTGACTAAATTGAATCCAGATGTTTACATGGAATAAAATATTAACAAATGTCTCCCAAGGGCAGCCAATCATTACTGAGTACTTTAATAACCTAAACCAAAAATTCTTTAAGGTGACAACTAGACTTGAGTCAGAAAGATACTTTTGTTTATTTTACTTTATATTTTTAATAATGCAGGGTGTATTATCCTAATTTAATTCCAGCTTGTCATCAACAAAATACTTATCTGGGATAATGCTGAAAAAGCTGTACAACAAACTGTTTGTGAAAGCAGTAATAACTTAGTTCTAAACATATGGTTCCAATTTTTTTTTCTATAAACATAAGTTACTTGTTGTAGTTTTATTTTTGTAACACAAAATCAGATCTCTTTGAGAGAGATCTAGACATAAAAGAAAAGCTGTGTTTACATTTTAAAACTGCTTCAATAGCCCACCATTTTGTCCCTATAACAATATAGTACTATTTAACAGCATTCCAGTTCTTGAAGATTAAATTCATAGAGAGGCCACTATTTAACAGGAATTTTGTGGAAAGGCATTTCATCTTTACATTTCTTGGGAAAATTACTTGACACTGTATAAACAAACATATAGTTTATTTGTGTCTGCAGGTTTTATGCATACAAATATGAATTCTAGATTTCATAAAAGTCAGTGTGAAGTTAACCTGTGAGGACTCAATAGCATGTCAAGAAACTAACAGGCATTTTCAATATGTTCAAGCATACAGCAAGGTAGTGTGAGATTCTCATTTATATTTCAACTTCCTTCTTGAGTAGTTTGGCCTAGTTTGCTTTATTAGGAGCTTGCAACATGCAAGAAATAAAGTTATCGTCCATTTTAGTACTAAAAAGTATTTTGATAATTAAAAATGTATACTAAATTTTCTTATGCTTTTAAAGTTTATTTTTCTTTCACTTTCTCAAATGTGCTTACCAACTTGTATCCCCTCAGTCCAAATACAAGCCAGGCTCCTGTCCTTGAAGATTAAGGATGCCCATTCCTCGCATATGTGGAAGTCTTATCCTGAAGTGCCACTAAGTGTTTGGTCAGCAAAACTCCTTCATTACTAAGACTCTCCAGGCACAAATTTCTTTATTCCTCAAAACTACTCTCTGACAAAGTTTGTCCCCCTTCCCTGTCCCAACTGTTGCAACCAATTTGCATGCAAGGAATCTCTAGCCTCCTGATTTACCAGACATATTTACCACATCAGAGTGGTAAATATGGCTGTATCATGAGTAGAAACACGTCCCAGAGACTTCAAGAGAAAGTATTTTTGTCACCAGGAAAACTGTTTACATTACATGTCTGTTAAAATGCAATATTTGGATAGAAAAGCTGAAACTCTACAGAAGGCATAGACATTTCTAGAGCATCTTTATACATAAATGCTGTGAGGAATTACCACTAAGTTCAAAGAATGCTCAACAACATCAGATACACTGGAAAGTTTAACCATCCTGTTTTATACTTCCCCAAAACAAGAGACAGAAATATGTAGGACATGTTTGTGTGCATTTGTAATGTGAAGAGACAACAGAACATGCAAAAATGCATCAGCTAAGACTCTTAAGTACTATTCAGAGAAATACTTGTGGGACTTACCCACTAGACATGCAAAGACCAAGCCAACACAAACACAGATGGTGAAGCCCTTTTCAGACCCTATATCTGGTGTCAAAGACAGGAGAAGGTATCAAATGAATTTTGCAACCTAAAAATACGTGAGGAATCCAAATTCCTCATTCTGCTTTGCAACAACAGTTAAGCACACTAAAACAGACAACGATGCAAGAAGTAAACTTTCTGGTCTTGCTTTTTGGTTTGCTACCAAGGACTTTTCAGAACTGTACCAGGGTAACAGGCTGACAAGCCTGCTTGCCCATAGATATACGCATGGCTACTACCTTCTCTTCTACTGTACTTGAATTTCATATCAGTTACTGAAATGAGATACCAAGCATGTCAATTAAAAAAAAAAAAAAAAGTCCAGTGTTATACTGACATATGGAAGAGATGTCACAGAGTGGATTCTTCCCTCCTCTACATAGACTGGGTGGTGTCACTGAAAATATTCTGTATGTATATCATTTGGAGAACAAGATTTAGGCCTACGTTTTATTTTGAAGACAGACTCTTGATAATTACTAGTTGACAGAAAAGCAGTAGCTTCCAGGAATGTACTCGGACACTACAGAGATAACTGTAGTACACAAATCTATAAAAATTGGATTACAGTTCACTCCTTCCAGGCCCCTCTCCTCCCTTGAGGATCCGAGCCTATTAGTTAAGGGGGTTATGCCCTCAGGTTCCCAGTGTATTTCCATGGGAGCTTCTAGTTCTTTTAGACTTGTTGCAAAACTAGTCAGAAACAGATAGTACCACTTCTTTTAAATTGCAGCTATTTCCCCCTTCCCAATTATCAAATCTTGTTTCAAATGTCATATCTTTTTAAATAAAGTATCAGGATCCATCCTATCATTTTTTTTCTTGATAGTTTCACATTGTAATGCTACCAAAAGAAGGGTGCTTAGAGAACGAGGTGTCCATGCCAAGCCTTGGTGTTTAATTAATCTTCATTCATATTTAGTTCTAGAAACTTATTTATAGCATCTTTGAAATGTTTCACTTTGCAATTCTCAGCCCATTATCTAAGTTCCAAAGGAGTAGGATACTGACTGTATTTATGGTCTGCAAGTGCTACAGCATAAAAGTAACAGGATTGTAGCATAAACATACCTGCATTTTCACATATGAAAAATTTCTACAGCTACTTAGAACCAAACTGAAAATATATAATAAATAATAAGTGGAAAGCAGGCAATTTCCGAGTTTGCTAGTGTCCTGGTTTTGGCTGGGGTAGAGTTAATTTTCTTTCTAGTAGCTGGTATAGTGCTGTGTTTTTGATTTAGTATGAGAATAAGGTTGATAACACACTGATGTTTTAGTCGTTGCTAAGTGCTTACACGATGCTTACACTAGTCAAGGACTTTTCCAGCCTCCCGTGCTCTGCCAGGTGCACAAGAAGCTGGGAGGGGAGGGGACACAGCTAACACAGTTGATCCAAACTGGCCAAAGGGCTATTCCATACTATATGACCTCATGCTCAGTATACTAATGGTGGGGAGCTGGCCGGGGGGTCAGTGACCACTGCTCGGGGACTGGCTGGGCATCGGTCAGCAGGTGGTGAGCGGGTGCATCACTTGGTGCCCCCCACCATTGTTTTCCTTATCATTACAATATTATTATTATCAATATTATTATTATTTTAATTATTAAACTGTTCTTATCTCAACCCACAAGTTTTCTTACTTTTGCCCTTCCAATTCTCTCCCCCATCCCACTGGGGGGTTGGGGGGGTGAGTGAGTGGCTGTGTGGTGTTTAGCTGCCTGCCAGGTTAAACCACAACAGCTAGTAATGGCACTCACATCTATATGAAAGACAATAAGTAGTTGAAATTAAAACATTCACCGATGATCTGACATCTGTGCTTTTTCTGAGCCACTTTATATAACATTTATATCTTCTGTTGATTCTGGATTTGTCTATATTTATGCAAGTGCTTTGGTAGGGAAAAAAAAGCTTAATCTTTTTAGGCTGAAATATCTTATCCTGACTGTTAATTCATGGTACCTTTAATCTTGAGGGAGCCAAGTAAAGAGACCTCATGATTTAGCTTTTCAGTATAGGCAAGCACTTGCAGTCCTTAAACAAAACAAGCACAACAAATGGTCAAGCCATGTTAAATTAATCTATAAGGAACAGGGAGTAAACAAAATTCCTAACCACTTCAGAGGGTCTTGGTCCCTCTAAATTAAAAAAAAAAAAAAAAAAAAGGAATCTAAAAAGTTTTCTTTCTTCATACCTTTCTTCTCGCTTTAGCTTATTTTTATTTCTCTTTTAGGATCTTCATAATCCTTTCTTCCCCTCTTGGGCTCTGTGGCTATGTATGTACAAGTAAATAAGATTAGCCAGAACCTAGTCTCTGACCCTGAGGAGAAGTGGTACTCAGCCCAGCCTGTATCTGGGAGGGCTGAACTCCCATCTTTTGCACCACCACCACCCGCCCCCGCCAAGTCCAGCCCTGCACTACCCCCCAGCCATGCCTTTACACTGCCTGGGGAAGTGCTCACTGGCAGGCCAGAACTGCCTTAGGAGCTGGCTAACAATTAAACAGCATGGATGACTAAGGGCTAGCAGTTCGTCTGTGCCCTAGTCCATCTTAGTTTGCTAGTACAGACCAGAAAATAACTCTTTTTCTTTCCCCCTGTAGCCTATCTTTTCCTTTCCATATTTTAGGAAATTTGCAGTCAAACCAGACATCCTCCTCCCGCAATGGAATTTTACTTCTGTGAAATGCCTGGGAAAAGTCATAGCACCACTCAAAAAGCAACAGTTGGTAGCCTCCTACTTAGATTGTATTTGAAAACATGCTTGTAGCTGTAAACTTCTACATTCCTTTTAGCTGGAGCTCTTCTGGCATTATTGTTTTGCCTAGTACTTCTTGGAGAGCGTATTTTCCAGCTGTCACTAAGGCAAAATATCTGGAGGTTAGGCCATCTAGCAGTGTTTTCATTACTACACAGAAACCAGGAAAGGAAAGCAAAGAAGTTATCAGAAAAGACATGGCAGGTTTGGGCATACACTTGCACACAAATTAAATACAAAATGCTGATACCACCAGAAAAATCAGCATTACCGCTCAGAAGGACCCTTAGCCTTAGATGAAAATTAAGAATATCAGATTGATTCGGCTGTAACACTCAAAGTTCTAATTTCCACAATGGTTTGCAATCTTTGCTGGGCCAGATCCTGAAACAACTGAACAGCTATGATTTGCTGAGGACCTATCAGCATATCTGCTTATGCTTTCACCTACCATTATAGTGTCTGAATACTTTCTATATACAAATTAGCGAAGTCCAGAGCGTATTTCACAAAATCTTTGTCACATCTCTTTCTTGTGAAATCAAATGTTTGAAAGACCTTTACTTAAAAAATATAAATTTTTTTTGTTGTTGTCAAAATAATTATTTGGTGCTGCCTGGGTTTTCTTGGGCTGAACCTAGTATCCAGATTATATATGTAATTCCAACAGTAAGAAGACTTTTTCCATAAAGCAGGTTTTGCAGCAGTTCCCAAAGATGTTCCGTGCCTGGGTTTAATCTGCCCTGGAAGCATGTTTCTAAGTCAAAACAACTTAAATGAAAAAACTTTATCCAGGACTTTTTGATCTACATTGTCCCACAGGATCGCAGCTGCAGTCTTAGTATTTCAGAGACTGAAATTCCATCTTCAGTGTAGCTGTGGTTTGATCTATTAACTACAGTGTCTTGTCACCAAATTAATGAAAAAACCTTGGAAGACAATATGTTATGTGAATTTAATCCATGTAACAGCACTATTATTTAGCCAAACATTACCACTGGAGAAATCCATATTTCACCAAGTGTGACTGCCACAATATACGACGTTCTGAACTTTGTTTAGAAACAATCTGAACAGCCCCATCAGTTATGTAAGACAAGAGTTAGAGACATGATAATGAACAATTCAAGCACAGGACTGATGACAGGAGACACATCTAGAGAATATGTTTAGTGTGTACAGTCCTCTTGAGAAGGAAGTCATGCTGGTAAATAGGAACCACACAAGGGGCAAACTTCCTGTTTGTAATATTATAGCTGTCACAAGGGAGGAATCAATGTCACAAGCAGTTTGAACTTAAAATAATGTATGTTAAACAGAAGAGGAAACAACAAGTTCAGATGCAAATACCTCTACACAGTGCTTCACAGCCTAAACAAAGAATGTTGCTTTAAGGTTGATACAAGTCTCTAAGCAAATCACTGGAACTTATCTGCAAAGTTATCCCAGATGGTCCTTCTTGGCTTGACACCACAGTAGCTGCCTCAATGACAGGAGCGATAAAACTCAGTCATTGTGTTAAGATAAGTAGGCAGCTAAGGGAGTACATCACCATTTGGAAATTCCCTGGAGAATTTCAATGAGCCAGTTAAATGTCAGATATTATCAGCGTCCAAAAAAGATCAGCACACCCTCTTGCAGATGTGCAGGGACGAGTGTAGAGGCTTCCTGGGAGACATAGGAAATGGAACTCCTCCCAGAACCCCAAACAGATGAGTAATAGGTGGTTACAGAAAAAGCCGTATTTTCAGAATATGCATCTTTATTAGTGGTCCTTTATAAATAAAGCCTCATAACCAGAAACAAAGACTCATTCAGTATGAGAATAGCTCAAGAAATGCACTCTAGTACTACTACATTCAGAGGGGAAGCAAAAATCCTCCTAAAGTTTGACCAATAAATAACACCCTATTTGCCTAAACAAAGCACTTGAAATGGGTATTTTAAAAGTTCCTTAGCATTAATTTTTAATTTCTGTGACCTCTGACTTTCCTCACATCCTCCTCTTCTGCCTGTTACCATTTCTCATTGCATTAATTTCACATTAACTCATAAGCTCCTCTAAGGCATGTTCTGTTCCTATCACACACTATTCAGCTCCCAGTTGGATGCTATGGATAAATTCTGGCATATTCTAGAAACACACCAGAATCTCACCGCATAGTGGTCACATGAGTATTCCCTAGTCGTGAACAGACTGGTAATAAATATCAACTTTATCCAACCATCTGCTAAGAATTTTAGAGCCAAATTCAAATGAATATTGGCTTTTACAAAATTTCTTAGGGACAGAATTATGCAATTCTTATGTATCATTCAAATGAGCTAGTGATTACTCAAATGAGTACTGCTTAAAGAAAACAGTGTAAATGCATATTGAGGGAGAAGTAATATCTAATATCGAGATTATGTGGTAGCAGGAAAAACTCCAGGACTTTAATCTTTCAAAATCAAAATGTTTAGACATAGCAGAATGATCATCCTGTGTTTGCTACCACCTCATCATTTAATATGTTGTATTTTGAATTTCAGAACTTAAAAAGCTAAACTGAAGCTACTTCATCATTAAAACCAAAACTGAATTTGCCCAAGTGGAAGTTTTAAGATTTAATCCATAAAGGACTGTCTTTATGTATGAAAAATGTTCTTCTGTGAAGAACAACTTGTTTGGTAGCATAACAGGAAAAATTTTCCCAGTAAATTAAATACATCTTGGGAAAATTCTTTCAAAGGCTCCCTAAGTGAACTTGCTTAGGCTCACAAGTATTTTTTTAAATAGCATGTAAATATTTGAAAGCCAATAGGAACAAGGTGTCTCTAAGTTTTACTTCTTAAGAATTAGCAACAAATACCTATTGAAAAGACAGTTTGTTTCTGGTTTAGAAGTAGGTGTTTTTGTTTTTTAAGTGGTACTCTTTCAAAAGCAAACCAAACAAAACCTGGTTTCTTATTCCACCACTTTCAAAAAGTCTACAGAGCCAACACAGAAAAGGTTCTAAATATTAGAGAAGGTGTTTTTAATCCCTTTAATGAGGTAGCAGTAATTGCCTTTAGGTTTCTCTTCAAATCAGCAATGTGCTAACATGCTTGCTGCTCTGCCAGGTAGCTGTGAAGTGTACCCTTCCTTCTCCCAGGGCCTTAATTATTGCTTCCTGCAGTGGCCACAACAATCCATTCTGATTTTCATTACAGACTGTTGTGGAGTGGTATCCTCTTCTACAGACAGCACCATATGGAACTAAAATGCTAATACTAAGTTAAGCGAGTTCTTTGGAGCCTTCAATGGGCACTTTAAAATGTGCAAGATAGTAACTACTGCGACGCACAAAAGCTTAAACAATCACCTGTAAATTCAGCAACATTTTCAGATACCCAAAACTAAACAATTAATAACCATTCAGAAAACATAAATATATTCAGAGCCTGTAAGTCCATGCTAGAAGCATAAATTCCCTGATGCCTTCTGTGCCCTGGCTCCACAAGCACAGAATTAGAAAGACAGTAGGTCAATTTTTGGTGAGTCAAGTCTTACTGCAGCTTTCTCTCACTCAAAACTAGGCCATCTATTTGCTCTGGATGGATAAGAATATTTCAAATAAGTCCATTCCTGTGAAATTTATCCTAGATGCTTCTGTTAAAGTCCTAAACATTTCTAAACAATAAGAAGTGCATGCCAAATCCTATTTCAAAATAAAGCAAATCAGTTTAAATACCTACACTGACAATGCTATTGATAGTGCTAACTAGATCTGAACTTTCCTAGAACACAGAGATGTTTGAAATCAATTTTGGCATTTGTCTCAGAAATGCATGAACAATAGTTTTGGAGCTGCCCCTGCAACATATTAACTGGAGAAACTACCCTTACCGTGTCCAGCTCTGCAACCCTACACACTGACCTTTCCAGTAAAGAAATAATACAGAAAGTATAAACTGAACTAGCCAAGGATTGCACAGAAATGGATTCAGAAACTCACAATTTTTGTCATCTCTAACAACCAAGTACTGTGCAAGTTACTTGACGAGATTCAAAGCCTGATATACTTATGCAGTCTAACCCTGTCAGGGAGTTTTCTCCTTCCTCATGCTAGGAATGTGACTTTAAACAAAACTACATAGCCAAGCTACGCACCCACATCATCATTTAAAAATAAACTTCTAATTGACTTTTTGCAAATTCATTTTCAAAACTTTTCTATTGATTTGCATATATTCTTAATCCCTCAGATAAGTACAATGCTCAGATTATAACCATTTACATAATTACTCATAATTAGCAGGGCTATCTGTGTACTACTTGTTATCTAGGACTTTCTGTTGATTACATGTACGCTACAAAGCGGATCTCAAAAATAGAAGCTTCCATTTAATCTCCTCTGCATTACGCAGAAATATTTGGCACTTGTTCATAATACATTAGCTTCTAAGTAACACAATAATAGAGCTAGCTGTCTGACTCAGGGCTATTTCTGAAGCTGCTAATTTGATTTTTTTTCCAATAAACAGAAAACTTTCTCCATTATATATACCATTATGTGGCTTTTCTGCTTGTAACGAATTATCCCAGATTGCCACATAACTAGACAATCTGATAGGACAGATTTCGTTTGTTTCAAATAACCTTCATTCAAAGCATCCACTACATACAATGATGAATGTAAAGTGAGGATATAATGATCTTTTAATAAACATACCTTATACTTTTGACTGATTTATATGACCATGATTTATCTTAGGTATCAAAAGAGGAGGTGTGTATGCTCAGGGGGCTACACTAACACAAATCTGTAGCACAGGCATGGCACATTGGTAGCTGGGCAGCTGAACGCTCAGGGACACATAGATGCAAGCTCATTGTGTGGGTGTAGTTTTCTAGATTAACATTGCTCTTATAGATATATTTACTTGGTCTACATGAAGACTTTTTCCCCCATATCTAAGGGGAAAAAAAATCCAAACTTTGCAGTCATCAATATTACAGTGTCCATAAAAGAACTGCCTGCTAGTACAGCATATAAATATTTTTATATCAATAAGGTGCTTCTAGTTTAAGTCACAAATTTAAGGTAACCCTAGAGCTGTACACATTCCATCTCATCCTGGACTTGCTCCTGAGATCAATGGAACAGTTTCAAGGAGAAATGGGGGGGAATTTTTTTATTTAATGCTTCAAGAGCCAGTCAAACAGAGCTGAGGGCTTTTAAAGGGGTAAAAGTGAGAGTTCTCTTGTCCAGTGAGTACATGGAAACTTATTTGGCAAGCCAAAATTTCAGATTTAGGTTTTGGTTTCATTACTAGTCATTGCAGACTCTTTCAGAACATGAAAGACTGAATTTAAAATTGAATTCACATGACTTTGCTTACAATTGTTTTTACTGTAAGAACTGGACTAGCAATCATACACAATTTAGTGAATGCATTGCTATACAACAGACTTGACCCTACACTTCTTTCAGTTAAAAACTCTGACATTAATGTGGACTTTGCCAGTGAGGATGCAACTTTACCTCCCATCCCTGCCCCCAAACTGTCAAAGATCAAGAGTTAGTAGTTCATTAAACATAGACTGCATAAACGGAATGTTTCATTGGGTTCCAATTTCTCATAGATGAAACACTAGGGCTGCTTAGTGGAGATTAGCCAGATTGTGTGCAATGATACCTACTTTGCCTTTTAGGTAGCCATAAATCAAAGGTGTGCAGTTTCTCATAAAAGATTTAACTATTGTTAATAACCTCTAAACATACCTCCAGATTTATATTCAGCTGATATTAAGAATGCGTTCACATTTCAATAATAAAATCCAAAATAATCTGAGAATTTACTTCAATTTGCTGATCCCACATCTCAGATTTTGTTTGCTACAACCAAACTATTGACTTTTCAAAATATCAATCTGAGCAATTCCTGCCAGAGGTTTAATGTTATTTTTGTCAACCCCTTAGGGAGTTGAAAGAAGTTGATTCAGAAAGACAGTCATTTTCTGGTCATTCAAATCTGAGACACATAAATTATTATGATACTGTGTTTATTCAGGTAATCATCTTCTTGGGTGTCAGAAAATCTACTAGATAAAAACAGCAGTCCCTCTGATTACCACCTCAAGATTTGGGCACAATCCAGGAATTGGGAAAGGCATCAGAAAGTGATCCATAGTTTGTGTAACGAAACAGCAGAGGTGATGGTGACAATGCTAGTGGCAGCAGAAAAACAATGGAGAGAGTAAGACTTGAAAAAGAATTTTCCTATAGTGAGCACCTTCTGGTAGAAGCCTTTCCTTGTTAATATTGGTGGCACAGACTCCAATTCCTGAAGACAATGGGTTAACAATGCATAAATATATGACAACTCATATTTGTGCAACACATATAAGGCTTTCAGTACTGCTGTCCATACTGCTCCGTTTGTGAATGAGAAGACGACTTTGGCAATCACATTTAGAATTCTTAGTCGTTTTCCCCAACAATTTAAAGTAGTAATATTTAAATAAATACATTTCTTTGTTTCACCTTTCATATCTGCTTTCATGAAAGGAAAGCATGTAGCAACTGCTACAGGCATCATAATAGATTTCATGTGATCTCACATAAGTTCATGCCTTCATGAAAGGCAGGTCCTGCCTGACCAACCTGATCTCCTTCTATGACCAGGTGACCCACCTAGTAGATGAGGGCAAGGCTGTGGATGTTGTCTACCTGGACTTTAGTAAGGCCTTTGACATGGTCTCCCATGGCATTCTCCTGGAGGAGCTGGCAGCTCACGACTTGGATGGGCATACACTTTGCTGGGTAAAAAACTGGCTGGATAGCCGAGCCCAGAGAGTGGTGGTGAATGGAGTGAAATCCAGTTGGCGGCCGGTCACGAGCGGTGTTCCCCAGGGCTCAGTTCTGGGGCCGGTTTTGTTCAACGTCTTCATCAATGATCTGGATGAGGGGATTGAGTGCACCGTCAGCAAGTTTGCAGATGACACCAAGGTGGGTGGGAGTGTCGATCTGCTCGAGGGAAGGAAGGCCCTGCAGAGGGATCTGGATAGGCTGGATCGATGGGCCAAGGCCAA
>WAAD01005658.1:25377-60520 GCA_013389945.1 Fregata magnificens
CGCCCAACTGCCAGGCTAGGCAGATTAACGGCATTGTCAGTCACACCAAATCACCATGATTGTTACTTCACTTTTATGCAAGCATTCTGTTCCTTGCTAGTTTTGCATTTTAAAACCACAACAGCTTATTAAAAAAAAAGTGTTTGTGTACCAAAGTTTCAAGTAAACATTAATGTTTACTTTTGTATTGAACAGCAGTCGCAAAAGGAGTTATGGTAGAGGATGAACTAAGGGCCTGGAAACCACCAGCAAAACAAAGTTCATGAGGGAGATGGGGAGTTTGTCAAGAAGCTCTTTCAGGCCAAGAGGGCTCTGATTTGATATTAACCTAAGATCAAAGCATCAGTACATTTAATGTGCCAAAGACATTCAGAATGGCTCTATGGCATACTTCACGCTGGAAATGCTCTTTCTGCTTTGGAAGACTGTCATCGTGTGCCAGATTTAGACAAAAAACAGACAGTCTGAAGTACACTGAAGCTTCTATGAAAGCATTTCAATGTCGGTCTCTGCAACAAGATACTGAACTCCCTACCTTTAATGCCAGCAGGTGACAACCGAGCCTGATGCTCAGTATCTTGGGACTCATAACTTCTTATGGGCTCATTTATTTAAGCACAAAAAACGTGATGAACCCTCTAAAAACAGCCTTGGCCTGCACCAACTGCAATGAAACCAGCACAGCATTCCCCACATACTTCAAAATTCAGACTGCTTGTTCCTTTGCAGCCACTGCGTCACATTTATGCCTCCAGCTTTGAGTCTCTCTTCTGAGATCCCTTCCATCTTCATGACAGCAAGTTTAATAATGATCAGAACTGGAACTACATCCAGTAAGTTTAAAAAGTCTATGGTTTCGTTACTGTGAAATCAGTCCTATTTTTCCCCTCTATCAAGAGTACAGTGGATCTTGCAACAACCTGTAGCCACATTTGGGACAGTTTACATGGAAATGCTGCACAGCCATGTGGCTACAGTTGTGCATTCCTGTGGCACATGACATACCGCTCCAGATGGTGCTAATGGCCAGGCACCTAAAGTACATTTACGTCCCACTGTAAATCCACATCTTATCTTCCTTTCCCGAGGTAGTCACATTTTGGTAATATTATATGAATGCAACAGATGGGCTTTTCAAAAATATAAGTGCTTAGATGCTAAAGCCACTTTCTAAAGTACCTGAAGCACTGCGGTCTTTCAGAGGTACCTATCTACCTACACACTTCTGAAAATTCTGTAGAGTCCCTATCTGTATCTTTAGACCCCTAAGTGCCCTGTAAAGCTCTTGAGTACCTTCTGGAACAAAAACTGCCCTGTTAAAAAAACAGAGAAGCTGAAACTCCTGTAGCACTATCCATTACAATTGGATGAGTTGGAGGTAAGGAAATATTTGTTTATATCTTCATGTTGTCCACAAAATTATTCTGGATTTAAAAAAAACCAACCAACCAAACAAAAAAAAACAAACAAAAAAACCAAAAAACCTGAGTGACAGCTAGATGAATATCACTCCTACTGAAAAGCAGAAAAGAAAAGGATAAGAAAATTGAGCTCAGCTGGTTTGATTTCCTCAAATGCACATAGTGTTCCTTCTTAAAATTATTAAACAGGTTTATTGCATTAAACACCAAATCACAAAAGGGAAGGAAAATGTACAGTGTATTACCATCACTTAAAAATGTCTATATATATTAACAGGCAACAACTATATATAAAAATATGTATGTTATATATAGTGATGCAAATATTACATTTACCTTTTTTTTTTCCAAAATTTTGGAAATACTGTGATGATAACAGCCCCAACAGTACAAACTACATTTTCTCTACAAGATTTTTTCCTATTATTTTCTTTATTACTAGTCAAACTACAGGTTTTCCAAATTGCCTAAGCAGACCTCTTTCTGCAAAACTCTTGACTTTTTTTGCACTTTAATTTCTCTATCCATAAATGGAAGTAACAATATGTACTTCTTAGTAATAATTCTCTAGAGATTACAGGTGAAGTATCCTCTGTCTATCCCAAGAATCATTAGTTTGTAAATATTTTGTTCTGCAGCAATCTTAAATGGATTTCTGCCTACAAAAAACTTTTGTAAATAGTTTAACAGTAGCTCATCACTGCAATTCATGGCACCACATTTTGATATGGGAACAGTTTTAGGGCTCCTTGATGGTAGTCTACTTAAGTCTTTAGGAAAAACCTACTCAGGCAAAGGTTCACTGAAGTAAGCATGCTAATTTATATCAGGGCTCATAGCTGTAATATTTCTCTCCAAGCTAGATATAACCTAACTAGTTCAAATGGTATTTAGGCACCTGAAGATACCAATGAGAATCATAGCAAGATTTTCAGTAGTTATTTTTACCTTTACATTAATTCTACTCTGAAACAGAGTTCTCATGGGGAATCAAACCAATGCAATGGAAAAATTGGTCTATCCAGCCACCTGCTAGCTTATTTATAAATAAACCATAAATATGTACATAATTCTTTTCACTAAAACATTATGATATTCCTCACTATTTAAGATGCAACAAGATGACTAAAGCCAACATAAAAATTGACTTGCACAGACATACAAAAAATGTCACATTAAAAATTGTCCTTATAAATTAAGAGTTGGTCATATGTTTTTCAAGCTCAAAATTCTGGCTTTCCATTACTGGTTTGGTTTCTTCCCCCCCAATCACTCATCAATGCATTAGAATCAAATACAAAACATCATAGGCTTACACCAAAGCAATCCTTTATGTAGATTGCTAAAACAACAAGAAACTGATAAAACACAGCAATCAAAACTACAAGATAACTAGAAAATTAGAGGGGAAAACCCCAAACCTTACATGAAAAAACAGCCATGAAGCTCTTCATATGCCTGTGTTACCCTCCCAGTTCTTCAAATTTTTGATTCAGAATGCGGAGTCTTCATAATATGGCCTATCTTTTACTCTGAATTTGCAGGTCACATGGCATAGTGACCA
Organism: Fregata magnificens; assembly: GCA_013389945.1. Lineage (NCBI taxonomy): Eukaryota > Metazoa > Chordata > Aves > Suliformes > Fregatidae > Fregata > Fregata magnificens. The sequence goes on from WAAD01005658.1 coordinate 28,363, forward strand.
TCACACCTTAATTCAGCTGGGTCTGTCAGGTATTTCCATAAAACCAGTTACCAATCATTCGAGTGTATATTCTGTTCACCTGTGAGCTAAATTACCTTGTCAGTGCCTAGTCTTGCTTTAGGAGTCATAGGGGAGCAGGGTATCACAGATGTCTTCAATATAATGTTTGCAGAAAGCTTCAGGGAACAACCTGGTTGAAGGGGCAACACAGATAAGGTTGCAGCCCATGACAGTGTGTGCCATATTTCCTCTCCCTCAACTCTGTTAAGAGATGGTGAAATCCTTCCTGCTCTTTTTGCTGTCTTAGCAGGGAAGTCTTGGAACCAGCTTTGCCTTTTTGCAAGTGCAAGGATTGCAAGTGTTGCCCTGAGGAGCTGCATAATGATAGGTCCTGATATAGACCTTCACACACTCTATAGCCAATACCTGCATAACACAAGAACAACACAGTATATGTGCCATTTTTTTCTTCTGAAATATGCACAACAGAAAATGTGCACCTATTTCCAACATTGTTCGGTAGCATAGAGTGTCAAGTCAATTAGTAGATCAGAAAATTCTCAGAAAGGCAGTTAACTCAGATCAAATGTTAGAAATTGCAAAATTTTAAGCCTGTTAAACTGGTATTGTACAGTAGGATATGATTTAATACCCAGCCCCTTCCACAATTGCAGTCTGTACAGAGACAGAGTGAGACAATAGCATTGTCTATGGCAGTTTGGTAAGTTGTTACAACTCACAAACACAATCTATTCTGAAATATAAACAGTTTTCAAAGATACTGTCATATTTTCACTCATGGCCTAGAACTTGCTCCATATAACCACTCAATGTGTTTCAGAGACTTCTGCTGAACACTGCTTATCGTATTTCCCACCCTTCTACACTCTGATATCTGATCAGACCTTCTGCTCCATGTCTGCATTCACTAACCACAAGATAGCCTTAAACAAGATTCTAACAGACAGACTTTGTGCTTGTTTGACCCAGCAAGAAACTGGAAAGAAACCTTCATAACTTCAAATTTTCATACTTTTTTTTTTTTTAAATAGTTTTAAAGCAGACTACAGAACTGTTCACTTTATTGTGTAAGGATGTCATCCTTTGGACTGGAAAGACCTTTCTAGATAGAACAGCATACAACCTCTGCTGTTTGTTTTGATACCAAACAAAGTATGTCCTTGCCCAACAGCTTGACTTCTTTTATTTAGCTGAATTCATCTTGTGTATGAGTGCTTCTGTATGTTTACAGCATTAGGAGATATTATCTTAACGAAACTTTCTCAAAGTACACCTACCCTGTACTTTATAGGAGGGAGAGAATACGTGCATGCAACACTAGTATTTAATCCATAACTACCACAACTAAATGGCAGTCCTAGTAATGAGAAGGTGTCACATGTACCTTAGATGGAAAAAAAGATCTAGATTCTATTTCTGTCTCTGCACTACAGCACTTACTAACCATTGGCAACTCTGCTAACTCTCCACCTCTCCTCTCACCTAAGGGCTTAGGAACAGATACACACAATTTAAGGCAGACTCCCATTACATCCTTCTTACTGAGTATCACTCACCATTAGTGCATTATGATACAAACAAAAGACAAGCAAGAGCCTATCAGTGAGGAAAGAAGTAAAGGGCTATAACATTTTTACAGGTACATTACAAACTCATTTAAGCTGCTTTGTTATTTGTATATAATTAAATATCGCATTAAAAGAAATCATTACCTGCCCTCCCAAACAGCTCCTCAAGCAGCAATTACATTCACCTCCTACCAGAAACATTTGAATAATGTCCGTGAAAGGCCTTGAGACTAAACCCACCAGATGGGGTAGATGAGATATTCTGGGCTTTTGCATGAATTATTTCAATCCATCATACTTTGGAAGACTCATAGCTGCTGTAATACTGGAAAGCTTAATTCGATTTCCATTTATAAAGTAGGGCTTTGATGGATGCTATAAAACAAAGAATAACCATCTAGCTACTACATCTTCTCTGCATTTCTGTTGACAGCAGAGAACTGAGGGCTCCGACTCATGACCTACAGCAGTTTAAACCAATATGCCAGCTGTGACGACTGAGAAACCAACACACAGCACTCCTGCAGTAGCAAGGGTAGCTGAAGTGAATCTCCTGCAAATAACACCTGTGACATTTTAGGCCAGTACAACATATACCACTTATGAATCAGAGCCCTAAATAATTTTTAGTCAAAACTAAGGTATTGAATGGTTTAAAGCAAAAATAATTGTGTGCACACACTGAATCAGTAGAGACTTTGCAAATTAATTTCATGATCACACTAGCATTGTCTTAAACCATTTAATTTCTAGTGCTATCTCCTTATTCATTTACTCAAAAGTCAGTTTCTGGCTCAACTCTGGAAGGGAAACAAGTTTGAACACTGAATCTGAGCACAGATGTTACATGTTTCACAAAAAGTTACATTCAGCCCTGGAAATTTCTCTTTAGATTAGGTGCTAGCAGCTGATAGACACGCATGCCAAGAGAATAAAAATTTGGTTAAAAGTTAATATATAGCAAATTCTATTTCCCTAATATAAAGAATCCTTGGGGAGCTACAAATGCAACAGAAAACATTAATTTGTTTCCAGGAAGTGACAAATATTACTATTTTAATGCCCCTTCAGTTTAGAATGTCAAGAATGTCTTTATCCATATTCTTGGTGTTCTGCCAATAGGAGATCTGGCAAAGGACTCTGATGTGCTCTTTTTAATTCAAGCCCCTCTGCTGCAAAGATCTCCCACAGAAAAGTATTTATAAACCATAATTTATCTCCTCCTCCTCTCAGAAAATATTGCCAGACCTTCAGGCTCTGCCTTTTAGATATTCCTGATTTTCTTCTGTCTTTGCAAAACACACAATTGACTTGGGTTCATTTGGATTCAAGGTGCAGTAACGCTCCTCACATAGAGGAGTCAGACTCAGACTGGCTTCAGTATCCTTTAGTCCTGTGGGCTCATAAGTCACTGTCCCAGTGAAAGAGCTGGCCCCTTCCTGCCTCTGCTTTTGGATTCTGCTTTACTGGTCCCCAGGTTTTGGCAAAACTAGGCAGCCAGCTCTGCTCTTGTCCTGTTATGTGAGTCTATGAGATATCTTCTCTGATTTTTAATGTAATCCTTCTGAATGTATTTTCTTGTTTTCTTCTTCTTCTTTTTTTTTTTTTTTTAAATAATTTCTCATGCACTGATATAACTTTTGGCAATCAGAATTGTCCAAACAGCAGATTTCTGGTTGAATTTTGAATTCAAAGAACTCATATCAAAGGTAAATATATTACTACCAATTTCATTTGCATCTCAAACCTAAACTATTAGCAAACAGAAGAAAAGCACAGTCCCTGAGCCAAGAAGCAAATGAAACTTAACATACAGTAGAAAGGGTACCAATGAAAGTCTAAAGCGATACAATAAGACATACAAGTGAACTTCTGCACTAAGACAGGGTAACTGTGCAAATACTTATTATGCTCATACATCATCCCGTAACATCCTACATTTTCTTTGGAGGCCAAGCATGCAATTGTTTACGTTTAAACTGAAGCGTTAACAAGTGGCTCCCTCTACTGTTGAAAAAATGTCAGCATTGGTATTTCCTTCCAGAAACTGTTTTAAACTGTTTTGTGACCATCAAAACCATTATATAAAATTAAAGAACTGAAACGCTCAGTTTGGATTAATCTTTAACATTTGTTTTAAAAAGGGTGCCTGTGTGTGTCTATACCAACATACTTGCAAGTCAGCTTTTTATTTTTTGCTTCTATTTTTTACTAACATATATAACATAACTGAATAATATTTTGCTCAGCAAAGTTTTCTCTTAAAATTAATAATGCTAAAACTCAATACTTCAAATATTGTATGCTCATTTAACAGCCAGGTAGAAAATCATACATTACTTTGGATTTGAATCACAATGATTCTTATACTTAGTGACAAATGATAAGAAAATAAAACTTAATTGGTATATTTCAGCAGAACTCTAATGTCTTTGGAACATAGTTTCTATTTTTTTATTAAAAATATGTAATAATTGAGTTCTCTTATGTACACTGAAAGTATCATTCCTGAAACAGTTAAAAATGTACTCAAGTGGAGACTGAAAAGGGGAACCAATGCATTCAAAACTAATTTCCTCTTAACAAATGCCTACTTTGAATTAGCCATTTAAAATTATATAATGCAATCTTATAGAATTTATCTAGCCATAAGGCAGACAGCAAAACTTGGTTTTTCATGCACAGCTGCAGAGTTTTAACAGTAGAATGGACCCACATTCTAAACATAAATGCATACACACAGGTGAAAAATGTACATACCTAAAATCCATGTTTTTTAAAATTCATCAATTGTCTATCCCTTTTACTTGAGCATTGTAGTATTTCCACTGTATGGATAGGCACTTTCTCTGCTGTTGCAAAAGTCAGTTCAGAAATGGTCTTCCAAAACACAAACTACCCTAATATGGCACTGCAAGAGAAAGGAAAATCAGCAGCACCAGCACTGAATACTAGCACTCAAAGCTACAAGCTTTGCTTTTTTACAACCAGAACAAAATTATTTATATTACATAATGCCTATCTTAAAACTTAGAGAAAAAACTCCTTTCAACAATAAACTGTTGAACTTATTACAAAAATCTTGTACTTGTCCTCACACTAGGAATCAAAGTCTCAGGACTTCATCCTGGAGACGGACGTTCTATAAAATGTTAAAGGCAGGGAGAGAGTAATGCTGCATCACTCAGTCAATAAGGGATGGTCCCTGTTATTTTCCACTCAAAACACTGCTTCTAGTTGTGTTTTTTCAGCAACCAAAGGTTGAATCACACAAAGCATACTTTAGGAACAGACTTTAGAGAAAGAAATAAAGATTACAACATACGTATATTCTCACACCAGCACCTAAAAAATGAACATGTATGCAACCAGGATACACATAAGTGAAAGAAGACAAGTTCTTCAACAACCATGTTCACACAGGCACCAGGCAGTTTAAGTGAGCCTATAGTTAATACCAGACCCAGTGCAAAGAGAGAAGGCCATTTCCCTTTAAAACTAAGAACAACCAAACAAAGTCAAAAAATCACACTGGGGTTCTGTCTTTGCTTGATTAGGTAATTGTGTGACTTTGAAGTGATTCATCTATTCCTGATTAAGTCCAAGCACGAATATTTATTTTAGCACAAGAACATAACATTTTTCAGGCATAGCTCAATCATTCAGGACAAGAAAAACAAACCCCCAAAATCTCTGCCATCAGTTGCAGCAAATCAATTCATATGAACAGAAGCCTTGCTATATATTGCGATGAAAAGACTGAATCCCATCTCCTTTACTATAGGCAGCTACAGCATTTACACAGCATTTGCACCATTAAATCATAGCCCTAACAGGAAACACATTTGATTGTATTTTAGCAATTATTTAAAAACAGAAGTACAGTCTTGACCTCTCTAACACCCCTCACTTTGTATGTGGGCTGTTCAGCACAGTGGGCTGCCTGCAGCTTGCCATCTCAGTCTAATACTGGCATTACTATATTTTGTCAAGCCTAGCGGTGCAGATAGAGCAGTGAGATTTAAGCTCACCTAAAACGCATACCTACTGCGGAGCCGTCCCGTACCCAGCTGAGGACTTTGCTGTTACCACATGGTCTGCCGCTGAGCAGGGGTTTGGCTTGTGCTCCCTCATCCCCTGTTGCTTTCCCGCCAGCCTCTCTCCCTTCAGTGTCTCTCATTCATTCACTCTCAACCTGCCTCCTTCAGCTGCAAAATTGGTCCAAGGCATAGGAAACCAGCACAGCTGCTGCCCAGGCTGCCATACAAGCTTGCAAAGCCTTCCCTTAAGCACTGTGTCTGTCACCAGCCACCCTCCCAGCCTTCCTGTTTCCTCACCTCCCTTTTCCCTCCTTCCCTGCCTGCCACAGCTCACCTGAGGTGAAACAAGATGGACGCCCTCAGAGGCCTTGTTTTCCTCAGCAGCAGGGTGTTGTAGTGCTGGTTGCAGGGTGGATCATGCTGGAGCCAGCTGAGAAAAATCTTCACGTCAGCCCTGGACATCTGCCTAGGCAGGATAGATGTCATGGTGGGATGAGGAGGGATTTACCAAGGAGCTTGTTGCTGCGGTGAGGCTTGGGAGCTTGGTCACCACGTCCATCTCCCATACTGAGCAGTTTCAGGCAAGTTGATTCTTTCTTGTGCCTCAGTGTCTCTGTTTAAAAAATGGGAATGATTATGCAGGCCATCTGTGTGGAACATTTTGGTTGATATGAAAAAAGATACTTGTCAAATACTCTCCTTGACAATTCTGTAGTTCCTCACGTCAAAGCCCTTTTCTTCCATGTTTTCCACCCATTAAAATCTAAGCCTCAGATCTGTCTATAAAAAGAATGGGAATTATGTAGTAATATCCATACTACAAATTGACCCTCTGTGTGCTCATTCTCTGTGTTAAACAAAAGGTGATTTACAATGTTGTTGTTAGCTTATCATTAATCAATTAGTATTTCTTCATAGGCAAAACCAACATGTGGGCACTTGCCGTATATCCAGCATGTCACCTGCTGCCAATAGGCACCGTCTTGTCCTCAGTAAACTTGTGAATGGACCTATGTAATGCTCCCATGTGACTGTGGAAATAACTTGTTCAGTTCTGTAACATTCTCTTCCTAGAGATTTTTACCTGCTCATGTTAAGGTTTTCATCTTAACTTTTTTCAGTGAATAATAGCTTTTCCACATATTTTGACAATTTCCACGTATTTTGACAATTTTTCATGTCTTTCTTTCTTCATACAAGTTAGCATTAGGAAATAGTATTTTGCAATAAATACAACAGTATATTTCATATTTTTAAACTTATGTGCTTTTTCTCTTAGGTTCAGTCAACTCTGTCTTCCAAGATGATGGGAAAGGTGCCTGGAACAGGCAAGGCATTAACATTGGTAGGAAAAAAAAGCCCAAATACCACATTATGGGGCACACTGGGAAACACAGTATGAAGACACTTCGTGGCATTAGCTCAGGACACAGCCACAGGAATGACAAGGTCAGGCTCACTATCAGTGCAGGACTTGCTTGCAAAACCATGTCACTCACTTTGCCAGCACAGAACCCAATAATATATCTGAAGTGTGAGCTGTCTGGGATCGGGAGCAATGCAGGAAGAGTAGAGCGCTGTGGGATCATTGCTTAGAGCTGGATCCTGCTGGTCCCAAACTGACAGAGTGCCTTGGGTATCTGAACTGCACTGTTTGCTACACAAAGATCACAGCAGAACTAGACCACAGTTACACACTAGTTATCACACAGACAACTATTTGAATGCACTCAGGCGATTATGATACTTTATTGTTTTAGTATGGAGCTAGGAGATTATATATATATATCTCCAGGATTTTGGTTTTTTTGTTGCTTATTGCTGGGTCTTGGCACCTTTTTACTATCACGGGTAAACTCAGGGCTGTTCTGTTCACGTAAAAATAGTTGTTATCTACCTGGAATTATGAATATCTTACCCTAGACAACAGGAAAGTTCTGAGCAAGATCAAAGAAATATTCCTTTATCTTCCTGTTTCAGTGGAAATACCAAGAAATTGAAAGCTGTATTAGCGATATATACCATCTCACAGAAAATTAGTTTATTCTAGGGATCAGGAACATTCTGGCTACATTCGGACTTAGACTTGACCTTTTCCTCTGCTCATTCCACTCTGAGCACTTTGTACAGTTGATAAAGGAGAATCACAGACTAACTTTCTTGCATAAAAAAGCATATTTTCTTTGCTATTAAAAAAAATCCAAACAAAAAACTTGTTCTGTTGGGTTCAAGAAAGCTTTCTCGGTTGCTGTGTTTCATGCAGTGCTAGTTCTGTTGTGCACTGAAGAGGCTGTTTATGGATTTTTATGAACAGCCATACCTACAGTAAGCAGGCTAATAGGGAACTAAGAACAAGTGAAAACAAAACTGAAAGACACTGATGGTTTTGTTCTAAGCGCAGTTGAGATGCCACCCTGGGTGTTCCTCCACCATATGACATAGCATTGCAACAGCTCCACCCATTTCCCTCAAGAAAAATTCAGACGATACTGGTTATGTTTGTCATCTTCCCTGTTAACAGAGACACAGTGTTTAAAACTCAAAGCTGAAGGGACAATAGAACCTAAAAAAAGAAAAACAGAAAACAAAGAACCTTTGGCCTCACTTGGTATCATTTTACATGAAGTTTAGCTGTGACAGCTTCCTTTAATGTCCAGCAATAAGCTTCTGCTATCAAAGTCAATTAATTTGTCAAGTCTGTCCTCTGTCTGGGCAAAAGTGGTAAGGTTTTAGATAGCTAGTATTCCCAGCTAGGCTTCTTGTGTCATGCAAAAGTAATCAGCTACTACTCTGCTGAACACTTGATGCTACATTCCTCTTTAATTCCTTTCAAATTGGATGTTTAGCATAGAAATGAACAGCACATCAGAATTTACTAGCATTAATATAGCTCCCTAATCCACTAGAAGTGCTAGTTAGGTGAAGAGTTTACGTACTTCACCATGTGTCCCACACTAGATAGAACATGGTACTTATCTTTTGCTGCCCCTGCAGTGACATACTCCAATTTTTATCTTCTTCCTTCCTTGTGACAAACAAATGAAAACAAAACCATATTTCTTTATCTGCACTTCTGTACTGCACAGTTGGTTTCAGTTTTGAGTATACTAATATGCAAAGGAGACATGGAATAGTTTGTATTGCTCTTGGCCCATTTCCTTAATTCTCCTGACTGCCTCTAGAAGAGCTTATTAGGAATTAAGGTGCTGACCCAAAGTTCCTGTGTCTCACTCCAATGCAGAACTAAGCAGAATTATCCAATTCACCACCACTGTCCTCCTTGGGATCCTATCCCTGTTAAGGAAAAGCCCTTCACTGGTCATAATTTATTCCCTTACTACTTATTAAAATGATACCAACTCCAATCAGCGACAACAGACTTTAGGAACCTGCCTAAGTTTTTATGGGGACGGAACTTGGTGATCACATAGCACTTAGTAAGCACTGCTTCTTGGCAAACATGGGCAGGGTCATTCTGACCAGCACACCTGACTAATGAATTGCCCTCTCATTTACACAGGAAAAAAATTAATTAAGATTTGTCTATTTGGATGTAGAAACATATTCAAAACCTTTCTCCATCCTCACATGTGTTTTTGAGATGGTGTCATAACTGTTCCTAATACTTTTCTTTTGCTCTTGCTGCAATCATCTTTCAGTTTGCTCCTACTGAGGGAAGAGCAAGACTTTGCCTTCCGTTTCTGACGTCACAATACATGTGAAAGGGCCATGCAAGAAGACAGACTTCAACACCCTCATTTCCTCAGTATATTTCAGTTCTTTTGCATTTAAGCAAACAGCGATTTCAGAACCCAGGGAACTCCTACTGCAGACAAAGCCACTACTCTTATGCTTTAGGGTATAAGGCTCAGTATGTCAGAAGTTTACATGGGCTCTGTAGCCCACATTTTCTTCACAGTCTGATTTGATTTTACTAATGTGAACACTTAGCACCAGAAACTGGTTAAAAGGAAGGTATAACAGACTTAAGTGTGTAGAGAGTCATAGACACACAGTAATCTTCACTTTGCTCCAGCTCTTGAAAGTGGTCCTATTGGTCAGCTTTCATAAATTATGTTCCTTTTTTTCCACCTTACTTTTGGGATAGATCCCAGAACAGATTTAAAGGGGTGGAGCTGACTGTTAACTGCAGCTTATTAGTTCTGCACAAGACAGCATGCCATTTCTGTATAAACAGTATCACATCCTGTTAATAGCTTATCACAGCATTCAGATTTAGAACAGGCAGGGCAAAGACAAACAGGTAACAGTGCAGATTGTTGAAGATACTAAGATTATTCTGAAGGAGTATTGATAGTCAAAAGAATTTCCAATTTAAAAACGAATGTAGGTATCACATATCTTTCAAAGCATTACAAGTATCTTCTGTTGAGGAGAGTTGTGAATTTACACTTTCTACTTGCAACCTTCCCTCTCCTAACTACTCTAGCATAGTGTCTCTCAACCTGGATGAACAGGCAAATGGATTTTCTTGGTTTTCATTCCATGGGCACTAAGATTTTACTCATATCTACAAAGCTTCTTAGCTGCCTGTAATATCAGAAGGCTGCTTAGTATCCATAAGTTATTCATATAATATACAATTTTATCTATAACACTCTTACAGTTACTGTTATCTGTCTTGCATTTAATCTTCCTTTATATCAGGACGAGCACTTCAGAGTATGGCAGAAGCCTTCCTGCTGATCTTTACAAAGTAACAGATACATAGCGCCACCCCGTGACAGTACTTCAACAATACACCGAACATCCACTGCTCCCACACAGTGATCTTCAAACTGCTGTCCACAGACCCTTAGAAGTATAGCCCATTTCCAAAATCCACGATGCAGGCTTAAGGAAAGCAGGTTCACATATACACTACATAGAAGTCTTCGTATCTGAAAATATTAAAAGGGTCTGTTTTATTTCCATGGAGAAATAGTTCGAACTTCATAAGTGAAGGAGATACTAGTTCAGCATAGGTTTTCTAAGTATATCTACATTCTAGATACAAACACCAGCAATGATATCTGACAGTTGTGTGGCTTATGTTATAGTATGTTATGCGTGCATCTGGAAAATACATCTGAGTCACTTCTAAGCCTCTGACATGATTTTTACCTTTTGAGGAACGGGGTTTTTAAAAAGTGCTAACACTATTTAAAGTGATAACAGTTCTTTAGAACTGCCACTGCTTTAACAAGCAATTCAAGTGAAGCAGAAGATTTTTTTTTTCATAGAAAATATTACTACAAATCTGTAGTAGCAGCAGTTTTTAATTTACCAAAAACTGGCATCTATTAGCAACAGAACATACACAAAAAATATCTTTGTTTATACAAATAAAATTAGGTTCTGAATATTCACAAAGTAACATAACAGAGCAACATTTTTCTTCACATTGATATTCAAAGTTAGTCAGATCAGTTGTGATATAAAACCCCTGTATAATATTCAGTCAAGCACCATGGCAGACAGTGCATTAAGATCTCTCATGAATGGATGATCAGCTAGTATTTGATCAATCTTCTGTCTTTGCTCATAATCAGGAAAAATTTTTATCAGGGCTTCTCTTAGCTGTACTGTTTCTGAGGCAGATCTCTGTGGTGGAATTGCTAGACAAGCCTGTGGAAGCCATGTTGATGAACGATCACCATGTACTCTGTTTTTAGGCTGTCGACTGCTACTGGTTGGTTTGGGGACTGGCATGAAGAAAGGTGTCTCAGAAGAGTATTGTCCACTGCTCTGTAAAGCCTTTTGTGCTGACCGAAAATCTCTATGGAACAAAATAAAAATTTTGATTAAATTAAGGTAAAGGAGATGCTAGCTGTCTCTGCATAAACACAGAAAAGAAAAATGCGTATAACTCCTACACTTCACTGCTGCTCAGCTAGTTACTGATTGGAATCAAATGATGAGCATTTTTTCAAAGTGAAACAAAACAGTAGGTGTAACAGTTTTCAATATGAATCTGGCACGACTAACAACATGAACTAACATTTCTAGGACTAGTCCCAATATGCCGTGAGTACTTTACTTGGCAGAATACAGCAACAGTCAAAGCTTGTTTTATGGAAGTATCAACATCAGTATTATTGAGCTAAATGGATAAGAAGATACATTGAACACACGTACACTGACTCAGAACATGTCAAAATACCGACAGACCAAGGGGGCTTCCAGATGCTCCACAAGACTATTCCTCATCTACTTTTGCTCGTGACTGTGAGCTGTGCTCACATTTGGATCAAGGCTTTGTTTCCCTCATATGACATCCTTAATAGGGCAATGAAATTTTTCAGCAATTTCAGGATCTGAATATTCTTCCTTAATTATTGAGATTTAATTTCAGACTTTGAAAAGTTGCTGCTACTCTAAACTGCTAGCTCTACAAAATTTAGGGCCAAGTCTACTTCAGATGCCACCAGATAACACAGAAATGTGAACTGGAACTCATGTTACAGTCCATTCTCCTACCACCAAGGGAAACAGTACCTAAATTACAGAGCTCTATTTTAAAAGCATTTAGGTTATGACATCTCCCACTACTCAACATGGAAAGGCTCTCTAATTGCTCAAGATCCTTCTAGTTTCTGATCTTATTCCTGGTGCCATTTATACTTTCTGCATCATTTAATTCAAGTAGAAAAGTCTCAGGGAAGGAACAAAATTAACTCTTTACACTGGTACCTTTTATCTGTCTTAAACCCCCTCACCACACACCCGCAATAACCAAAGCCTAGTTCCAGCTCCAAGTTTACGGATAGGAAACAAAGCTCTTCTAGAGTCTTCTCAAAAGTCTCTTTCCATTTCTACAATCAACACAGTCACCTCTCAGAACACACTGTTTTCACTTTATTTTTCTCGGACACAGACGGCTAAAACAGTGTTCCAAATAACATCTTGTAAGGGTTTTGTATTCGAATTTGAATACTTTCTTAGCATTTCTTATTGGAGTTCTAGAACTGCACTTGCTTTTTTCATGTCCACATTACATGCTTATTTTCAAACTGACCTGTGACCTACTGGTATATACATGTCTCACTTTCCTCAATTGTTTCCAATAGCTGAGATTCCTGCTTATTCTTTGTATTAGTTCTTACATGTAGCTTGCCTTTCGTATTGATAATTTTATTTACCTCAATTGTTTCGAAAAGCTCTCTGAATACTCCTCACTGTCATTAGCATTTGTAATTCCTAAGCTGGTGAAAGAAGAGCAAAGAGCAGCTTATTTTCTTGTGCAAAAGAGCAAACCCATTCTCACGTCTGCCTAATGCAAAGCAAATTCATACTTTGAATACATGCACATTTAAAAAGTACAATGGTCTTAACAGAACAGTATATGTTTATTAATATTTAAAATTATGAATCAAATACAAATGTATTTAATAACAATGCCTCCCAAAAATCGTTTTATTAACAGTACAGTACCCTGAAGTGTGAAGTGAATGCCTCTCCCATGACAAAGAATATGAGTGTAGAGTGTTTCTTTTGTAGCACCTATTGTCCCACTGTGAATAAGTGATCAAGCAAGGTGTTTTAAATAACATCATTGTAATTAACAGGATACCAGGCTACCACATACCCAAACCACTGGCAGCTTTGTGCAATGTTGACACAGTTTGGACCACCTTTGTACGAAACCTACCACAATCAAATCTCAGAGGAAGTTATTGTCTTGCTTATCTTAGTTCTGAGAGAGATCTTGATTAGATGCAAATGTCACCAGCAGTTTCTGAACAGACTGAAGTAACAGGAAAAACATGTTTTTGTGAAGCTACTACATCCTACAGTGTTCTTGCTTAATTTTACTGTACCTTTACTACATAGATCTAACGAAGTGTTCAAGTGAACCAGGAAAAGTGTATTTCACATTTGAAATCATAACTGTCTCAAACAAAAGTGAAAACAGCGCTTGTACCTAGAACAGCCTTCACTTCGAAGGAAGTCATCTAATCTAGGTCCATTTCTTCCCAAAGGATCATCAGGAACCATAAATATGTCACCAGCAAAAGTGTACTGGAGCAACCTGCAAGAGAGTTCTTTCAAGATTATTTACTAACAATGTATTACACCCTCGCTGCCCTTCACCTTTGTAGCATAGGACAAGTTGCCTTAGAGCAGACACTTCACACCACATCAGGAGTCACTGAAACTTAACTAGTAACCCATTTTAGACACAACCAGCATTCACTGTCAAAATAATTTAATGGGAGCTTATGTGAACTGTTCCCATTGCACTGCAGAACACTGAGGTGTTTTTTTTTTTTTTTTTTTTTTTAGCTAGTGTTGGATGGCTGCAAATTTTTGCAAAGAGACCAGGGTGGAATTTTCTAGGTGATTAGAGAATACTATGTGATTGTTCAAACTCCCCTTCCTTGTAAGGATCTTCAATCATGTAGCTAAAATGCATATGTTATCAGAAAGCCACACAACTAGCAAACAGCATTAGCTGTTTACAGTTAAGACTCAAAGAAGGTTTTTTTCTGGAATCATTTTGGGACAGAGGGAAATCTGCATTAAAGGAAACCAGTTCAACTAAAACATGTCTGCAAGGAGAGAATTTGGTATAGTGGAATTTCCCCAGAAGTAAAACTAATAGCAGATGTTAACACAAGCTCTTAAAAAAACCACAAACTCAAATGACGTGCTAAGTATTCTTGCTAAAGTTCTGTAGGAGAACAGAACCTGACTTGGGTAGAATTCACTCAAGAAATAGCGCAAATACCTACACGATTAGCCAACATGAATTCAATGTTCTCCCAGCTATATTGTGAGAACCCAAGACAATTTTCAATTATTTGTTTCATTAGACCTATACAGACTCCAGTCACTGCAGTAGAAGTACCCTGAGATGATGTCAGGGAGACTCTGAGGGATTAGTGGGAAATTTGGGCAATATAAAATCATACCTTAATGGTAAAATGACCTGATTTAACTGGAGGGGGGAAAACCAAACCAAACCAAAAAACCAAATGAACTAAAAAAACGAAACCAGTTGCACAGGAGAAACTATAATTCACAGAGAATCCACAAGCTGAAGCAGGGATATTTGATAGCTAAGTGAACTCATCTAAGCCCAAAGGACACTCAGCAATTGCAGCAAAATGGCTACAGGGATATGTTGCAAGTGTTCATTATTTTGTTTAGCGATGCCGATTTATTGTACTACAGTAAAGAGTGATTGATTCTGAGACCTTAAAAGTGACACTGTATGTCTGCTACCATGCCTCCTTGAAGAAATGAAATGTAAACCAAGAAAGCCTGTGAGAATGGACCACAAAGTGTGTACTCTAACAGGATCTAACACTGAGCTTCCGAAGTGACAGAGCTCAGCTGCTACAAGCTCCTATTTATGTGAGCAATTAACAGACTTACATTAGAGAATATATGAATAATAGGGACATTAGACTGCTCAACAGACAATTATAAGGCCATGAATCAAAGTGGTGAAACAAACACAGTACTTTGTTGGGCTCTACTGGGATTGCATGACAGATTAATTGAAAATAAAAAATCCCACATGAAGTTGAGTGCCTACAACTGTAAGGACAGAAATCCTTTTAAGCTTTCATAGAAATTGAGTAATTACCTTTTTTGAATAATGTCTCTCCAGGCATCTGATTCTGTCACAAATTCTCTGAAGTTATCATTAGTCACAATAACACCTCCAGTTTTATCAGCAAGGTGTAATAAAAACCTGTAAAATTCATTTCAAAGACCGCTAAGATAGTCTGCTTCGCTGAAAATTGTCCAAAGATCTAGAAAACTAAACATTTCACCATCCAAGACTAATCTATTTGCATGAAAACAAGCACTCTGATTACCAGGAAATCACTTCATTTTGACCCACCATATAACTTTAATCAACGTTTTAGGTAGCATGGATTTATTTAGTAGTGCAGCAGAGTCTTCATGAGAGGCCTTTTTTCCATTAAAAAAACGCACAAGCAAACCCCCCCCAAACCTATGGGATTATGGGACTCTGAAATATTTGTAGAGGTAAATGGTTTGCTTTACAAAAGAGTACAGTATTTATTACACATTCCAACACAAACCTATTTCCATATACTTTTTTGCTTAGCATTAATGTCCGTGTTCTGCAAGATAGTGTTAAGCATGTGAGTTGTTTGCTCTGTCAACACTTGTTAACAGAGTGCTGCTACCATTTTGTTGTTAAATAAATTATGACAAAAGGTAACTATTCATTTGATAAGAAAATCCCATGATTTTTTTTTTTACCTGTCTGAAAATGAGCTTTTTGCCATTTGAAACTATTTTAGCAAAGAGATAATGGATGGCGTTCTTTTAAAGAAATGTGTACACTTTTGACAAAAGTGCAAATATGTTAGCACAACACTCATTTCGACAGTAATCTCACAGAATCACAGAATGGTTGGGGTTGGAAGGGACCTCTGGAGATCATCTGTCCAACCCCTCTGCTTGAGCAGGTTCACCTAGAGCAGGGTACACAGGACTGCGTCCAGGCGGGTTTTGAATATTTCCAGACAAGGAGATTCCACAGCCTCTCTGGGCAGCCTGTTCCAGTGCTCTGTCACCCTCACAGTAACGAAGTTTTTTCTCATGTTCAGCTGGAACTTCCTGTGTTCCAATTTGTGCCCATTGTCCTTTGTCCTGTCGCTGGGCACCACGGAAAAGAATCTGGCCCCATCCTCTTGACACCCACCCTTCAGATATTTATAAGCATTGACAAGATCCCCCCTCAGTCTTCTCTTCTCCAGGCTGAACAGACCCAGGTCTCTCAGCCTTTCCTCATAAGAGAGGTGCTCCAGGCCCCTGATCATCTTTGTGGCTCTCCGCCGGACTTGCTCCAGCAACTCGCTGTCCTTCTTGAACTGGGGAGCCCAGAACTGCACACAGCACTCCAGATGTGGCCTCACTAGGGCCGAGTAGAGGGGGATGATAACCTCCCTCGACCTGCTAGCCACACTCCTTTTTATGCACGCCAGGATTCCGTTGGCCTTCTTGGCCACAAGGGCACAGTGCCGGCTCATGATCAGCCTGCTGTCCACCAGCACTCCCAGGTCCTTCTCAGCAGAGCTACTTTCCAGCAGGTCAGTCCGCAACCTGTACCGGTGCATGGGGTTGTTCCTCCCCAGGTGCAGGACTTTACACTTGCTCTTGTTGAATTTCATTCGGTTCCCCTCGGCTCAGCCCTCCAGCCTGTCCAGGTCTCGCTGGATGGCAGAACAGCCTTCTGGCATATCAGCCACTCCTCCCAGTTTGGTGTTGTCGGCAAACTCACTGAGGGTGCGCTCTATCCCTTCGTCTAGGTCATTGATGAATATATTGAACAGGACTGGACCCAGTACAGACCCCTGGGGAACACTGGTAGTTGCGGGCCTCCAACCAGATTCTGCACCATTGATCACAACCCTCTGAGCTCTGCCGTTCAGCCAGTTCCCAATCCACCCCACTGTCCCCTCATCTAACCCACACTTCCTAAGCGTAAATACTGCACCTACATAGCATTTTATATGCAATGCTCGGTGTGTATATAACATATTAGTGTGCAAACAACTCCAGCTTGGCTGCCTTCTAAATTTTTTTTTCTACAACATTATTATTTAAGGGATCAGAGTTGCTATATTTCAACAAGGAAAATAAGTGCACTCTACTTTATATATCTTTTGCGTATCAAGTTCTGCAATCAGGTACGTGACTCTGCAATCTAACAAAAATAGGCATGCCCATGATGCAAAAGCCTGACAATTTTGTAGTCAGAAAAATAAAGTATGAATGATTATTAGTAGGAAGGAAGAAACCGAAATCCAGTCAACTGTAGCTAGCTGCAAAACACAATTTCAAAGCTGCAAACCACTCACCCATGCAGAATTAAGAAAGCTGGTCGTGGAAAAAAACTGAAGCAGCATGCGCTTTCAATTGTATCTCAAGACGGGGAAGATTTGGCAATAGCAATGTAAGCACCCGCCCCCAACACCCAAGAAAAAACCCTAAAGCTTACTGTTGTTCACTGAAAGATGATCCCCACATTTTGAAGTTGACCTTTGGTGCTTAAATTAACTTGGAAATTTACTAGCCTACACATTGTTACAAATACACTGCTCCAAATCCACATCTAAGTCCATATGCCACAATGGCATCAAGAAAAAAAAATGAAACAAAAGAGTACCTGATCAGGCTTATGCTAGTGCTCCCCAAACATAAAAGACAATTAAGGGATAGACTGATGATCAGGAAAGCATAAAAACATTACTAAAAGACTAATTTCTTCCTCAATGCAAGTGATGACATTTGAAATGGATTAGCCCCCCCCCCCCCAAATTGCCATGAAAATTTGCCATTTTCTATGAATTTCTGAAAACAGTATGTACAATATTATTAGAGAATTACATATAAAAATGTTTCTTAGGACAGTAAAATAACGTAACAGAGCTCAGTCTTAAGTCAAGACGCATAGCTCTCTGTCTAGCCAGGTTGAAGAACTAGCTAATACTACCACTTATGAAGTATTAAGCTTTTACAACCATTAGTCAGATGTTCAAAAATACTTTAAAACTATGTATATTCCGTACCTGTCATCATGAGCAGCAATTCTTGCTCCTAAAACCATCCTTGCAGGGGTTAAAGACAATATTCCAACATCCTGGAGCTGTGTTAAGAAATCCTGCTCTGTTAAAACATGAAACAACTGTTCTTAAAAACAAAAGCTTTCTTCTAAGCTATTTATAGATTTGACAATTAGTCTAAGATATAATTAGCAGAGAAGATAGGCTATTTTTGTACCTATTAATCTACTGAAATGACATATTGATAGCTGAAGAATTGCTAATGTTATAAAAATAGGGAGGAAGAGGTTGAAACTAGAAATTAAAGAGCAAACAAAACCCAAACAAAACAAAAAGGCCTCCACTTATGGCACATCAGTTAGCCTAAACAGCATTTCAGAGTGTCTCACGTTGTATATGGAAACTCAATTACTCATGCTGAGCAGCCAGACTGCTCATGCTTCACCTTTTATGAAGTATTCCTTCCCCATTCATTCTTCACAGAAGTATCCAAAGAAATAGTTACAATTTAGTGTAATAAAGAAAACATTAGGAAACTATTTCCCTCACCTGTAATGTAAGGATCACGTCTTGTTCTCCACTGTGGAACAAATACGGTAATATTTCTGTGGCCACGTTTCCAAAAGTAGTCAACAGCTATTGCAATTCCTCGACAGGAGAAGAATTTCCTTAGACCATGACTGGGGGGTGAAAGAACGAGAAGGGAGATTGAATTTACTAGAGATTCACTACTATGAATACAAAGAAAACAGAACAAAACCTTGCAAAGTGAAGCTGGAAGTTACACATACAGCCTCACAAACATAAAAGGTTGATGGATGTTACAGATGAGGAATCTTATAAATGGAAAGAGATCTTCAGCAGAAGAAGAGAATAGAAACATCACTTTGCAGCTTCATAGCTCAGACTCCTTTCAGTTTCATGGGCACAATAATATTTGAGTAATTAGAAGTGGGTTTAGCTTTAAAAAGAGGCCAATAGTGATGGTGTCCTGGTTTCATCTGGGAGAGAGTTAGTTTTCTTCCTAGTAGCTGGTATAGTGCTGTGTTTTGGATTTAGGATGAGAATAACATTGATAACACACTGATGTTTTAGTTGTTGCTGAGCAGTGGTTACACTAAGTCAAGGACTTTCCAGCTTCTCATACTGCCCTGCCAGCAAGGAGGCTGCAGATGCACAAGAAGCTTGGAGGGAACACAGCCAGGACAGCTCACCCAAAGTGGCCAAAGGGATATTCCATACCATATGAGGTCATGCTGAAAAAAAACCTGGGGGGAGTTGGCCTGGGGGGGGAGGGGGGTGCACAGCCGCTGCTTGGCAACTGGCTGGGCATCAGTCAGCGGGTGGTGAGTAATGGCATTGTGCACCACTTGTTCTGTATATTCTTTTATCATTATTATTATTTTCCCTTCTTTTTCTGTCCTATTAAATTGTCTTTATTTCAACCCAGGAATTTTACCTTTTTTCTGATTCTCTCCCCCATCCCACTGCGGGGGAGTGAGCGAACGGCTCTGTGGTGTTTAGCTGCCTGCCAGGTTAAAACACGACAGATGGTTTGCGAAATCTATTGATTATAGATTAAAATGATTGTAATGCAATATTGTGGTAGTTCCAAATGCAGTCCCAGTGCAAAACAGACCACCTTTGGTTCAACTGGTTCCCAAGGATTACATCTGAGAAGTTCTCTGATAATCTAAGATACTAGGGCCTGCTCTCCCTTCCTTTCAACAATCTGAGCTACCGTTTTCAAGCAAAATAATGACATTTCTTTGAAGAAAGATATTCAAAACACTGTATTTTAGTGGCAATCTTTTTTTTTCTCCCCCCATTTCAAAATATAAGATGTTCATTACCTGGTTTTGCAACTCAGTTGTAGGCTTGCCAGAAAAATCAGCAACTGCCCAATATGAGTGATACAGAGATTGAAGTTGATGACCTTGTGAGGTCCCTCTCAATCTGAATTATCCCAATGATCCTACATGCCCACTTAACACATGGCAGGAAGTCCTCCTTTAGCAATTAACTGTCTAACCAGATTCTGGGAACTAAGCTTCAGGAGAATAATGGAAGAAGAATCTTAAAATAAAGCACAGAAGACAGAATCAAAAATACCTCTAGAATAAATGCTTACAAAACACCTATTAGCACCTTACATAAGGCTAAATCCAGTTTTTGTTCAGAAACTTTTCCCGTCACATTTTCAGATTAGAGGCTACACTTAGACAAAACAAAGATATACAGTTAGAAAAGACACACTGATTCAGAACTGATGGCACGAACAGGCAAAGCACTTCTTAAATAGTAGTACATACTCTATGTTTTGAGTTAGATGTTAATTCACTACAAAGTGCTTCTCATAACAATAGTGATCAAGTGGTATTCATATTTTAAACCAGTCTCCTAATTAACGTGCAATTGTGTATTATAAGCCTAATAGTAAGCCTTATTAGTTTTGAATGGAATCTTATATTTAAACCCCTAGTTTAACTTACCAGGAAATATGAACAGAGTGTTCTTTAAAACATCTCCATGGAAATGTTTTACAGTGAAACTGAGCCTTTAGTAGCATTCATGTATCCTTTTCCAATTTTGTAAACTCATTTTAAAATAAATGTATCAAAATATAAATCTATCAAGGTTCTCTGAATTTGGAGAGGAATGTTTTATGTAGAAGGGCAGAAAAATGAGTAAGCTACATCTGAACTATAAAAGGCAAAAAAATCTGACTTATTAACAGAATTTCTGGAGGAAAAAAAAAATCCTATGCCACACTTGCCCTAATAAAATTAAGTGTTCTTGATGTCAAGAGCAGTCAAATAAAGGAATGCAATTGTCACAGAAGAGCTACCCCTCGTAAACCTTCCAGGTCATAAACTTAAAATGCAGTCATCATCCCCCCACTTTAAGTCAGGTATCCTAGTCAATAAACTGGAAAACTCTGTTAAATACTTTCACTGTATTAATGGCTGTCAATTGGACTTCAAGAGATGCAGAGGTCTTGACGTTCATGTTGAAAATTATGCCTTCTCTGCCCGTCCGTTCTCCTGTTTTAGAGCTTTAAACCTGCTGAACTACAGAGTACTCTGTTTTTGAAATGTTTTGAAGCCTAGAACAGCAGCTCTTAATTTGTCCTGGACAATAACAAACTCCTCCTCTGTAGCAATTTAAAAAAAAAAAAGCATGCAAATAGAAGCAATACATTTATCACATAACATGTAGAATTAAGGTGAGCTATAATATGAATAAATATGTCACTGCTAGATAAACAGAAGTATGAAATGCTTTATTTGAGCTAGGTAAACATCTGAAGGACAGCATATTACCACAGCAAGGTGGTTTTTCAAGATATCCATCTCAAAGACTGCAGCTGTTCCCCAGCTGCCATTGCAAATACTGGTTTTGGCTGTCCCAGTTCTTTACAAAACTGTGAAGACCCTACAAAGGTATTTCTGAAGTTAAACAAGAGATGATCACAAGCAGCACAAAGCACCAAACAGCAGGGTTGCTCTCCGGGACATATAACATTTTTCCCTTTGGTTTTGTAACTAAATTAAGGAAAATACATATTATTTACAAATAATTCTAGCAAGATAGAATTCCATCCAATTATTCTTTCATTCTGAGTTTCTTCCACATTTTAATATAATTTAATTTAAAATTACCCAACTCTCTGGCTATTTCAGTCTGCCCTGAACGGCCTGTTTTCAGAACATAAAAAGAAGCAATTTTTTAAAATACTTGTTAGTGGTTAGAGTAAACTCTGGGCTTTCTCTCATTCAACAAGCACACTGAAAGTACAGCTGGCATTAATACATCTATGTGCCATTTTTACTAGGCTGCATGTCTCAAGAGGAAAAATTCTTCAGCTTCTTGCAGTCTTCCAGAGTTAAGACACAAGGCAAGTAATTATTTGGAAGCCCATTCAGCCTTAGTCCAAGCATGTGGGCAATGCATTCATAGCCACCCCCCACCCCCCCCCCCCAACCACATGACACTCGGGCCAAAAAAACCCCAGCACAGCCATGGAAGCAGATGTCCATAACCTCAAGGTACTGAGAAGAAAAACTGAACACAATTCAAAGCAAAATTGAAAATAATTCTTCACTTTCTAAGATGTAAGAAAATAAAGAGGCTTTATTTAGCCAGGAGGAAGCTGCAGAATACCTACCTTAAAAAACCCCCAGGCCCCCATGCATTGATTATTTAGTAGGACATTTAAATATCTCGATGGTTCCGCTATTTTGAGGCAGTTCTCTGTCCTTTGCTTTCCATAAGCAGAGTTTTCATTTGGTTGAGCAGCAGGTGGCAGACGTTATATAACCATATTTGGGAACTGTACGTCAATGGTACCCAGTTACTATGCCCTACTCTAATGCGGGGTGTGTGCACCCCAGCTGGTGTGCAAGACAATCCATTGGGGTGCATGAAGGAAATATTAGAACATATTATATTAGCACATATATAGTTGATAAATATACATATATTGGGGGTGAACGCTCAAAGATTTTTTTACTGATAGGGTGTGTCGTGGTTTAACCCCAGTTGGCAGCGAAGCACCACACAGCTGCTTGCTCACTGCCCCCACAGTGGGAGGGGGGAGAGAATCAGAAGAGTAAAAGTGAGAAAACTCGTGGGTTGAGATAAAGACAGTTTAATAGGTAAAGCAAAAGCCACGCACGCAAGCAAAGCAAAACAAGGAATTCATTCACTACTTCCCATCGGCAGGCAGCTGTTCAGCCATCTCCAGGAAAGCAGGGCTCCATCACACATAATTGGTTACTTGGGAAGACAAACGCCATCACTCCGAATGTCCCCCCTTCCTTCTTCCTCCCCCAGCTCTATATGCTGAGCATGGTGTCATAAGGTGTGGAATATCCCTTTGGTCAGTTGGGGTCAGCTGTCCCAGCTGTGTCCCCTCCCAACTTCTTGTGCACCCCCAGCCTGCTCACTGGTGGGGTGGGGTGAGAAGCAGCAAAGGCCTTGACTCTGTGTAAGCACTGCTCAGCAATAAGGAAAACATCCCTGTATTATCAAGACTGTTTCCAGCACAAATCCAAAACATAGCCCCATACTAGCTACTCTGAAGAAAATTAACTCTATCCCAGCCAAAACCAGCACAGGGCGCTCAATCAAAAAAAAATTTAGGAGACCACCGTCCACAGTAGTCTTGCAGCCATCAGAGAGAGAAGGTGTTTATTCACCATCTTTTAATTCATTGGTTTCAGATGTATTTGGTTGTTCTTAAAAAAAGATACAAAACCCCATCCGTCAAATACATACACGAAAAAAATCTCTCCATATCAAAAAAAAAATAGACAAAGAGGATGTGGTGTATTTGTTATTTTCTACATGACCCCAACAATTTGCATTTCTCTTCCACTAATACACATTTGGGAAATAATTTTTAAAAGTTCAAGGTAGCTTATGACTCAGTTGTGACTTGCACTTTTACATCACTGTTTTCTAAATAACAGAGTCTGAACAATGAGGAAATAAGTTTGCTTTAACAACTACTTACTGTAACAAAACACTGTACTCAAATCAAAGCAGTGTCAAGAGTTATGGATCATGTCAGGCTTCCGCTTTAAAGTTAGCAAGACTGCAAAATGACAGAAAACCTTAATCTATTCATTCAATTAATTCTGCAGTGATTGACCTGGAAAGTTTTACTGTTGCCAGTCATAAGGGACTAGCTGTGGGCTCTTTAACATGGGGAAATCAATTTATAAGGATGATCATCACCTTCTTCAACTAATGATCACTTGGTAGGGAAGGTTACACATTAATAAATCTTCCAACATTCCTTCTAATAAACAGAAGTTACTTAGATTTACTTTTGACGCCTCATCTGTGCTATAGAGACTTTCTGGACTAACTGAAAACATTTCTGTATTACTAGGTCCTTGGTCCTTAAACTGCATTTGAAGCTAATCATGATTTAAAATGTATGGTTTCTTCTGAATGGGGAAAAATAGTGATCTAGCAGGAACACATGCAAATACATAAGAGGCCTGTCAAAAAAACAGGCAAAGTGAGATATATATTTTTATATGAATTAAGTTTAAAACATCAGCAGAAATATTTCTGAATAAACTATATGTCCACGAATTTCAAGGTATCATCTGGTAGTCTACATAAGTTATCAGCAAATACCAAGGCATCAAAACAGAAATCATCAGGCTAGGACTATACATAGAATCATAGAATCATTAAGGTTGGAAAGGACCTCTAAGATCATCAAGTCCAACAATCAACTAACACCACCATGACTCCTAAACTAGGCCCTGGAGTGCCACGTCTACACCTTTTTTGAACGCCTCCAGGGTTGACTACTCCACCACCTCTCTGGGCAGCCTGTTCCAATGCCTAACCACTCTTTCAGTAAAGAAATTCTTCCTGATGTCCAATCTAAACCTCCCCTGACGCAACTTGAAGCCATTCCCTCTCGTCCTATCGCTAGTTTCTTGGGAAGAAGTTAAGATTGATTCCCCAATTTGCTAAAATAATATTAACAGTTCTACTAGGACTTCACAAAAATAACAACAGAATTTATTATTTCTGTTCTCAAGCAAAACTCATACATATTACAGAAAAAAGGAAGTTAAAAGTATTTACTATCCCTAACAACTAAGGAAGTTTTGCTATTCCATGAATTTCGGTGAAATGTTTAGGAGCTACAGTAGCTCTTTCATAACCATGAAAAAACAATATCTAAGGGCGTATTTATCTATCTCTGTGAAACTAGAAGCCTACACCCATTTTTTTCCCTATTAACACAACTGTGTGTACATGCACATGCGGATCTGTGTTTACATAGTTACTTCTGGAAAACTGTACCAGCTGCGTCAACTGTCTGAAACATTAAATTCATTTTAGGACAGACTTCGACATTATTTTCTTATGGTACACAACATTATAATTTTTTTTTCCTGGCAAAGTTTCTTTTCTTCCCCTAAACAGCATTTAAGCACATTCTTTTGGGAAGCCTCTTTCACCTAATAGCTGGAAGTAGATGACACATCATACATGTATCTTAACCAGTCAGATGTGTTTTCCTCAGCCTAAGAGCTTCCTACAGAATTCATGGGATCACTTGGTAGTACTCTGGCCTATTCTTAGAAAATACCCTATTCAAGAATTAGTTACAACTAAATACAAGATAATATAGCTGATATGAGGCTCTTCAGGATTTCCAATCTCCAAGGTTAAAATCCATATTTTAAAATAGTTTAAGTGTTTAAGAAACACTTAAATATCCTAATCTTCCCCACTTTGTCTGGGGATACAGATGACCTTTGTCAGAATTACTATTGTTTTGCTTAAAGTACTCCATTTTGGTTCTGGCAGCATGATTTCAGAACGAAAACTGATTTCTGTACTTGGAAGGGTTTATGCATGTTCAGCAGAGGAACTCTGAATGCACCAAAAAAAAATCTTAAATAGCAAGTTCTCATAGTAAGTTTACTCTTACTTATTTTTGCATTGACGAGTGGAGCAGGAGAACGGTCAGTCAGTTTCTTCTTAAAAACTACCACTTCCCCATTAAGAAGAAGAAATATTGCATTTGTCGTTGCTCACTTTCATATTCCAAAACTACAAAAAAGCCCCACAGCAAACACTGACAAAACCTTTTGACATGCGTGCTTGCCAAAATTACTTAGTATAAAAAGAACAAATCTAAGTCTCTTCCAGACTAGAGCACAGCAATCAATTCAAGGATAGTTTCGATGAGACAAATGTTAAAATGAACCAAGTGAAGCACAAAATTTGAGAGATATAGGTTCTAACTGATTTTTGCTATTCGAGCTAGTTATAACAAACTTAAAAAAAAAAAGAAAATAAAAAAAGAAAGTTGTAATTGGCAATGCCCTCCAAAGTTGTCTACAACAGAAACATTGAAAAAAAAAAAAAAGGAATTAGAAGATATTTACAATAATGGAAAATCCCTGCATCATAGTCAATAAAAGGGATTTCTTGATCTTTTCACTATTAAGTATGCCCATTTCATAGGGTTTGTTTGTATGGTGCCTTGTCAGCCAATCTACTAAAATTATCAAACAGCCCTGCAATTGTCTACTATCATTTGCATACATTCTTTCAGGTATTAGGAGGAATAGGAGACAAGGTATGTGCACACACACACATGGTTCCCTATTCTGCAAGTTTTATGGAGGGGGATGGAATATTTTTGTTGCATGCCTACATTTGCAAAAAGTAACAGGACCCAAGCACTTATGTGTAATGTTGTTAAAGGACAAACACCTTACTACTATATAAGAACCTCCACTATAAAATTACAAGATGCTAAGAGCAAAAGTAAAAACCAAAACACTTTTAAGTTGATGGTAACTCAACTTCTTTGTTACGTGCATGCAAAGCAAATTAAGTTTCATGCACAAAATTGCTTGCAACAGAACAGAGCTCACTGAAATTACTTGAGTGAAGTGTTACATTGAGCTGGAGCACTGATACTTCAAGTAGGTTGCTCTGAAATGGCACAAATGGCTTCCAATTTGACCATTGCCTAGTAAGAAATGCTATAGAATTAATTCACTTTTCATTGTGAAACATCTTGTTATCAAAAAGGATCTCATCTACCTCTAACGTATATCTAGTTTTAGTTCCCATTGCCTATTCTGTTCAAGCTTGTTTCAGATTATTTTAGTATTTGAGCTTCATAAATCCGAGTTACCTGTTTTTACAAATTTGCAAATTCCTACTAGAGCAGGAAAACTGAGTCTTAAAAGGCTTTACAGAAAATATTTTCCAGAGTACTGCAATTGCCAACCAATTTTTAAGTCAAAATCAAGGATTTTCCTTATTCTATTTTAACCAGTTATTGCATTTGTTCAACATCAGACTATGTAATTTTTTTAAACCAAAGGTAAATTCTACAAGAATTGTTTCACGATAGAATATACCACAACCACACTGTTCTAGCTGGATTTGTGTACTGCAGTAAGTGTCATACAGTGCACCTGCTAAAAACTTCTGAATTTCCTTCTGTGCACAGTATCTCAACAAAGAATAATAACTCCAAACAAGTCAGTCATAAAAACAAATGCTGTCACTAAATGGAGAATAAAAACTATCAAAATTGCTATGTGTTGGAAATTAAAATGGCTACCGTCAATCTCATGTCATTTTTCATTATCAAGCCTTACCGTAACTTACCAATGCAGCCATTACCAGTAGCTGAAAAACCTTGCTGCGTACATGGACTGTTGGTCACCAAAAAGCTAGCTAGCAAAAACTTTACATATGCCACAGCAACCTTTTAGTCCCTATTTAATTTGAAAGTTCATTGAACTTTTAATAGAGATAGCTGAAAAGAACAATACTCACGAAATTGCAACATTGCTTCCATCAATAATGATATGTTTTAAATATGGTTTCCCTGGTTCATTTTTCAACTCCAGCCTGTATGGTTTTTTCAGAGATTCCAAAAACCTTTGAACTCCAGTAACTGAAGGATCAGGATGACGTCTGTGTGGTCCCACTGTCTCTCTATCAGTATTTGAAGGATGTATTTGTGAAGACAATACCTGGTCTGGGATCGGATTTGCAGAATTTGAGGTTTGGGAAAGGCGTTGGTTGAGAGATCTCACTTGAGAAGAGGAGCTGCAGTGTCCTAATTGGTCCTCAAAACCAGGATGACTATTCTGTACAGTTGAGGGCCCTGCAGATTTTTGCTGAACTGCAGTTTTAGTCTTAGTTGAGATACGCTGCACATCTGAGCTCCCTCTGGCTACAAAATCAACATCTTTTAGAGCTCCAGCTTGTACAGTGCCGAAAGTTACACCACCATCAGTTTCTGTATCACTTGACCTTGAACTGTGATTCTTACCACGGCAATAAATGTCTCTTTGTTCATAGCATATAGCTGAATTTTTACTGGAAGGAGAAGCAGGTTTGCACACCAACATATGCATTTTATCTTCTGCATCAGCTTGCATACTTGGTGAATCTCTTATTTTGTGATATTCATTTTTTGTCTCCTTTGAAGTATGACTGGATTTAAGTGGACTTTTACTGATAGAAATGCCTTTGTCTTCTAGCTTTTGTGAATTACTTGCATTACTTCCTAAAGGAGGATTGATAGTTCTAGGCTTTTGAGATGACTGTTCATGTTCTTTTTGAAATTTTAAATTTTCCTTTTCAATTTCTTCTAGCAATGTTAATGGCTCCACAGATTGTCCTAGGATACCAATAACTTTTTCTACAATATTTTGGGAATATCCCATTGTTCTGAAAAAGTTCACAAGAATCTTATATTCCATTTCCTCACTGATATCATCACCTTCTTTAAGGCAATAACTAGGATCATCTGATTCACTGCAGCTCTCTGAAAGCAGATCAATAACTGCATCGCTGTCTGAAGGGTTACTGTGTGAAGCAGACTTCACTTCCTGATCATTTTCCAAAGAGAATTGCTTTTTAGGGAGCCTTTCCTCATCATCAGAAGATCTTCTTTTACATGACTGCCTTTCTTTAGGCACCATTGCCTCTAACAGAGGGACAACGTTTATGGGAACAAAACTTGTTTCAGGAGCATCAGAAAACACAGTGTCCATTTGCTTTGTAAGCTCAGTTACAGGTGTCCCAGCATTGTTTCTTGCTTCCTCACCACCTGCTCTTCCATCTCTGTTTGTAGCGATTACTTTGGAGGCTTTGTTTTGTAAAAGTTCTGTTGGGCTCTCAGAACCTGTAAGATCTATGATATCACTCTCCACTTCACAACATTCAGTTTGTGTGAGAGCTAGGAGTTCTCTTTTCAGTGAGCTAGGCAAAATCAGTAAATCCATTGTATACTTATCTGCATGTGCTTCCACAAATTGTCTGAATTGCTTTTTAATCTCCGATTCATTGTCACTTAATAAGCTTTCATTATTCTTAAAAAGCTTCACAAACTGCTGAACATGACTTTGAGCCATAACAACAGCTTCTGCACCCCCCTTAATACTGAGCAATCCTATTTCTAGCACTGTTATATCAGCACAGGTATCCTGAATAAGACTGTTGAGGAACAGACTCTGTGCACCAACAAAGATGCAGTGCATATCCTTTGGGTAGTACTCCTTTTCTTCTAGTTCAGGTTCACAGAGTCCCTTAATATACTCCTAGAAGGAGAAAAAGACAGCTGAGTGAATATTTGTGAAAAGTATCAAATTAGTTTTGGTTAGGTCAGGAACGGATAAGTACATTAGAAAATAAAACCAACTTAGCATAAGAAATGTGAGAAAGTAAATACTGCCAGTAAACCAGATAATAGAGATAAAAACACAGATATCTGAAATTATTTTAAAATAGATCTCATAGAAGGCTAACTTTCTTTTATATCCTACTGTTTATAAATAAATTTACTTGAAACTGATAGTAACAAAGTATTTAAGTTGTAGCTCAAACAGTTTAAAAGACAAATAAAAGGAGATTTATTTTCCCATCCCCATTCTTTGGTCAAAGAGAACATACACTTCATGAACAAATGCCTTGCACTAGAGAATTCTACCTAGTCCATAAAACTGAACTTCTAAAAACAGTTTCTGAAGAAAATTTCCAAAGGCTCATCACAGCAGTAGCTAGCCTATATTTTTAAGCAGTTATTATGTGTTACTTATTCTATACTTACTACTAATGAACCAAGGACATTGATCCTGTGGCGTGGCACAATATAACTAGTAGCCACAGTAGTATCCACTAAAAGATACCCTATAGAAAAAAAAAATACGCTAAAACCAAACAAACAACAAAACAACTATCTGGACTCTGACAGATTCCCCTGTTAACCAAATAAAACATTTGTATTTTAAAAATACAACTGCCAGAGCACCTAATTACAGTGGGTATATAACACCAAAGAAAATCACACCCAAATACCTCAACAGCAAGCCAGCTTTCCACTATGAGGCTTTGAAACTCAGTAGTTTGAAAAAGCAGAGGATACTGACAAATGACTAAGAAAACTGCAGGCTCCAGCTAGTTCTGTGTTCTAGAAGTTCAGGGTTTCAATAGTTGTGAGTTTGTTGGGGTTTTTTTTCCCTAAAAAAACCCAACTCCTATTGCTATTTCTGCCACCTAGATGTTACTATAGGTAAATTCACTATACTACCTTGGTTTAAATGTGTCAGAGTTCAGAACTCTGTCAATACACTATACTATTTCTTCTTTCAGGTAGCATTATTTTTCCCCAAACTGCCTCTTTCTGTGCTTAAAATTCTGTAATGTAGTCAAACCAGTTTCTAAGCTGCAGTCATTGTATTTGCAGACTCCCAAGTATACCAAATTTTATTATCTATCTTTATTCTCTGAAATTAAACTTCTCTTTTAAATAGAACTGAAAACCAGTACAAGGTAATGAACAACATAACACCACTTCCTATCATCTCTTGAGTTACACTACCACAGGTATCAAGGCAGGCTGCTTCAAGACCATATTAGCACAAACTGCTTCTGCAACAAAATCCACAGGATTACTTTTCATGGCTTAGTTATCATATGATCGCTTTTGCAGAGCAACAGGACAATAACATCATTAGAAAAAATGATATTCAAAATTTGGGATTTTTTTTTTTTTTAACATTTACTAAACAGCACTGAAGAATGAATACATTGCATGTGACTGATGAATTAAAACACAAATTGCTATCACAAAACCTTTTAAAGGGAGACAATAAAGATGTGCAATTGTTCGTACTTTCTAGTCAATACTCCCTCCAGATGGGGTCTGAAAACTGCTCCACATGTAAGGCAAGTCACATCTCCCATTCCCTTTAAAATATTTGGAGTAGGAAACATTTTGATATTGTTAGGAAAAGCAGCAATTAGAAAACGGAAATCTTGTGCTGTTTGTTTCAGGCTTTAATTTTCCGGAAAAAAGAAAGTTGTACTGGAGCCGCCTGGAGAAGAAGAATAGCTGTTTATGGTACCTGTAATGGTTTCTGGAGTCTCTGAGCCCAAATATACAAGCAAATTAGTTTAGAATCAATTTGAGAGCCAAACAATTCAAAAACCTCAACCATTCATAGTATTTTCCTTATAAGTCTTAGGCACTAGACAGTTAAGGAATCCAGTTTTTGAAAGTGGACTGCCAAGTCTGTGAATTAAGTCACAAAATACATGCTAAGGATCCCCACTAATATATATATGTGTATTTAAACAACAAAAAGACACCAACACCCACATATCGAGATTTTGGTTCTGAAAGCCACCTTCAGCCTAGCTAGTGCTCACACTACCGTTCTCATCACATAATTCAAACAGCTATAGTTGCCAGGTCCATTATGAGTAATATTAATTTCATCTTTACTGCTGAGCTCCCCCAAAGGTTAGTTGCACAAGAGAATTAACAAAATAGTTCTGTGAAGTTGGTTCACAGCAGCTAGTGTCACAGTCAGAGACACAACCAGCCTAGGCGGCTCTCTCTTCTAACTTGTTTAGCGTTCAGTTAAAAAAAAGAAAGCTGTCTGCTCCAGCAAACAGACTGGTGAAGCAGTCTGGATCTGCCAACTTTTACACTAAGTAAATATAGGCCCTGTTGAGTTGTTAGCAAAGGCTTGGCTAACAAGCTACTAAATGCTACAGAATAAGTTAAGTCTGTAAAGCAAGCGTAAAACATGGCAACACCCAACCGACTCCGAAGAATTTCTTCACTTAGGGAAGGAAAAGGAGAGCGATACGTTTTAATCGCGCTTTAAAACAAGACTTGGCCCATTCTCACGGGTGTCAAACCCCTCACGCAGCTACAGGCAGACGGCAGCAGTATTTCGCAATGTGGTGACCGCAGCGCGCTCGGCAGTACGGACGAACTTTGCACTTCTCGGCTGAATTGTTTCTCTCTATTCTCTACGCTTATGTCAACACCAGCGGAGACACCCTGGCACCTGGAACACACCTGTTTGCCAAGGCAGGACCGCTTCTGTTTCCTCGTCAAGCAGTGACTTTTCCCCCACCCTTTCTTCCTCCTACCCGCAGGCAG
>WAAD01005669.1:4342-15958 GCA_013389945.1 Fregata magnificens
TTGCTTTCTTATTTGCAGAAAAACAGAAGAGGTCTGTTCTTGTGAATACCAGTGTGGGCCATCAGAGGTTATACCACAACATCAACATCTGAATGCATGGGAAAAATTTTTTTTCCCCTACCTATGTGTAAAAAGAAAACTATTGTGTGCATAAACATGTAAACACTTTATTTTACAGCATAGCACCTCAGTGCACAATTTCCTTGTGTAATATGACAGTGAAACAAAAACCTGAAACATCATATGACAGCAAACTGTAGGCCCCCATACTGGGTTTAGAAGACAACCAAGTTTTAACTGCTCGGTTTGTCCTAACCTGAAAAGCTTCAGAAGCCACTAAGTACATTAACAAATGATACTGGTGTATATCAGTATTAGTCATTTTAACACCCGTTATAGAATAACATGGACATCAGTATTTTGATCATTAATTGTCTTTGCATCTTTAACACAGGTTGGCATTATGACATCGGTTCACTGCTCACTCTCAGGTTTAAACAGTCCTCTGTAAGTATTCNGTGTGCTATTCAAGAATGGGCAGAGTTGCCATCGCCAGTGAAAGGAAGAGAACTCTGAGATAGGAACATAGAGTTGTCTGCTGTTTTGACAGACAACCTCAAGCACACAAGACTGCTCTAGTACAAATACTCATGAGAGATACTGGAAGAAAACAGGGGCTTCCCCCAAAACTAAACAAGTAAATAAAAGTTATAGTACTCATGAATTCTGACATTCCTATGGTGAGAGTAATCACTATTCAAATACTATACTATATTCAACCACTATTTGCTATAGAACACATCCATAAAAACACATTACTATAGAAATGTACCTAACTAGCAGATAATGTGGAATTAAAAATTTATTTTCATTGTACAAAACTAAAAAAAAAAAAAAAAAAAAATATTAAGAGTACTGCGTTCACATCACAAAAGGCTATAAACTGGTTTTGTGCAGACATACTGAGATCACCACTCTGTTCTTGCTACTTTGGATGAAAACTGGGAAGCAAATTCCACAGGCCTAGCATCCTTAGTACAAACAGCCTTTCTTCAACACGGAGCAGGATACAGCTGTCATGTTTTTACTGACCATAGATACTGACAGAAAAGATACCTGTTCTCACTGAAGTACACATTCAGCTATTATGGGACTTCAGTCCTCCACCTTCAGAGCTAGATTCACAGCTCATTTAGATACCCGGCAAACAATAGAGAACTGCCCATAAGATAATATTTCTCTTACAATTTTTATATCCTGTGAGGTAATTGAAGCAAACATATAGCCAGCCTTCGCACTAAAGGATGAACTGAAAATTTCGAGTGCCAGCAGGTGGCAGTGATGATTCAGGAGCTGGTCTCCTACAGGCCTTCAAACAGCTTATGTTTTGCAAGCAAAACTAAACAATCTGTAATCTGCTGCTGTAACTATACAGTAATCAGTGGTTTTTTCCTCACACCTAACTTTTCAGCAAAAAGAGCTTCCTAACTGCAGTAAACTTTTAAATTATTTTGTCCCTATGCCAAACACAAGTAACAACATACAGGACCTTGTAATACATGAAGTTCTGTTTTGAAGACAAAGTCCAGGAAACTTCACTCAAAACTGCAATTTCAGGATCATGTGCAGGGAGCCAAGGGCTAAACACTTCTAGGGAACCGTAGGGTGTATTTCTCAGTAATTTACTACTTCAGCTACAGCCACACTTCCCTGTTTTGGGGAGTTCTCGTTTTTCTTCTTCAGCAGTGTTGTTTTGTGCCTCTTTCTCCCACCTTCTCTTTGTCAGCTTCATAGACGAAGCACCGCAAAATCCTTAGAGCTGAAGGCAGGATTCTTCTGTTTCTGGCAGCCAAAACACACCCTTCTGTAAGAAAAACTTTCCCATATGATAATTGGCAGAAATCAGCTTTTATACTCTTCTCACATTCTTCTTCTACTGACATGCTTGCTTTTTTACGTGCTTGCTATTTTCCCCACACAAGTAATCGTCAGCACTTCGAAGGTGAGGCTAAAAGTACTAAGCCTAGACATCTCTCCTTCAGAATAGCAATAAGATTTTACAACTTGTCTTGCATATTTACATGTACAGCCAGTTCTGTCATCCTAAGAGTATCGACTGCAATGGACCTTTCACTACCAAAGTGCTATTCTTTCTCCTCAGTACTCCTCACACCACAGCTCCTGCATACCTAGCACATTCCTCCTGTTTCTAGAACTTGTTTACTTAATATAGCTGTAAACAACTGGAAGGAGTCAGAAGACAGCTTGCTAAGGCTGCAAGGACTAAGAACTAGTTAGGTAGCCTTCAGACTGGGCTTAGAAAGAGCCTTCAGATTAGGACTGGAGACCTTATGTCAGGCTAATTCTGGTAACACAAGTTCACCTACAGAGATCTACAAGCAAGGCCTCCAACAGAGAAGCTACTTATAATCACAGCAAAGGAGGTGCAATGAAAGCAGCTCCACAAATGACACACACCCGCAGGAAAGGATCTCACCTAAGGAAAAAATGCAGAGGGAATAAGGAGCTGGCTGGCTGCTAACAACTCTGCTTTCATGTATTATTGCAAAGCTACTACAGGAGTTAAACTGAGAAACAGCGTCTGTAACGCACAAGCTGTGTGAACAAGCATGGTTTTGTAGGATGACAACCTTGTGCCTTTGGAAACACTCAAGAACACTGGCTTTATGGTGTCGAAGAAACTAGCTTGCTTGGAGCTCTGCAAAGCTTAGACTCAGTATGATAATAATTCATAACCAGAGAGATTTCAGCATTAGTTTTCATCATTCAAACTAAGCATTGCTTTCTGCCCTCACTCACATCACTTGGTGTAGGACTTCCATGCCATGAGAGGCAGCAGGGGCTGGAGAACAAGGCATTGTAACAGGATGCACATTTTGGGGCTCATTCTGACTCTGCTGGTTTACTAAACAAGCCCCCAACCCACTCTTCTTACCTGTTTCTGACAGAGAAGCAGGCTCTGCCTCCAGGCACACATTTAAAAGATACAGACAAACCTCCTCAACAAAAAATGAATTGGCTTTTTTTTTTTTTTTTTTTTTTTTTTTTGGTTCTTTTTGTTTCTTACAGAGTTCTGACAACAAACTGAGACTCCACAACAGGAGCTTGGAGACCCAAGATTCATGTTTTGTTATTACTCTAGCACCTTAGTGGCAACACTAGGCTCGTATCAGTGTCTAGCACAGCTAGATCTTGAATATTTAGTGTGGCAGATTTCCAGTTCTGTGTCCTGAAAACAGGTAAAAATGAGGGATGGCCTGGCTTTTCCCAATTATTGTGCAAAGTTAGTCTGTATCTGCACTGACTTAAAACCTCCACACTAAAACTGCAGTACTCCTTGTTGTTTGTGTATCTTCACACTAGGACGCCATAGGATTCAAATTGAGATATTACAGCATAGACTGAGATGGTGAATCCCAACTTTTGTTTTTTTTAAATAGTAGTATTGTCTAAATCAAGGTGGTAGTGAGGAAGTTGACCAATGTCTCATACCATCAGTTACATCAATGGAAAACACATGCAATTACCATTTCATTCTCTAATACTGATGACTTCAGTACCGACCAAAAGAAGTTTCACTTAGAGCACAAACTCTTGTCCTTTACTAGGTGTTGGCAGTCCCACTTGTAAGTATTAGAGGAATGCTGTTCTGATAACCCTGCATTTATGCTTTTCAACTTCATGCTAGAAGCCCCTCAAGTCCCACTACTCAACCTTAGACCAGCATAAGACAGCACTGCCCCTGAATTGAGTATCCCACCTTTTGCCTTGCTTACACCCCATGGTGGGACAGCTCCTGGTGCAGTTTCATACTGCAGCAGATAAAAAAAAAAACTTACCTGGCAAAAGTGGTGATAGCACATAATACAGGTAAAATCCTTAAGTTTTAAATTTTGAGTTTTATATTCTAGGAACTAACAAGTCCTCTTCCCAGAACTAATCACACATCATTTTTAGCTTTAGGATAAGAGGTTACTATATACCAGGTTAATATGATGCAATCAAGGTATGGCATTAATTTTCAGACCTCCCTGGATTTTTTCTTTATCCAGTCCACTTAAGAGAAGACTATGGAAATACCTGGAGATTTTTCCTCGAGGAATGTGTTCTACCTCTTGGAAGAGCTTGGCCACGGCAACACCATCTGCTGGACGAAAACTGGCTCCCTGTCTCACACAGCACCGTGTGTTGAAAAGCAGCTAGGGAGAAGGTGGGAGAAGTGCATGAGAGGTTATTTGCACATTCTACCGCCACTGACCTGGAGAGCTGCCCAGAGGTCCTGCTCCATTAGAAGAGACAAGTTACAAGGTAGAGACATGACAGGCATGCTTACAGTGCACACAAAGCTGGCAACCTCCAACAGAGCAACTGTTGCAGAGCAGAGGGCTTAGCCTCTGATCAAGAAGATGGGATGCTATGAGACCTAACTGCTCCACCACATGGAAAAGACTCAAGTATATTTTAGTCACTTTATTTGTATCTATATACATTACATGTTGATTCTCCAAGTAGTCAAGGCAGTTATTCTCAAATAGTTTAGTACATCAATTTTATAAAATACAGCTGAACCAAGGTAGATTAGAGATACATACATTATGGTACATTAAGTGCTTTGAATAATGATTAGTCTGGCCACCTGCTAATGAGCAATTCATTTGGTCATTCTCACAGAGGAGAGTCCACTCCACAGGTAACTCCCCCTGAGCCCAGCAGAGCCACTTAACCAGCAAGAATCCCTCACGTGCTTTTGGGGGACAGAATGTATCGCTGGGCCACTACAAGGCATTCTGCTATCTACACAATGACTCAAAGCAAGTCATCACTTCTGACTGGGACAAGATTTAGACATTTGTCATAAGGCCTCAGATCAGTCTTCATGTTTGCAACTGGGATTTGCTTGCACACATATATGCTAAACCTGTGTTATAAATAAAAAAAACTCTAATCAAAGGGCTCATGTAATACCTAGGCTGTTCCCCTAGGACACTCCTTAGGCATGCTGCAGGGACACAAACCTAGCAGCCTCACAAGGAGCTCTCTCAAAGATCTATTCATGCATCTCTTCAATACATTTCTTCTGTATTGCTCTCCTTTTGAGAAAGTCAGCTTTGTAGCAAGTGAAATGCCAGGACAATTCTTATTCTGAAAAGGGAACGTTTGAGGAGTTCTGTTCAGCTGCTGGGATTTGAACTAGAAATGCTTACAGCTTTATGTCACATGGCACCCAATTCCAGTTGATGCTGCAGCTACTGTGTTACCCATGACTAGCAGCTTGCTGTTTATTCCAGTCTGGTCAGGACTAGTCTATCAGCCACATGCTGACCCAAAGTTAGCTGTTTATGCCAACTTAAGATCACTCCTGCAAATCTCTCTCACTGCTATAACTTCAGCCCAAGAAGGTCACAATTCACCCTTCTGGGCTCTGGGTTCACTGGCTGCAAAACAGCTCGCCAGTGGAAGGTTCTCTCACTTTTACAGTGCTGAGGGCCTCATGCTGTCATGTGCAGGGGAACATTAGCTACAGTCAGATGATCATGTTGCTTTACAGCCAGCTGCTTGGGACTCTAGAAGACAAGCAGTATAGAGCAGCCGCACATCGCTGGAGTAAGGGTTACTGGTGGCAGGACAGGGCTAGCACGTCACAGCTCTAAGTTAGCCTAGTGCAGATGCCATGACACGACCCATATTCATGCTCCATCAACCAATCCACATACTGACAAAGGTGGAAGATAACATAACCAGCTGCTGTTGGGTCACCTTAGCTGGTCAGGCAAGTCAAGTTTTTTTCCCTGTAAACTTCAGGAGGGGAAGGAGGAAGAACAATTGTAAACTTTAACTGAGACTGGAACAGATTCAGGCTGTATGGCATGCTCTTTCACATCAATGGACCAAGACAGAAGGTAGAAGCCATAGGAGTGAGAGTAGCATTGAGCTGAGGGACTGGTTGGTTCGTCATTACACAAGGCCCCACATACAGCTAGCCATCCTGGGAGTACATTTCAACACAGGGGGCAAGATGCGTCCCAGAGGTGGTCAGCTGTACCTGATGGACTGTGTTGGACCGAAGGGATTCTGGGCCAGAGGAAGCAAGAAGCACTGTGTCATCTTTCCACAGTACACATCACTGCAGCCTTCAACGCTGCACCCCCAGAAACAATTACATTGTACAGAGGAAGTGAGAATATTTTCATTTCTGCTGCTTCAAGGTCAGCATCTTTGCTCATCTTCCAGTAGGGCTTTGCAATGGGGTGGGGAAGACTTCTTCCAACACAAATGACTGTTGCCTCCTGGCAGCTCAGACCTAAGCTGCACTGGTTGTTTTTGGAGCCAACAGTTCAATTCTCACTGCTGGTATTTTCCTTTCTCAATGCTGCACAGCTGCCACTCCTGAACAGGGCCACCACCATCTGCTGCAGAAGAAAATACTGAACGCAGGAGGAGTGAACAAAAATACACATTTCAATCCATAGTTACAGTGAAGATGGCATTACCAGGCAACTGGTCAGAATGAGCAAGTGGTCATAAAGAGCTATACTGTCCCAGACTCCATGTACGTTTGAAGTCCTTCCATCAGACTGGAAGTCAAAGGACAGTATTCTTGCCTCCCAAACTCATAAAAACCCCTCTTATTCACTGGCCTATATTATAAATGAAGCTAAAAAGTAAACTCATCACCTACAAAAAACAGGTAAAAATTAATAAAAATGGAAAGAAGTGCTTATTGTCATAACATAGAGATTCACAGATCTCTGCACATCTTAACCATCATACAAGATACCTGTTAGTTCAGGTTTTTCTTTTTACAGAAAAAGACAACTACATTCATCTCAGTGGTGCAAAAAAAAAAAATCTAATACTGCTGAAGAGACAGTTTTTCCATTGGGACTGCCCAGTGTGATGAGATCTAGATGCTCAGTCTTATCAGCATGTCATGAATGCAAGAAAAACATTCTCCTAGCAAAGTTTCAGCATGAGGTAAATGCATTGTTTGTTGAAAGTCCTGGGGAACTGAAATGGATTTGAAGTGATCTGCCAGGAATGATGGTTTCATTAAGGAGAAAGTTGTCACTCTAAAGCAGTATGCTTCATTTTGTCTAGCAACTTAGTGCCCTCTATGGAAAGGGTTAATCAGCTTCATAACTATAATTCATCAAGTCCTGTTAAATTAAAGGGTATATTTTTTAGTTACCTGTTTCCAGGGATTTGGGCAACATTCAAATCAAAGTACTGTTTAGGATTGAAGGGATATATTTTGGATTTTGCAGTATGCTGATGACTGACAACCCATTTTTATGGGATTCAGCTAAAATGAAATTATGACAGAAAAAGACAGTTGTACTGCAGTAATATAACTTAAAAGATGTAGTGATATGGCATTATAGCTGTGGAGCTGCCTTTAAAAAAAAAAAAACAAACACAAACAAACAAAAAAACCAAAACACTGTTTACAGAACCCAGGAAAAATTGAAGCTACAGGGCATAAGCAGGACAAGTTATTCATGGATCCTAAACAGGTCAACTACAGACCACTGCAACAATAGCAGAACTCAGGAATTAACCTCCTTCTCTCACCCACCCACCCACACAAAGGGGGGCGTTATTTCACATTTGCAGTACCACACATCCACTACAGAAACATGAGCTGCTCATACTCAACACCACTTAGGCAGTGCAAGACTTACAGAGATCATGTACTTCTACACCATCATGAACTGGACAGTATCTGTTTCAGTGCTCTTACACAGAGATAGCATCACCTTCCCTACTGACAGAGGGAATATCTCTTATCAATGCTGTTCAGTGGTACCTTACAGCTTAGATCCTTAGTGAGGCTGGTTTGCTTATCAGCCTTCAAGAGAGGATTAAAGTGCAACAAGCAGATTTCACACTTCACAACATGACACACATGGTCAGTGTAGACATGGAACTGCAATCCTCTTGCTTACTGCTGGACAGACTGCAGGAAGAGAGTGGCCTATAACGTCATTGTCCTCTTGTGCTTTCCCAGTATAGGCTTTAGCTTAGCAATTCAGGCCCAGTCCTGTCCAGTGGTCTGGCACCATCAGGAAATACTTGTCCATAGCTTCACAAAACCTTGTCCGGTACAGTTCTGGAGAGACCACAGTTGGCATCTTACCTAATGTGTAAGAGTCAAGAGCAGTTAGAAATGGACTAAAGAGTATACTGCAGTACAGACAGATGTCACGTGAGATTACAACACCAGACAGCATAATCGTGAAGGCATACTATACATGGAATGGTCTTGGAACCAACAAGCATTATCAGCTGCCTTTTTTTTTTTTTTAATTTTTATTTTAAACATTTGGGAGAGAAGACAGATCAAGGTCTGGACACCTAACACTGAATTGAGATACCTGAAGTTGGAACAACCATCTAGGCTTTTTACATCAGCCCTGATCAGTTTGTTTGTTTTTCTCTTCTCCTCTTTATAGGTCTTTGAGGTTTTCCAGCAGAGATGTAAATTTCTCCCATGAAGAATTTCACTCTATGGACATGCTCTTATCTTCTCCAGACACCTGAGCAGTGGTACATC
The DNA here is from genome assembly GCA_013389945.1 of Fregata magnificens. Taxonomy (NCBI): domain Eukaryota; kingdom Metazoa; phylum Chordata; class Aves; order Suliformes; family Fregatidae; genus Fregata; species Fregata magnificens. The sequence goes on from WAAD01005669.1 coordinate 12,918, forward strand.
AAGTGTTTGCCTTCCCCTCTCTTTCCAGCCCTCCTACTAACATGTGGCCAACACTAGGCAATGCTGCACAAAAGGTACTCTACTCACTTCCACAAAGGGAACTCCTCAGCTCCTCAAAACATGGGCAGTAGTTAATCATTTGATAAGGATTCCTCCACACTAACAGCTCAGAGTATATCTGATTTTCTGGACTCAGAAAACATCTTCTAAAACCAGGCAGCAAGGCTTTTTGCTAGTATCTCTGTATGGATGACTAAGTTTGTATGTGAGTAGTTGGTAACTAAGAAACAGAAAAGAACAGTCTGGTAAGCAGATGACCTTTACCCCATTCCCGGGAATTACAGTACTTAAAGGGTCACTCATGGAGGCAGATCAATGTATTAATTTTTCTGAAACTTGTTACTCCTTCCCCTGTTCTGGACAACATAATCTAGTGTTGCAAATCTGTATGGTGGGGAAGTTGTGGCTTTATTAGCACAGTTATTGGAAGTTTCCAGGTAACAAGGAAACGTGATCAAAGGTTTTGCTTTCATTCTGGACTTACCTTGTCCTCCCAAGATGCCAGTTGACTTCACCACCATTTCAAGCTTTTTGTCCCAGGTAAAAGTGCGAATATAGTCTGTTGCAATAAAAAAAAAAATCCACACACAAACATGTCATATCTGCTATAACCCAAGTAATGCTGTTCTAAAATGTATCTATTTCCCCTCAAAAGAGGCAAGCAAGCAGTAGGCTTCCATAGCCAGAAGAACTTCAGTGTTCCCCCTACCAGTTGCCTCACTTTCTGGAGTATTGATTATATTTGGGTAGGGTGAATACGGTATCTCAAGAGCCCAGCAAGATCACAATCAACCTTCCTGCCTCTACAAAAATGGACTGCCCAGGCATGTCTGTCTTCATCCATGTTAGAGTTTCAAGGGCTCATTTACAAGAGTCACTTAGCTGCTCCTCATCCCAGCAACATATCAAGAAGCCCCACTTCACTGTAACAGCTCTCACTACTTTACTGCAACAGCTAGCAGCATCAAGACTTTGACACCTTTTCATTTAAGCCAGTAGTATTTCTCATCATTGCAGCCATCTACAGGTTTGACGACAGAAAGCAAACACTTTTCACTTCATGATATGGAGGACTGGAAACACCACCAGTGACCCTGATTGGAAGAGGGGGCTGCAAGGAGAAGACTTCAGAGTTGTTTCCAAGCCCCTTTCAGAGAAAGTGTGCTCCATTATTACAAGCACATGAACATTTTGGTCGGCAAAGCTGAAGCTGCAGTAAGTTTTTCATTGCTGGATATCATTATCTCCTAACATTTAACTGCAACTGTAATTACACAATTTTGAATTTGCTGTTTCTAGATTTACAAAAGGCCACCGTAAGTATCCACATGTTTCACCTCAGCTGTGCTTTACACAAAACTCATCCAGACCTGCCAATCTTAAGACTTATCCATTTATCCAAATACTCTTTGAAAATGCTCCCTTAGAGAGCTTTGGGACTGATATCATCAGTTTGCACACTAACTACAGTCACTTCATGCCCCAAGGCACAGAGCCCCACACAACGGGGCCTACAAATAAAATTAAGTCTTCACAGCTCCTCACAGACCTAACTTACTTGTTTCCTGTATCATATTAGGATCTAAAGTAGGTAGAGATTCTGACCTCAGATTCAAATGCAATCTAAGCTAATGGTTTTTAGTTCTGTCCCCACCACAAATTTAGCTTGAGTACTTTGTAAGTTCTCAGGGTATCATTTAGAGAACATTGTGATAGCCTGATACAGCGGGCATGTTCTCTCATCTTGAAGATATTTGTGTTAAACAAGCTCCTTCAGATCATGAACAGCTGTTCTCACCACAGTGAAGGAACTGTTAGCTTTCAACATCATATAAAATATACTCTTTCATCAGGTAAGACTTTCCATAGGACAGCAAAAAACCCAACATACAGAAGGAGCAAAGCCTCATCCCATTTACCCAAATATTCAAGAGTCTACAAAACTAGAAAGTAATAACAACTTGTAGTTCTTTGTAGCTGGGACTTCAATTCTCAGCTAGAAGTGTTACTGGAATGGCTTTCAAGCTTTATCAGAAAGAGAGTAATCCAGACCTCCTGACATGAGATCTCATCTGAAAGCATTTCTCAGATAGGTTTCAAGAGCATCTCGTTTCCAAGAGTTACTTCCACATCCTGCAAAATGGCTTCATCTCCAAGACTTTTGCACAATACAGGTCTGCCTGTCTAAAGGTGAGGCTCTACTTTCCAGTCACAAGTCAGAAGATGTGGCAAGGTAATTACTGCATTGCTACCCATATTATCTAGGCCAGACTACATGATCACAAGTGTTCCTGTGACGTTTAACTTCCCTCTTCCATCCCAACCTTAGATCCCCTTAGACCTTCTTAGATCCCCTCCACACAAATTAAAATTTAAATAGCTATGTAAACATAACTGAACTTAACTTTAAAGATTAAGCACATAAAAAAATAGAAATAACCTTCCCTACTTCAACTGGAGTCAAAGTGTAGGTTAAACACCAACTTGACTGCTTTTTCACTGCCTGTGAGGCCTGCATATATTCTTAGTAATGCAAATGCTAACACAAGCCCATACAAGAGCTGGAGAGAAGGCTTCTTGCTTCCACTTTGAACACCTGTGAGAGGTGACGGTGGTACTCCATCAGGGAGAAGACAAGCTTTCTTGACACACACCTCTGTGGTGGTGGTACAGTTCTAAGAGTACTATAAACACCTAAACCAGAAGAAACCAGTTTCACGAGCTGAAAGCAAGAAAATACAAAAGACAACCTACCAATGATCCCAACAACCAGCTCGTTGTTGGTATCATCACGACCCACCAGCAGGGAATAGTCAATGATGAGGTGGCTGGAGAGGAACTGGGAATCACTGTGTATGGAAGCTCTCAGCACAGCCTTGCAATGGGAACGGATGTACAAAGGATTGTCCCGGACCATCTTCAGAAGGTTCTCATCCAGCAAGACTACGTCACAGCTTTCCTTGCCTGTGTCTGTTTTAACA
>WAAD01005708.1:4827-17514 GCA_013389945.1 Fregata magnificens
TGGAAAAACAGCAGAAAATGAAATCTGCAGCAGGCCTTTAGAGATCAAATTTATGTTGCTGAACGCTTTTTTCAGGTTAGGTTTAAAGGTCAAAGAAAGTGGATAGATTAAATTTGCTGATTTTGCCAACTTTAAAGGCCCCTTTTAGAGGTTTTCTGTTTCTGTGGAAAGCCCCAATATGCTTTTGGATAGTTTTGAGCAAGAACTGAAATGTATAGTATCTTTACTGTATTTTTCTTATGTGAGAAAGACACTCATATAACAACACTTAGTTATCCCCACTGTACCCTTGAGCTGCATCTGATTTAGATTCAAGGTATGTTATCATCTTGAAGTAATTAATTCTTCCTANTACACTCTGTGCTCCCTTAAATGTGAATAGAATCAAACTATAATATCCTCAGCTGAGAAGGAAGAAAGCGGAATACAAAAGCTTACCACGAAGGACATTCTAGATCATCAGTCTCTGCAAACACTAGTAACAAAATGAATGACTGGAAGCGGGAGGATGACTGTTGGGCAATATCTTCAGAATCCTAAGTAATTTGGGCATAATGCCAAAAATGTCAATTTTAGAAACAAAACACCCTCTTTTCTACAGGGTAGTAATACTACACAAAGACAAGTTGAATTAGAAGCTTAGTTTCTGTACACGAAGCATTGCAGAACAAACAGCATGTTTGTATACCTGTATTTTGTTTTGTGGTTTTATTTATATGGAGTTATTTCATCAGTCTTTAAATGTTTGAGTGATTCGGTGCAAGGTCATTCAATATTAGCTCAATGTCAGGTCTTAATACTTCCCGATTCAAAAAATGTTGACCTAGCCTCCTCAGTATGTCCCCTTAGGAAAATCTTGAACGTGTAGCGACTGGAGTTGTTCTCTCGGTATATGTAGGTACTTGTAAATTATCGTGCTTAAATTCATAGCAAATATTCACTCAAAAAGGCTTTTAAAAATTTATTTCTAATTGCTACAGTTTTTTTTAACTTTCTAGTTTTCTCCTATGTGATGATTTTTAGGGCATGAGGCTATCAGAATAGTTCAAAATTTTATTAGTATCAAATTCAGCAAGACCATAGACAACTGTGTTGGCTTTCAGCTGTGTGTTTCCTATATACTTTTTAACATTAGGTATGTCTTTGGAATGGAGGAAGTAAGTGACATTTTTAAGTACAGATTTACTAGTATCTCCGTAGTTTGAAGTACATTATTAACCACTCATTTAGGAAAAGCTTTTCTATTGATATAAAACTGTAAACACTAAAGAACGTTATTCTCACAGTTCAGTTCTTTAGTAAAGCTTCTGCTAGGATTTGAAGAGCTAGCTGTGATGAGATCTTTGTGTCTTGCTTGTAGTCCTGGGGGAGGTTTTGGTGTTTGAACTCCACTGCTAGTTATGATCATTTTCAAACTCAGCCGAAGTGGACATAATAATTCCGTTTCAGTGCTAACTGAAAAATTTACTGAAATGTGAGCCCAAATGTCCAAGCACTTTTAGTGAAAAATAGCTGTCTTTTACAATCACAAACACAGAAGATTGTCTGACCAGATATGGACCTTGCTGAACTAAAAGAAATAAAACTTTAGTCTTGGGTTTCAGCTTAGGAACAACTAATCACAAAACGTGCACAAACTCAGGGTAAATTTGAAAATTCTCCTTTCAGAACGGAGCTGATGGGACAAATTTTAATAAAATTGGATACATCTGCAGTGGTATCATATATCAACCAAGAGGCAGACAAAAGAAGTAGGAATTTATTGGAGGAATCCATCTGACTTTTCTTGTGGGCAGAATTACATCTGGCATTTGTGAGGGTGTGCCATTTCCCAGATCTTCACAGTATGTTGGCAGACTATTTTAACAGGCTTGGATGTTCATTTGGGAGAGCATGATCTCTGAATAGATACATAATTCACTGTAGTAAAACCAAGGTACAAATCTCCTCAGAACAGACTCTTTTGCCATAAGAAGAATATCCAAAGGCAAATACAAATTTGTAACAGGCAGTCAGAAAAGCAGACAAACTATTACTGTATCAAAATGCCAGACATTCAGAAGATGTTTTATAAAAGTTTAATTTTTCAAACAGCTCCTTGTCATCTGTATCCTCTTCTCAGAACATAGAATGATTATGATGGTAATTGTGGAAAATTGCTAGTCATCAGTGCTATTAAATATCTAAATTCTGAAATGTATCATACAGTCTTGAAATTGTTGAATATTTTCCAAGGACTATTATTCACAGTGAATATTCTGAAGTTCCTTTGCTCTGAGATTAGAGTGGACAGGAATATGGCAGATATAAGCAATCATCGTTGCGGAGAGTAGATGCCAGAAAAGCAACTTCACAGGAAGACTTTTGCAGCTCCTGCGCATCTGAATGCAATTTGTGAGAAGTAAATAGGGTCAGAAGACACCTCAGACTGTTTCTTACACGTATGCCAAAGTACTGCTGTGCTTCTCTGAAATCTGCTTTTTCAGCAGCCTGAACCATACCATGGTATTACTGAGAGGTTATGGATGTGCTTTAGTTACTAGACTTCAGTACTGTTGGATTTACAAAGTGAAGTGCATAGCTTCACAGGTCTGAGGCTCTCATTCAAGGAAGAATCATGTCATTTCTCTGCTTCCAGACAAGGCCAGGGCTGCGGTTTCTGATAAGTAACAGTAATTACCTCTGGGTAAACCTAGCAGTTGGGTGACATAAACATATTCTCCTGTGATTATGTATATCAATTTTAAGCTAGGAAGGTGTGGATGAAGCAGGCTCTTAACTGGTTCTAGTTCACACTGGAAGAAGTCAGTTGGGTGCTGGCAATAGAAAATCTTGACTCTCTCTGTTGGGTATTAAGTGTCTGAAGTACTCATTTGGTCAAGCTAGAGCCTAAAGCCTAAGCTAAATCATCATATGCAGAATAATTTCTTTCTATTGGAGCAGTTTTGTCTGTTTTGGTGCCCAGAAGGAAAACTTCCCATCCGGCTGAGTGTCAAGAAAGTCAATTTCTAAACTCAAGTTCAGCAAACATTCAGGACCAGTTTCACTTTGGGCACAGTGGTGCTCATTTTTGTAAAAGCTAATGTAAAGCCTATGCCAGCAAGAAATTTATTCTTCTCTTCACATTTCAGTTTTGTGCCGTGGTGACTAATTAAAAAAATTATCTTTTTTTTTTTTTTTTTTTTAAAGTTTCCATNAAGGATCAAGTTTACTTTCACAGGAGCCATCATCCTACAGTAAACAATTTTTCAACAAGTGTCATTCGCAACTTTTATGAAAAACTATCTGTGTCTGTTTCTGGTACAGAACAACTGTGCTGATTGTGCTCAGAGCTGGAGTTTTGCTGTAGAACTTAAGGGAGAGCTGAATGTGTCTGTGTGGTACTTTCACCTGAGTGACAGGTCAGAAAGAATACCTCTCCAGCCTGCCTGGTGGCTGTTTGGGTATGGAAACAATAAACAAGCAATCCATTTGTTTGTGGATCCTGTTTAAATTAATGATGAGGACAGGTAATATTTTATAAACCAGTTATTTCCCGCTATAAATTTTTTGCATTGAGTTTCATGGAGTAAGATTTCCCTACTACAGAAATATAGAGCATAGAAGGAAAAGGAGTGAAAGGCAGTTTGTGCTTCAAATTAATACATCTAAAGTGAACAAAGCCATCCATTGTGTTGCTTTCGTGTCACTGTTGTTAGATATTAATTTGATAAGGACAGAGTATGTTAAAATGGGGACTGGAAAAAAATGTTGAACCTTTTTTTTTTCCTCTGACTGCTTTAACATACATGATAATGTTTATTGTTGAGATTAAGTACTCTCTATTCAAGCAGTAACAAGTTTCATAGTGGAACAAAAGTAAGCAGCACTCACAAAATTCATTTTAACAAAAAGTATGAACAGAAAGATATGAAAACTATTGATTATGTTGTCTATGGTGACATACAAACAAAGTGATAACTGTTCACGTCTATAAAAGTTGAAGAATGGCAATGTCAGATTGTGCAAAGATTAACATAAGAATGTGACATCTTTGGTGAAAATTTATAATTACATTTGACGCTTTGGTAGAGATTGGAATGAGGGTGGAATCCTGTCAAGTAATTCTTTTTGTTGTTCATGTCATTACCAACTACTTAACCCTTTGATTAACAACAATTATTACTATGGATAAACGTGGCTGTTGGAGAGGGGAATGTGTTGCCCTGTGATTTATAGCAGTATTCAAACATCTGTTTCAGAAGGGAGCTTCTTAAGCTTAATTTTGTTCTGCAAAAGATGTTCTAAGTAGTGTCATATAGATATTGCTCTCCAGGGAGGGTTTTGTGAAAATAGCTGATGTGTGTCTCCACTGACCTTCCTGAAGAAAATTAGAGCTCTAAGTATCAGAAAGTTGAAGAAATGTAAATTATTTATCCATGGCTTCTGAACTCTGGTTTGGAGGTGCCATCATTGCTTTCTTTTCCTGTTATTTGTAGAAGTGTTTGATATGCCTCTGCCAGTGTTCGGTTTCTTACTAGACTCCTGACTGGGATGGACCACAGATGTTGATGAGGAGCTGTTGCAGGGGCAGGAGTAAAGAGGAAATCCTTGATTTCCATAGTTAGCTGTTCTGAAGAGAAAGCAAGCTCCAATAAATACCGAATCATCAGGCTTTCCTATAAATGAAGGCATGTCATTGATAAAGACACATAAAAATATATCAAAAACTTGAGACAGAGACTTTCCATGTTTGCTTTGAGGAATGCATGCTACATTTTACTTCGACATGGACCAATAACTTTCCTTCCCTAAAATGAGGTTATTTATTGTACAGTTCCAAAATGTTCTAGTTTGGCTGTTTAAAAAGTAGAAATTATGTTTATTTTGCATAAGGAATGGATTTGAACTCTCAGAACTGAGGAGGTGATTCTGACAGATCCCAACTTCCTTTTCTTATAAAAGCACTAAAACATGAGCTTAAATGCTGATTTAAAAAGGAGTGCTTTTTCATTTGTCTGTCTTTATATGTGTCCAATATGTCAAAGTTATTCATTGACATTCTAACCTAGAAAATCATAGTTATAGTGTATAAATTAGCACAGAAGTTAACACTTAAATATGTTATGATAGCTTTAGTATCTATTTTTCTTATTCTATTTTCAAGGACACAAATTGGATGGGCAGAGATTCAAGTAAAGGGCAAAAAAGGAGCAGGGAACATTTTTTCATAATTAATATTCTTGTAGCAGAGCTCATTCCTGTCCAAAGGACTGTCTACATATATAGGGCTGTAGGCATTATTAAGATCTCATTGACTTCATAATTTTGAAATCAGGGAAGCTCCATGTGAAGTCGAAGGGCCGCAGGAGGACCTTAACCTCTAAGGTGTTATTCTACTCCTAATGCATTTACATGGTTCATTTGCAAAGTGTATATATTTTGTGGTGTTTATTTCAGCGTAAAATAGCTAATTTCTTACATGATTTGTTAGAGGTATACGCAGTATCTGGGATGCTCTGCTCTGAAATACTCTCTAAAAGCTGATAGAACATTGGAGGCTATATGCTTTGTCCACATATCTTTTTTTGTCCATATTTTTCAAATACACACAGATCTAGTATATCATAGACTTCTAGAATAATTCAGGTTGGAATGGACCACCAGAGGTTTGTTAGAGCAAATTCAAAGTTTACACAGTTGCTTTATGTTCAGTTGTTTTGAATATTTCTAAGGATATTCTAATATTTGACCCATATTGTGAAAATTATTTTTCCGTGTGAAATTTCTTCAAATGTTATAAAACTCATGTGAGTTACAAAAACAGTTTGTTTGAATTATATAATTTCAAATACAATTTTGTTAAGAATATTGACTCATCTAAATCTCTCTATTTTTCCCTGTACACTTTAACATTTCAAGAATAAGCAAATTTAATTAAAGCAGACAAACTAATTTGGGCACTAACAAATAGGAGAGATGTTGGTTCAAGGGGGTTAGGCTGATCTTCCAAAACAAGAATTGCCCTGTTGGAAATATCTCCTTGACTGTAACTTTGTTTCCATAAAGTAACAGTTTTGGAGGCTTAAGTGAGGCCAAAGAAGTCCCTAATTACCAGTTATCAGTGATTTCCTTAATTGTTATTTGTATTCTGCTTTCATAGAATCATAGACCACCAGGTTGGAAGGAACCTCAAGGATCATCTGGTCCAACCTTTCTAGGCAAGAGCACAGTCTAGACAAGATGGCCCAGCACCCTGTCCAGCTGAGTCTTGAAAGTATCCAGTGTAGCAGAGTCAACCACTTCCCTGGGGAGACTATTCCAATGGTTGACTGTTCTCATTGTGAAAATTTCCCTCTCGTGTCCAATTGGAATCTCCCTAAGAGTAACTTATACCCATTACCCCTTGTCCTCTCCATGTGACTCCTTGTAAAAAGGGAGTCTCCGTCTTCTTGGTAACTTCCCTTCAAGTACTGATACATGGTGATGAGATCACCTCCAAGCCTCCTTTTCTCAAGGCTGAACAAACCCAGTTCTCTCAGCCTATCCTCATATGGCAGGCTTCCCAGACCTTTGATCATCTTTGTGGCCCTTCTCTGGACCCCCTCCAGCCTGTCCACATCTTTTTTGAATAGCGGGGACCAGAACTGCACACAGTACTCCGGGTGTGGCCTGACAAGCGCCAAGTAGAGTGGGATAATGACTTCTTTATCTCTGCTGGTGGTGCCCTTGTTGATGCAACCCAGCATCCTACTGGCCGCCTTGGCCGCGGCAGCACACTGTTCACTGGTATTAAGCTTCCTGTCCACCAGGACCCCCAGGTCCCTTTCCACAGAGCTGCTCTCCAGCCAGGTGGATCCCAGTCTGTGCTGCACTCCTGGATTATGTTTTCCCAGGTGCAAGGCCTTACACTTGTCCTTGTTAAACTTCATGAGGTTCCTGTTATCCCATTCTTCCAGCCTATCCAGATCTTCCTGCAGGGTGGCTCTCCCTTCCAGAGTGTCTACTTCCCCGCTCAGTTTGGTATCATTGGCAAACTTCATCAGGCTACACTTGATCCCGTTATCCAGATCACTTATGAAGGTATTGAATAACGCTGGGCCCAATATCGATCCCTGGGGGACCCCACTTGTGACGGGTTGCCAGTTTGAAAAGGAGCTATCTACCACCACCCTCTCGGTGCTTTGTTGTTCTTAATCTGTAAATTGATTTGGAACTATAAATTCTCATTTACATGACAGTTTATGAAATCCAGTAGTTTGTCATACATTAAGTAGAAAATACTGCCCATATGTTTCTATTGTTGCAGAAAAAAGGTATAACATTACACAGTATTCTTAAAATCAGTAGCATGTAATCCTGCCATCAAAAATTGCATCACAATGTCTATATGTGAGCAGCCTCATTCAGTATTTGCTGAATTCCATTTTGCAGACACTGGTGTTTTTAATGGAAAATCTGTGATTTGCAAGTGTTCCTATCAGACGCTCTACATCATGTGAATATTTAGGACTAAACACACAGTAACATCCGCAGAAGGGACCTGTACCCCATTGAACTCGGATACCTACTTAGGAAGACTGAGAAGCTGCATGGGTACATTATACTTCTAAGGTGGCTAAAGGGGCGTTGTCACAGGCCAGATATTCTTAGGGAACAAATAGGTATTTGCTGACTAAGTTTCAGGGGTTTCCTGTTCTCAAAATCATTTTACTTGAAAACTCAGAGGTGTTCTGCATCAGGAAAGGTTAGTTGTTTGCCATAGGCTGACCACCTAACTTGATCTTTTATTGATCTAAAACTGTTTTTAAAAATATTACATATTTTAATTAAATGGAAAAAAAAGTTTGCTCAGTCATATTTCCTCTATCAGTAGTCTGATTTTCTGTGAAGGTGGGCAAATAACGTGACAGGAATGGAGTCATTTTCAAGTAGAGAAGTATGGAAAATATTCAGTAGAAAATTAAAACTTATTTAGAGTATTCAAGCATCTTGAATAGCAGTTTAAACTGAAGCCCCTACTGAAACCTGCTACTCCCACAATAGTATGACATTACAGAAAATAACATCGTAGCAGAGAAGTTTCCCCTCAGGTTGTAAGATCTGGGAGTAAAAGACCAACACTACTCTCCCTGGTTACAGTAGTGGTGCAGTCAGTGGGTTTCTGAGGTGTGAGCTCATGAGTTCATTAGAAACAGGAATTTAATGTAAGTATTATTTGGCTCTAAAAAGCTAATAGTTAGGGCTATTTCCCTCCCCCCCTTTAAATTTGAAGAAAGTACTCATTCAAACTGTAATAATCAACGCTAAGCACTTACATAACTCATTGTGTTCAGTGTTCTACAGACAATTGTTATTACCCAAATTAATTTAAGTGGAAGTATCTTTGTTTAGAGTTTAGCAACTGTCCACATGTCCACTATTTTTTTTTAATAATTATTAGAATTAGCATAGGTCCTGACCCTCATTTATTTGTGTGTTCAGAAACAAAGTCATGCAACAGTGTTTATATAATGAAAATTAAAAGGCCAAGCAATAACATTAATGTTCCTTTAAATAATTAATTTTAATGTGTGGAAGTGTGAGCAATAAAAGTTTTATTGTAAACCCTGATGTGGTAATTAATCCAAGTGATTAGGACCTAATTGCCTGTTCATAGTAAATGCTATATTTGCTGTGAAAGAAGTTTTTTGGAGTTGTAGTTCTGGGGCTAGACTTGTGAGAAGAGTGATATTTAAAAGGAAATGTTAACACACTTACTTTTAAACTTGGTAAGCCAGAAATCGAAAGAAACACACCCTTTATCATTTTGCCAATTACTTTTTTAGTTCTTCTGAGCATTTTATTTTACTGTGCACTTAATTTTATGCAATAGTGGTGCTTATACATTAAACTAAATATATCATAAGGATACATAGGCTGTTTAGAATAAGCGAGCAAATACCTTGGGGAGTGGGAGAGGATATTTTGGTTTATTAATCATTTAAACCTTAATTTGCAAATAGCAAAAGTCCTATTATTCCATAAAACTTGTCATTACTTTAATGCGAAGAATAAGTCATCCTGTGAACAATGTTAGTTTCGGCTGTACTGGTTGCACTTTGGATAGCCCTAATGCACACCAAATGAATTCAGATCTCCACTGAAGCTTTAGAGCTGCTCTGGATTTTCACTGATATAATTTATGGAGTTTGGATCCTTGGTTTTTTGTTGTGGTTTTTTTTTCCCCAGCAAAATTACATTTCGTAAATACACTGTATGCTTCTGTGGTTCTATATAGAGCTCTGTTTTGCCCATGGTGAGTCTGCTTTACTTAAACAGACTCAGTTAAAGGATGAGTTAGCATTTCAATAGTGCACTAAGCTTCAGAAATCTTTTGTGTTGCCTCTTGATCATTCTTTTTTTCTCTTCATACGTACCATGCCACAGTATCAGTATAGTCTTTCTGATGATATGATCTTTATTAGTGAAATAATATGGTCTTTCTTTGGGGCTCTTGAAATATGTTCTAACAATGATGGTAATGACTTTGATTAATATTTAATCCCCGTGCTGCTATGTTCTTATAATTTACAAGATCTCAAAGGTAGTTGGGGGGAGGGAAGAAAGGTTTCTGCTGAAGTGTTTCAGTATGAGAGTGCTTAGGGAAAAAAACATACCTATGTTTTATTATAGCTTATATCTGTTTTCTAACCTGAAACCTTTCACAGCATGACCACGTTGTTGACAGGGAAAACCGTAAGGTATGGAAGTCATGCTGGAGTTGACTTATTTTTCATGGCATTGGACTCATTCCTGTATTTGTTTATATTATGTAACGGTCACATTCCTCTGCATCACCTGGGAATCCTGACGCTCTGAGGGCACAGGTATAGCAGTATATACTAGTATAGAGCAAGAGGTTGATGAGGATTTTTCCTTTTTTGTGAGCAGGGGAACTAATGTTTATAAATAAAGGAGGGCAAGCCAAAATTAGTTTCTCCCTCCACTCCAAAAGTCACAATATTTGTGTGCATAGTCACATAACCAAAAAGTTACTTGCATGTACACAGCAGAAGAATTTTTATGATTTTCAGGCCATGGAATATTAAAGACAAAGTTCTTAAGTAAGCATTACTGATACACAAGCTTTGAAGTGTTCTCCACAAGACTTTGTACAACCATATCAAATAATCTGCATTTTCACAAGATCTTTTGACACCCAGTCAGTCAATGGTGATTGTCTACTAATATACCAATGGTCAGTCATTGTTTCAGTCTTTGAGTGTTTTACCTGTGTTTCTAAAATAAACCATTGTGCTGGTATAAGCTCATTTAATTAAAAAGATACTCGTGTTTGTTCTCTTCTTCATCTTCAAGGCTATTTGAATAAGCAAGGAATAGGCTTGTTTTAAATGTTTGCTTCTCGAGCCTTCAAACTGAGTATTAACTGTCTGGAGAGTTAGAAATTCTCTATTCATTTGTAGTTACATAGATTCTTTCAATTTGCTAATATGCTGCAAATATTATGTATATACCAAACCTGAATGAATTCAACATATGGTTGCTTTTTACATAATTAATGAGATGCCAAATTATATTAATGTAAGTAGCCATACACAAAAAAGGAAATGTTGCACAATCATCAAGGGCCTAAATTAGCCATACCTGATTCTTTACTTCCTGAAATGCTTATTTGCCAGGACAGGGACCCTGGGATTGTGCTCAAAATTGTGGAAATTAAGATTGAAAATCAATTATCTAATTGTTCCGAACATCATAATTAATATAATTACCAATTTTTAGACTCCTGGTTATTGTTTCATTAAACAATAATCAGTATTTCTGAGTCTACTTTTTGGTCTAAACACAGCATTATCCTCATATTAATAGATGGGTTAGGCAAACCTAATTTTGAAAAAGAGTTATTTTAGAAGGATGAAAGGTGAAAGAAACAGTTTTTCTCTTTTAATCAGCAATTTAACAAATACTTTAAGATGCATTGCTTTCTCAGTAAGGAATAAATTGGTTTTCAATGAAGAAAAAGTGTAGCAAAGTGGTTTTGGGATACTAGGAGGAAAGAAGAAAAGTGGCTTGTTCTTTATCATAGCTTGTTTGATTTGCAGCTTATATTTTATTGATGGCAACACCCTGTACTTTATAATACCTTTCAACACAGAATTTCAGTCATTTCAATAATGTTAAGTAATTAAACCTCCTGCTGGTTCTGCCAATGGAGGTGTATTTATCATTATAACTATTTTGCAAGTGGGTAAACAGAGGCAAAAAAGGTTGAATTGCTTAATCAACGTAAGAAAACATCTAGGCTCCTGTCTCCCAGATGATGTTTTTTTGTCTTCCTCCAAAATTTTGTTATAAATTCAGTATAAATAAATATAGACATCTCACTCCCTGAGCTTAATAAACCCACATAAAACTGTATGCTGAACTTTAGAGAGAATATAGAGATTTTTTGCTTCCTCACAGAGGGGCAGACTTTAGGGAGCTATGTCAAACCATCATCTTAAGATCTTAATTCCGCTTGCCAAAATGAGCTTACCTAACTTTGTAGTTTCCAGGGAAAGAGGATAATTTTTTATTTGGGATGACATTTACCTACACCAAAACTAGGTATATTACTGCTCTCTCACACATGTGTGTACACCTCCACCTCATTGTCAAAGTTCTCATCTATACACTCTGCGAGTATACATCTGATAAGTAAAGTCACACAATTATTTTGTCCTAAATAGGGCTTGGAAGAACTTCCTGGATAGTGCTTAATTGAATCAATAGTAATCAGAATTGCAAAAGATTTCCAAATTGTTTAAACAGAAATTGCTAATGTATGCACAAAATAATTATTTTCTTTAACATATAATGTCAAATATTGGAGGTTTTCTGCTACTGTTGTAATCTGATAGATACTAATATGGCAGCAATCAGAGTTCACTTCAGCAACAAAGAAGCTGTTCAAGTCTGAAAGCAATCCTCTGCTCCTGACATGTTGGCACCATCATAGAGGAAAATGTCATGGTCAATATAAGCACATTTACTGACAGTTAAGTTTTTTCCTATGTTACTGAAAACTGTTTGAAACTTGGCTTTTATCAAAAACAGAAACACTGGCCACTCAGAATGATAAAACAATAGTTTACAGCTTAGTCATTTTCCAGTTATAAAGCAATACTTTCATAAAAATAAACAATGCATACAGGAACAAGCCAAAACAATTACTCAGAGAGATTGTTGCATTCTTGCTGTCCTTGCTTTCTGATTTAAAACAACTGCCTCCAGTAGGAACTGGACGAAAAGCAGCGGGTTTTGTTTCATTAAGTAACCACTTGCTGATCACTACAAGATAAAAATATAGTTCCAAAATGCAATTGATACTGTGTAGGTACTTTCTAAGTTCTTAAATGACCTATTACATGGCAAACAGGTACGTAAATTAAAATAACATTCATGTATTTCACTAATTTACAGAGTGAACATCTCCCAGGTGGATAGTTATATAGAGCTTTTGTCCTTCCTAGAGAAAGTAAAAAATTATTTAAAGCATAAGCACCTCCATTAATAAAGGTCATGTTGTTTATTTGATTTGTGGGGTTTTGTTAATTATTTCTGGAGGTTTTTTCCCACATTGTGAGTATTTTACTATCTCTATCATTTGATACTATTCTGTCATATCTCAGTAAGGAAAATAATTTAACAAATAATTTCAAGCGG
>WAAD01005731.1:0-31534 GCA_013389945.1 Fregata magnificens
TAAAGGCCTCTAAAAAAATGAAGCCTACATCATGTATTCCTCTCTCCAGCATTCAGTATTGCCTCCCAGACTAGCACAGTCCATGCATAGGCTGCTGTGAATCATCTTCCTAGACATCTTCCTTTCCTTGACATTGTACAGGGAGCGTCAGTGCTTTACTCAGAGCTCTGGATTCTGGTAGGAAGCAGACGGCCTGAGAATTAGGTGTTCTTATCATGGCATCATCTGTGATGAACCTAGTTTCAAGCAGGAACCGTTTCTTCAGTTTCCTGTACAACATCAAGGACATGGTCAATACCTAATTAATAAAATCTGTACTTGGACTGTAGCCAGGACATTCTAAAGTGCTAAGAAGTAATGACTTTGGGTTTATATTGGCTGTTAATACTATAAACAAAGGATACAGTTACACTGTTGTGATCAGCAAGAGTTCAAACACCAGGAGTTAGGCCTCTAAAAATTGTGAGGTTAGCTTAAAAATAATGAGATTTAAAATAATAATAAATTGAGGCTTCTTTTTATTTGTCCATTAGGTTTTTTTACTTTCTTAGGTGCAGTTGGGTCATGCTTTTGGAATTTTTTTGCACAGGAGCTAAAAGCTGTATTTTTTTGATGAAAGACATTCTATTGTAAGCATGACTGGAAGTTGGAGCTTTAAGGAAACAACAAATATCTTAAAAGTTGGCAACAGTAGAGTCATTGTCAAGAGGAGAGAATCCAGTTTGCTGTAATACTTTCTGTAACTGGGTCACCCTGTTCATTCATTGGTTTGTTGCCAGTGTTTTCTGTTGTCTAAGTCATTTATGCTATGATAATTTGTAGCAGGCAGCAGAGCAGATAATGAGGAAGAAGAAGAAGAGGAAGAAGAAGGCTCAGAATCAAGTAGTCCTCCTGTTTCTTACCAGATGAAGCCTCCCCCAGAAGGATGTTGCACTACTGATGGTAAGAAATGCACTAAACATGCTGTCAGGAGGCATTTGCCCTACTGAAAAGGGTAGGATTGGGGCCATTTCCCCTATAATTCATCAGAATAAGATAATCTATACGATATAGAAATCTTAAAAATGTCAGTGTTCATTACCTGCCAGATAAAGCTGAATTGCTCTTTGTGGCTCTTATATTTGACAGGGTCTTTGCCCAGTGTGTCAGATAAGCATTTGTGTTGGAATGCCTGGCATGATGACAGAACTTCTGTTCTCTTAGGCAATGCGACCTTTGAAAGGNGCCTTTGACCTCAGAGGATACAACTTTGTTTTTCATTAAAAATATATTAAGTCCTTTAATGAAGACAATTGTGAGTATTAAACAAAAGAGTCTCGTCAAATTAAAATACGTTGAATTGATTTTTTTCTAGGTTTCTGCCAGGCTGGTAAAGATTTGAGACTGGTTTCAATTTCCAATGAACATATTGAGGTACCATCAGGGTTTTTACTTGTTGGTGCAAAGTCACCAAATTTACCTGATCACCTTTTAGTGTGTGCTGTGGATAAAAGATTCCTGCCAGATGACAATGGGCGCAATGCCCTGTTGGGTAAGTGTCTCTGTTTGCAGTAAATGGATTCTTCTGTGGGCTACAATTAATAGCTAATCTTTTTTTGCAGAATGAGTTCAGCAGATCTTATTTCCATTCCACATCTTCAGTAATGCTCACTGGTGATGCACAACAAGATAACAACTCAGAGCTGGCTATTTTTGCTTTGGAAAGATGCAGAGTGAGCCAGTTCATTAGAAATGCTTCATCACCTTCTATCTGTTAGTCCAAGGCTAAAGTCATTGTCCAATCAGTTTACGTCCTAGTTGGTGGAACTGCACATCTGGTAACTGCACTAGTTGAACTGCTGCCTGTCTCTATTTTAGCTTCCCAAATACTAACATGGACAGACTGTAGGTCTGTCAAGTGGAGCTTTCTGGCTACTATATACATGTAAACAATTTGAAGATAGTTTGGACTACAAAAATTAATGACCTTTTTGATTTATCTGTTTGAGGTAGGGATAATATTCTCCACTGTGTTTGAACAATACCTTGGGGTTTGGATCCTAACCTATGACTTTTCGCTATTATCACAGTATAAATAAATGTGAATGATTATAAGTTGAAATTTTTCCTATATGTGTAATCAGGTAATACTGTGTGTTTGAATAATACTGTTGGTAGGATACTTCAATTTCTTGCTTTTCATCCATTTAAAAGTCTTAACTTCTGACCTAAAGCTAGGTCCTTCTATCCATTCTTATTATAGCCTTTCTGATGGCCATTAGCCTCATCCAAATCAACCCAAATAGGGATGAACTGCAATCGTGTGAATGAATGAACTGAATATTAATGTTATTAAAATGGAATAGTTTTTATATTGGGACAAGAGGTATATAATCTGGGGGAGAACTCTTTTTTCAATCAAGTTCTTATGTATTATTTTCTTAATTACTTAACCAAAAAATGCTGCATCATATATCTGTGTACCAGTCTAAGCTTTAAATAGCAAAAAGGAAACATTTGTTGTGTCTTTTAACTGTTTTCTTTCACAAACATTGAGGGATATGACATGAACTCAGTTGTTATCTCAGTTTGAGCAACTCTTCAAGGCATTTGGGATGACAGTGTAGTGTGAAGGTGCATAATGTAATTCTATGTACAGTAATTTCTTTCCTCATGTGATCTTGCAGAATTGGATTGGTCACAGTACATTTGACCAGTGATTGTAAAAGAATTAAGAGGGTTGTAAATCACCCACGTGTTGTCATTTTAAAGATAAAGACAGGAATGTTGTACCACTCAAGTCATTCAGTGCTAGCACTATTAACAGCTTAAGCTCCTTAGGCTGTTAGCCGAGAGGAAGTAGTGTATTTGTTAATTGCATGCTAAACAAGAACAGAAAAAGGCAACAGGAACATAACTGGGAGGTTTTTATGCTACTTGCATCCTCAGCTTGCTTATTTAATACATTTTAGTTTCCTGAAACCATTTAAATGCTTATTTTTGGCTGTTTTATACACTTAAACACCAGTGAATCACATTCTTTTGCAAAGAATTTTAGTAAATCTGTAGGATGACTTTTATGTATTCTATAACAAGCTGAAATATGAGAGAACTTATATAATTTAAGATCCAAATTCTTCATCTGGAAGCTGGAAATACAATAATGTTCCTGGTCCCTAATCTAATGAAAAAACGTGATATAGCTTATTGACATGAGGATAGCATACTCTTTGTACAATAGATCATACTGTAGATGGAAATGATTATTTGATTCTGGTTTCCATACGCTGATGCAAGTCAAATCAGGGTAAGTAAAATTAGAAGCAGACATGAATAGTCTCATGGTTTCAGACACATAGTGAGATAAAAGACAGAGCCATTCTTGCTTTAAGTTCTCTATTAGTATAACACAGTGACCTCTGTCTTGTGATAGATTTAAGTTGAAAACATTTCATATGAAGAAGGGAAGCCCTTTTATTGTCTTGTTTTTAAAGACAGTATAGAAGGCTTATTTTTGGTATTCTCAGTTTAGGCTGTTCTCCTTCAAACATGTTGGCCTTTTGAAACAACATGCAAAGTGGTCCCTTCAAGCCTTTCTAAGTTTAGAGGGAAATTGAATTGGATTAATTTTTAATTGAAATGAGCTGTCATCACGAGTCAGAGTATATCCCACAGTTTTTTGCTAAGGCTTGTTGGTGATACAGGCACATCACTTGTAACCCTTCAACCCCATTGTTTTTTCTTAATTTCATGCTTTTTTTCCTTAATATACTGTGTTTTTGTAAGGCAGCTGTTACTCAGGACTGTAGATTTTTTCCAAAATGATTTATTTGAAGGGAAAAGACACTAATGAATTACACAATAGTTTCCTGATTTCTCAGGGTCAGCCTGCATATGTTTGTGTACGCCTCTGGAGTGTACAAAAATTCCAGAAGAAAACAGGAAATGCCTCAGTATTTTCTGGGCCAGCTTTTGACTTATGGTCTTGTTCCCGTTAGGGGCTGTTGATATGCCTCTGGGGCATGTGCCAATTTATTGATTATGCTAATAAGTTGTCCCACCATCAAGGCATATGTGCTTGTGATTTGAAAGTCATTTCTGTTGGAGGTTGTTTTGTTTCTTTGTTTTTACAATTGATGTATTATTCCATAGAAAAACATCCCATTTTCTGCAAAAGACTATACATTTGGCAAGCAAAAAGTTCTCCGTGCCTGAGCATGTACCTCATGATTCTATTAATCAAGATAGATCACAGGTTTAACTACTCTGCAAAACAGATTCAGCTTTTTGCCTTTAGGAAGCTGTTTCGTGAGGTTTTTTTGACCTAAAAGAATTTATTTATTTATATATTTANGTGGGTCTCTAAGGTCAGAATGGCAGAGGAAAAGATTAGTTTACTTGCATTGTAAGCTGTGTGTAAGATGAAAACACTGTAGTATAAAATACTGTGGCTGCTTCTGTTAAAATGTACAATGTTCTATTGGGCTTTTGTAATAGTAGTGGGTTTCTGTACAATGGAGCTCTCCAGCTTGACCATATTGATTTCACTTATTTTTTAAATTTAGGACTTCAATCTTCAGATGGAGCGGTACTAAGTAGGAGGGAAAAATGTGGAGCATGGTCACTGTCTGTGTGCTTTTTTTCTTGTGAGTAGGAATGAAAAGAAGAAATACTTTTGCTGAAAAGTTGAAAATATAATCATTCTTTGTCTTAAGCAAGCTGGCAACTTTCCACAAAAATATTAACATTAATTAAAAGCCTGTTACTCATTTAAAAGAGAAACAGGAAGAAAATTTTTTGCCAATTATGAAAGATTAGATTATGAAATATTAGATCATGAGACACCTTAAGGATATCCTTCCATCCTGAAGTCTTCTCTTTATCCCTAACACAAGCTCACTGTTGATCTAAAGGAACCATTTCCCCAGTGAGAAGGTAGGTCAGGTTTCATACCCTTTTAGTCCAAGGTCCTTCTTCTGACCACAAGGTCCCTACTGTGGAAAAGCTTTTTAAATTATGGGCAATTGATCATTGTGATGTGAGCAAATTCAAGCAAATGCATATGATAAAATTCCAGCTACGGTCCAATACCTTCTGATTAAACAACCTTCAGAGGATAACAGCCTTAAGTCACTACTGAACTGAGTTGGGTATGAACTGGTGACCTAAAGGTGAAAGGCTTTTAGCCCCTAAACTCTGGGCATTGATTTCTAATTCTCTTGTGAAATCCCATGACATAGATATATTGAGTCACCTTATGGCTGCCCCGACTCCCTTGACCTTTGTCCTCTCTATAATGTATGGAAGAATATTTAATGCAGCTTGTTTATGAAACAAGCTGTCCCCTCTATCAGCTGCTGCCTCGGGCCATGGCACGTGAACAGGGCATGCAGAGAAAGGAGGACGATGAAATGTTTGGGTTCTCAGTGTTCCTCAATCCGCTACATAAAGTGCTATGAGCAAGGTTGGCAGAGCCCTGCAGTAAGTAATGATTGAACAGCATTTTACTGCATTGGAATTATAAGATCATGCTATGTTCTATCTGTGATGTCAGGGCTGAGCTGTATTAATGAATCAATGGCTGTCATCAGTGAGAGTGTTGGTCAGAATGAATGGGATGAAAAAAGGTGTTGGCAGGAGCTTGCAAGAAGAGATTCTTAGTCTGACTCGGAGGAGCTGGGGAAGCTTGAGGTGAAAGATGATAGTTTGACTTAAAAGGAAAATTAAAAAATAAACATCTAAAATATTCTCCAAGGACTTTTCAAAACAGGTGGACAATTTAGATCTGTTTAATCCTTACTAGGCCTTACCTGTATGCTATACGTGGTATAAACCAATTTTCCAGTAGACCTGGAGTTAAAAAATAGGTGATTAGGGCAAAAGGTTATTTCAGGTAGAAGTTATTGCTAAATCTGGTTTAGACAGATGATGATTTACAAAAGTTACCAACAATGACTGATCTAAAGTCCACGTGAAAAGATTTTATGTCCACTGTCCAACTTCTGTTGCAAATTATTTCTACCTGTGGCTTTGGCAAGTTGCTGGTCACTCTCAGCAACACGATAAAACCTAAAACGTGAACAGGTACTTCTATTTTACTTTTGGAAATGATCCCCTCATGCTTGTATTTGAAAAAATGTAAGGGCTTGTAAATGGCAACCAGGTAAAAATTGCAGTGCTGCTGGTCATGCTCAGTGTGCTGCCAAGTACATGGAAAGTTTTCATTTACTAGCAGAAGCATTTTTCATGATTTCTTAATCGGCATACAGTGCTTGCAAACTCTACAGCTTTTGCCACATCCGTTCTAATTTTGTTTCCTTTTGTTGTTTTTATTACAGCTACTGAAGGCTCTGTGATGTTAGACAGATGCTTTTGTGCTGACTGACATAACACAGAGGATTCTGCAGAGTCATGACTTGTCCTGATTTTATGAGTCATAATGACCTTTATCATCCTACCAACCAGGATCAGAGAGATAATAGGCAGCTTTCAATAGTCGTTAGCCCCTTGTTCCCACAGATACCAGACCAATTTCCACATGAACTTTGGTTTTTAATAAATTCTTCTGAGCCATTTGAAAACTAATGGAACTGTTGTAAACCAAGCAACAGGTGTTTACAAAGCATTATATTTCGGTGCTTGTGTTTTACAGAAGGAAGAAAAAAATTGACCATTAATTTGAAAACTTAATTTGCATGAAATATGTGATTGAAAGCATCATTCTTATTAATGGCTCTTCACTTTATCTACCATATTATTGACTCTTTACTCCAGTTATACTATTTATTTCCAATGTTATTCTCCATCTGTTATGTGAAATGCATATTCTTTATTTTTGCCATCTTCCAATGCACTGAACACACCCTTTCCATTTCAATTCCTGTGATGACACATAAAAATGTTCCTTAGATATGATTAAAATAAAAGAAAACTTCATGCTTCAGGTCATGTGTAGGGAACAGAGAGAAAATTTCCAAGGGGAAGATTATCTTCTAATTGCACACTGTAGGCTTTCTTCGTAGATAGTAACTATTTTCAGACAGTTTGATGGTCTGGTCTGATGCAAGATGAAAATTTCTTAGGAAATACTTTGGAAGATGGACAAAAAAAGTTGTTTAAGTATCAAAAGGCAGATAGTCAGATGTGCAAGGAAAGCCCTTTATTTACGGTGACAATGACATCACCATCATGAGGCCCTCTTTGAGGCTCAAACTGTGTATCTCAGAATGAGAGGAAATGGCAGTATCCCTGGAAATGCCCCAGCTAGACTTAGTACAATAAGCTTCTTTACATGCAAGAACTATGTCTGTGTCATGTCTATAAAGTTGCAGACACTTTGTTTCCGTAATCATAAATAGTTTAAACTGCTGTGAAGTGCTAACACAGTCCAGCCATAATTTGAGAAAGCTACTTTAAATTAATAGCCCAGGAAGGCTTTAGTATTTTTTTGTCTCCAAAAAACCATCTGTAGTAGGAGCTTGGTACTTAAATATGCTTAGATCTAATTAAATGTAATAGACTAAATATACTTAATTTCTTGAGACTTAATTGCATGTTTAATTTCAATGAAAGCTGAAAGAGAAGTGAAGCATGTACTTTCTGTGGTGTTGAATAGGGCTGGGGTTTAAGCATGTGATTTAGTACTCTTCAGTCAGAAACTTCTTGGTTTAATGTTTCTTGGTTTAATGTTTCACAAGTAGGTAATAAATAGGAATTGTGATCTTTTTCTGGTGGGAGAAAATGAAAAATATGGCCTATTTTAATTGTTCTGTAAACATGGGGCTCTGTTTTTGCAATCTGGTAGCCAAAGTGCAATACAGTGGACTTGATGTAATACTTTTTTGGAGGAAAATGTTAATAAAAAGTTCACTCTGTGAAAAAAAATATAAATACAGCTTTTCTCCAGGAAAGAGTCGTGTTTGGATGTTATTAATAGTGACCCACCTATCTCATTGGATTATATGTATCGTTTATTTTATCAGGCTTCTCTGGCAATTGTGTTGGCTGTGGCAAGAAGGGTTTCTGCTACTTTACAGAATTCTCAAATCACATTAATCTTAAACTGACCACTCAGCCCAAGAAACAGAAACACTTAAAGTATTATCTGGTCAGGAATGCACAGGGAGCTCTGACCAAAGGATCTGTAATCTGCTGGAAAGGGGCAGGTAAGATAATGAAGCTGTCTTCCTTGAGCTCTGGTTTTCATCATCCAAGCTTAGCTATCACAGGGAATGGCGTCTGTGTAAAACCTAAGACAGACCAGTTGAAAGAAAGACTCTTCAAAGCTAGGTGATTACTAGAGCAGCTGTAAAAAGCAATTGACTGACCTAATATGAGGATGGCATGTCTGAAGACATCGGTTCCTCCCTTCCAAATGCTGTAGCCTCTAAGTAATTCATGTGTGAAATTATCAAATCAAATATGCAGAGAAAAAGCAAATGCCAGTGTTGTCAGGGGATAAGAAGTTTCTTTTTTGTTAAGAGTTCAGAGGCCGGCAGTCTTCATCCAGCACCGGCTCAAGCATGTTGTTCCAACTGCCAGAAAGTTCGGGTCTCGCGGGAAGCACCTCAAGTGAGCCGCTCCCAGCAGCAAACCCAAGTGCTCCAGCTGGGACTCAGCAAACAGGTACCACTTAGAAGGAAAACGTGCTGGGTTACCTCTTACTCTTCTGTGCATGCGTATTTGTGTGTACCTGTGTGAATGGAAAGACAAACAAATAAGCACACTACCACATAAAATAAAACAAGTTGAATAAATTTAGAGATATATTACAAATAAATAAAGCAATCATACTTTGAAGGCTTCTTGCTGTCCATTTTTTCCTCTCAGGTTTATGTATGAAAGTTTAGCAAATAATAAAACAGGTCTTCTGCAGCTTGCTCATAGCTAAGGCAAACCAAAAATTTTTAAAAGCCATTGTTTTTAAAGTTGCTGAGTATAGGTATTACATTCCTCCAGCTGTTGCTTGTCTGGTCACAGATGCCAAATATTACAGGAAGCAGTGTCATTTCAGCTTTTTCTTCTGATCCAGACTATTTTATGTCATGACCAGAATCCTCTTTACTGCAGGCATTATATAGGCATCAGCTTAAAAGCTTCTGAGTTTTTTCTTCTGCTGAGAAAAGTGGCTTTAATATTAAAAAACAAACTAATGATCAATATCTGTAACTTTTTTATATTAAAAATTCTTCCTGAAACATTTACTTTTCCATTAGCTTGACAGAGATGAAAGATGATGGATGATAGAGGCTAGAGTGATCTCTCTGAGCTTCTTCATAATGAAAACAGCTCTTTAGTGTCTTGTGACTGTTACAGAGATTCACACAGGAAAACTGAGGCACATCTGTTGGTGGTTATATTCTCTCTGTGAGATAGAAGCCTGTTAAATAGTTGTGATCTGGAATACTGGTACCCCTCCAGAACAAATAATTGATCTTTTTATAATAGCAGATTGGCATTCTTTTTGTCAGAGATTGCATATGTAAAAAAGCTACATCAATTACAAGCATATCTTTTTAATGCAGTATAGTTAAAAAGAAGCTTGGAGAGAGGATGTCAAATTGGAATGGAGGCTTAGGAGATTTTTAGTAAATTTTAAACAACCTCTCTTACTCTCTTAGCTGGTTCTTGAGTAAACTTCATGTAAGAGCTAGGGTCCACCTGCAAAGAAGGTAAAGGATCTGACATATGTATTTAATTGCAGAATCTGATTTTACCCAGGCACTTAATTGGGAGTCAGACAGCAATAATCTGGTATGAGATCAGAAGTGGATTTGTTTTATTCAGCATTGCATTCACTCTGAGCAGATCCTGATGGCTCTATTAAAGTAAATGATCGAGTGATCAGTTTAGTATATGAACCAGGGATCTTGACCTAGAAATGTTTAATGTAAATATTTCGGTTTTTTCTTGCCAGCTGCAGCCATAGATCACATCCCTTCAACAGCAGCATTCAGCTCAGTGGTTTATAATGGCAAGGAATCGCCTAAAAAACAGTTGGTGAAAAATAACCTGTCTGCTCTGACAAGACCTTCAGTGTTGGGTACTTGTATGGATTTGTTGTTTAATAACCCTAAACTCTATATTCCATGGGTATAATAGAAGCATTGAACAAATTATATCATGATCATAATTTCCTGTATTAATAGAAATTACTGTTCCCTTCCAAGTCCTTTCTGATGATAACACTTTTTTCTGTGTTAATTTTCAGAAAAAAAAATGTTCATATGTTTTCAGCCATAGCTTTGTTACAGTTCAGATTATTAATTGGAACTTTTTCATTATATTTACAGTTCATTCATTTAATAGAAGTACAGTCTAGATTCTGAATCCAGGTTGTTAAAGAATGTGTCAGTGCATCAATCTCACCAACAGGTTTTGTGAAGGGAATTAAGAAAGATTTATGAGTAATCACTCATAGGGTAATTCCTATGTTGCAGTTCACCTTTGGATGGAGCACTAGACTGACAACTGGCTCCAAATTGAAGAAACTGTCCTCACTGCACCATTATTATCATGATTTGTGTTATTTGTTTTCTGTCACAAACTGTATTCTGTGTCACTGGCTTGTTTAAGCAAGAAAGTTATTCTTCACTATGGCTAGAAACATGCTATAGCTCTATTTTAGAATAAGTCTTCCCAAGTTTCCCTGCTGGCATCACAGCCAAATTCTTCTTCTCTGCCCATTCAGGTTCTTGCCTTTCTCTTTCCTCCATGCAGCAACATATTCTCGCCAATTCATTTCAGATGGATTACATTCACATATCAACATATCTGCGGGAAAGAGTACGGCATTTTCAAATAAAAAATTCTTTGTATTGCACTATCTTGTGACTTTCGTCACAACATTACGCCAGGAAACTGAATGAAAGACTGAGGAGTAGAACAAATGGCTAAATACTGCCCTCACGTGGTAAAAGTTTAAAGGACAAAGTAATCTTGGAAAACCTGTATGTAAGGTTCTTCTGCAAGGGAACAATCTTATTCTAGATCTGAAGTCTTCAGGTTTAGTTTTAATTTTAATATCTTTTGCAAAATTAAGCCCCCCTTTTTATATAAGATTCTTACTTTGTCTTGAATTTTTTCTGGGACTAACCATTCTGCCAGGAGATAGAGCCCTGCCAGTGTGAAGTAGTGTTACGACCTCTGCATAGTCATGTCCAGAAATAGAAATAACTCAATCTTGCAAGACGCTGAGCAATTCCTGGAGGACCGTTGACTCTCAATAATGAGAAATACTTGATGTTAGGGGAAGCTCATCATTCTAGGAGTTTGTAGGAGTGCATAAGAAGATTCAAGAAATCAACGAAAGAAAAATCAAGAAATTAATTATTAGGAGCTCCTAGAAAAACTGTGAGAAAGTTACCTTTTTACAGACAAAGTTGTTGGAGCTACATGTGGATAGGAGGAAAGTGCAGAAGTAATTTGCTAGGAGTTAATATGGAATATCATAAAACCAAAGATGGTAACCAGCAAGAAGGGGCAAAAATCCTGTAAATGGGAAAATTATTGAAAAGAACTCAGATCTTTATTAATATTACCCGGAAACCCTTGAGAATTTTATTTTATGATAAGTTACATGAAACACTGTGTCGTGTTCAGAAATAAAAGGAGCAAAATGCCCACAGTGTTGACTTCAAAATATTAACACTTATAAGCATTCTTACTAAATGTCTCATTCTTAGTACATTACTCTTAGTACAGAGTAAACATTGGTATAAAATAAGTGAAGTCTGCCTAGACAATTAAGAGTTCTCTGCACCAGAAAGTTCCCAGAAATTTAAGCAGGACATAGCAAAGTGAAATAAACACCATGAAAAGTTATTATATTAATGGAGTTGACCCTGTCTACCACACTACTTAATGCACACATTCCATCTATCAAAACATATTGAATTACCATGCACAAAACTGAATACATTTTATTCTAATATGTCTGAAATATTGCTGTTATTCAGGCACTTTAACAAATTCAGGACCTCCAAAAAAGCGCCATAAAGGCTGGTCACCAGAATCTCCGTCATCTACTGAAACTTGGAACTTGCAGCTCAACCCACAGGTTCCAAACAGAATTAAAAATGGTAAGCTGTACCCAAGGTAATGATAATGTTTGTTTCATTATTCAGAAAATAATAGGGGAAAAGCGGCAATATTTTAAAGATGCATGCAAATTTGCATTAGAGTTTTGAAAGGTGTTTGATACCTACGTGTTCATCTACATTTAGGTGCTTTATTTCCATTGATTTTTTTTTGAGGGTCTGACCTTAACTCTCATTAGGATCCAGTCATTGAGTCATTATTAATAAAAACCAACAGGTGCCTGTGTCCATCTTTAGACACCGAAACACCTTTGGGATATTAAAATTAGTGTCATAACTCAGGTTAAAGTACCATCCATTGTTTCAATTATTTGTCACAGTGTTCTTGGCACTTGGATTTTATAGTCTAGATACAGACTACAGTGACATGTAGTGAAATAAACCTGCTTTCCCCAAAATGTTTTCTTTTAACATGTTATTGTTTAAATTAAAATTATTGCAAAGAAGTTACTATTGAGCAAACATTGAACCTTAATTTTTTCTTTCTTGCAAGAAAACCTGTTTAGAAACAGTGAAACTAAATATATCATACAGAACACACAAATCATATCTGTTTGTGCATTGATATCACATCACTCTCTGTATTCTTGCCTTCAAACCTGGAACTGTTTGTTTATAAACATTTCAAAATCTTTAGATGCATGTGTGATGTTCAAGGTCTCAATAACATAATTAGTCCTCCAAGAAAGTTAACATAATAGTATGGGTTGTAGTAACAGCTCATGAAATGTGTGATGTAATCATAAAAAGCATTTAACACTGATACCAAATGTGGGTATGAGACGATGTTGAATAACTTTTCTTTGAGGAAATCATTATTAGACCTGACTTCAGTAATAATATGTCTAAAATCTTAGATGGAGGAAGCCTATCATCTTTATCACATCCTGCTTTGGTGGGGCCAGCCTCATCTCCGATGGTGGGCTCAGGAGAACCGGTCTCAGTTCCTGACAACTTGCTGAAAATCTGTAAAGCAAAGCCAGTTATTTTTAAAGGTAAAAACCCAACCACCCAACAAGACCTTATATCTTTTTTGTAAGAGATGTAAAGATACATCCTACTGCTAAACACTGCTAAAGCTGTCAATTTTAAAAGGTTTGCTATTAAAACTGTTTAATGCACACATGGGAAATTATGCAATTATTGTGATGTGTACAAACATTGTTTATTTTGTAGGCCATGGAAACTTCCCATATCTTTGTGGGAACATTAATGATGTGATAGTGAGTCCTTTGTTGTACACCTGTTACAGAAATTCACAGTCTTTATCTAGAGCATATGAACAATACGGCGCCTCCACAATACAGCCTATTTCAGAGGAAATGCAGCTCTTACTGACTGTCTACTACCTTGTTCAACTAGGTAAGATTATTTTACATCCAGATAGACTGCAATGAATACATTACATGCCAGCAAATGAGAAAGGGAATATTAGGGCAGGACAATATTAAATATCAGTCTTAGGACATGTGATATTAAACAATTTCATTTGTGATAATGAAACAAAACTAACTAATTAGTTCTTGAAGACCAGACAGATTGAAATATAATCATACAAAGTTCAGCTTCTCCTATAATCTGGGACCTCAGCAACTAAAAATAAAAAAAGGAAAAGAGCTGTAATTCACTGCTCTTGCATACAGTCTGTGGTAGTATTATGCTGAGATAGGCGGCACTCAACCTCTTAAATATTTCTAATTACTGATACTCAGGTTCCAATTAGGGCAGCTTTACTTGCTTATCACAAAGGCACTTCAAAATGAAAAATTTGGTTCATATCTGCTAAAGGCAATAGAGTCATGCATGCATAAATCTGAAACATGATCATGTCTAAAAAAGTAAGTATTTTGAAAAAAACTTGGTTTTAACTCAACAGTTTAATTTAGTTGTTTCATAATACTTTCCTTTTAATTTTTTTTTAGCCTCAGACCAGGTCCCTTTGATTGAGGATTTGGAACAAATATTCATGCGTTCATGGCGGGAATCACACCTGTCTGAAATCCGTCAGTACCAACAGGCTATTCCACAGACCTTTCCTCAAGTGCCCAGCCAGATCGCAGCAGTGACTTCAGCCCAGCTCCCATGGCTGGCGGGCCTCGCAGCTAGCTCCTGTAATGATAGTGTCCATATCATCGAGTGCAGCTATTCTCTGGCTGAAGGGCTTTCAGAAATGTTTAAGCTGCTCATTGAAGGAAAATTAATAAAGACAAACTACGTGGTGATCATATGTGCCAGTAGAAATCGAGCCATTGATTCCTGCATTGTGATAACAGGTGAGATCCCAAGGATGTATCTCCAGGCAAAACAGAGTAATTCAATGCTATGAGGAGTTTGGTTGGAGTTTCAATAAGCTGCCTCAGAAAGCAGAGCTTTGACCAACAAGTAATGGGTTTTGATGAACCCAAGTTGATGCTGCACAGGTGGGTCTCTCCCCAGCAAATCACATTCTGCCTGCGTTACCCGTTTTCTCACCCAGGCATCCCAGCTAACACTAATACAAACAAACAAAGGCGAACTACAGCGCACATAGTGCATAAAGCTCTTCTGCTCTGTGCAACTGCGATATTACTGTGAGCAGAGGATCGAACATTTTCTTAGCTTCTAAAAGATGGTCTTTCAATGTCATTCCGTTCAACAACCTGTTGAGGGCTATGCTGATAATTAAATAAATTATTTGAATAGCCATTTCATGATTCATTATGAGTGTAAGATAATTGAAAATTCCTTTGACTATTTTTATGCTCTTTTTATATACTGCATCAACAAATATTTCCTAAAAAGGGAAAGAAACACAAAGAATGATAAAACATGAATCTATCTTACAGACGTCTCGTGCATACATGTATAGCAGAGAGAAAAGATTCATCTCTGCCATTTTTGTGTGTGTGGTATTCATTTAGCTGGGTAGTATTTTTATTATGATTTAGAACATTTTTACTTCAGTTTGAAGTGCTTTCAAAATTACTTTTTTGTCTTTTAGGAAAGTATCAGGCAAGAGTTCTGTCTGAGAGCATGCTCACTCCTTCAGACTACCAAAAAGAAGTTAACTATCAGCTGGTCACAGGGAAAGTGGAAACTCTGGGGTCCTTCTTTAGCACACTCTGCCCAGGTACCTAACAGGTTATAAAGAGGCATGTTTCCAAGTCCCTGAAACTTTTAAGTCAGAGAAAGCAGCTGTGCTCATTACCTTTCAAGAAGAAAGACATTATTAGAAATATATAAAAAATGCAGGACAAAGTTGTGAAAGTACATTTGAATTGAAATTCCTCCTGAAAGTGTCAGTTTCTAAAATCCCTCAGTTTCATAAAAATATGCCAGCAAATAGCTGAGCATATTATTCTTAGCTATGCAAATCCATCCATATACTGTGCAAGTCCATATCCATATGAATGTATGAATTCTTTTGCCCTAAGCACAGAATTCATTTAGACCATGATAGAACAGAGTTATTTTATCAAAGGAAGATTTGTCCTTTCAGCTTACCATGCTGTGAACTTGATCATGATGCATGGGAAAGAGAGGAAAACTGCAAAGAGCCAGAGTTACTGGATTGTTTTTTAACTGAGTATACTGAAGATTACTACTGGGGACTACTATCTGGGGATAGATCCAGCCACATGGAAAGTTAAACCCTATCACATAACTAGAGCCCATGCAGCATCTTTGTCAGTGTTAATGGGATATCACAGTCCCCTTTGCCATTCATGTGAGGTCACATCGGTAAATCTGTACTTAGATCACAAGAACCCTCCTGGATGTATCATGATATTTTGAGTGATCACTTAAGAGAAATTTGTTTTCCTTGAACCATCATGTAGTTATGTTAGTGCTTCTGCTCTTAGTATCTTCAAAGTATGGCTCTCAAAATCACTCTTGCTATTGCTATTGTTTGAGCAGAACAAGTAAATGAGCATCCTAAAAATAGTTGCCATCTATATCCACTGGATTGCACTTCACAGGGCAGACCCTGCCTTTCTGAGCTCAGTGCAGACATGAATGCCAAATACTCAGGACAGGCATACTGTATTCTCTGCATAGATTTCATCTGTAAGCCGGGCCCCTGCTGAACAGAATAGGATATATTTGCAGATATCCATAGTTCAGTAAAACAGACCTTGCTTGCTTCAGCATTGCGTGTAGCCACAAAACTCATATTTGTCTTCCAGCTTTATAGGGAATTATTTTTCTTTCTGTCTCTTAAAAATGTTAAAGATTTAGAAATATTTATCAGATTTTCCAAAGCTTCTTGTAATCCTTATTAGTGAACTGTATAGCTCCATGGTCTGAACATAAACTAAGCCAGTTTCATGTCTTTGTTGTTGCTGATTTGCATCAGGGCCTTGAGGCTAGTTTTCTACCATCCTCCATAAATGTCCTAGTCAGTGGTCTGCAGAGTTGGTCTGTCATTCCCTGGCCTGATTTGCATTTTATTAGTTACATGCTGTAAAAACAGATGCAATAGAAAAGAACGAAAGGGTTCCTGTATAAAAAAGCCAATAAGCCAAGGGCAGGATAACTAGCTAGCATATATAAAGCTCTTTAAGATCTACAAAACATAATCAGTATGAAATGCAGCTCTTATTAACATGGATGTTTATTCCCCTATCCCTTTAATTTGATAGAGGGTGACATTGATCTTTTGCTGGAGAAATTTTATCAGGAAAACCAAGGGCACATCTCTTCATCACTTTCTGCTTCAGTGAATAAACTAACAGCACTGAATGGAACTGGAGCAGCTGCATGTACAAGTAAGTAAGGATTTCCTAAAGAGGTAACAGAGTAGGGTAATTGAGACCAGGTCTCTGGGTGTGCAGTTAGATCCATCTGGGCAGAGTCCTAGGCTCTTGAAGGCAAAGGTCCTGAGGCAAACATCAACTCATGTCTTGGGATATTCAGATTTACACTGAACGATGCTCTGCTTCATTCCACTGGGTATGGTAGTCTCTGAAGCTCAAAGTCTTACTTCTATGGTAGCAGAACGCTATTGCCCAAGTTCAATTTCAGCTCTCAGACATTTAAGAAACTTATAGGACCAAAATGCCCAAATGAAGAAAGAATTCTTTGCATATTCCATATAGATTTTCATAAACTGGAACTGATATTCATAAGCAAAGTACCTTAAAGAGTAGATCAATCATTCTTTGCCAGACTCTGACAGTTTGTGTTAGATTAGACTTTGGGCATATATCTAAACAGAATTTTGCCTTTTTCCAGGTTATGAGGTTGAACGACATCAGATTCGTCCATTCCAGCTAGCAGTGGCTCAGAAATTGCTGTCTCATATTTGCTCAATTGCTGACTCCAGCACTCAAAATCTTGATTTGGGTTCCTTTGAGAAAATTGATTTCTTGATTTGTGTTCCACCCTCCGAAGTGACTTATCAGCAGACTTTGTTTCATCTCTGGCACTCAGGTGCTCATTAGTTATCTTTATTTTAGATTTACAGGGAATTGTTAAATGCATTTGTATCTGGAAATACTGACATTTGTTCCATTTCTTTAGGTATTTTATTAGAACTTGGATTAGAAAAGGAACATCTTACAAAGCAGAGGGTGGAACAGTATGTTATGAAAATAGATACAGAAGCCCAGATTAAATTCAAAGTCTTTTTACAGAACTCTATGCAGAATCCACATACACTGTTTGTCCTAATCCATGACCATGCACACTGGGATCTAATGAGGTAAGAAAACTGTAACTTGTTTTTAGAGAATTTATTATTGTTTGCATTAGTTCTCAAGATCAACTTTCTGATTTATCCCTTCCTTCATCTTTGTTTGCATCTTTCTGATAACTCTCTCTTCCCATGTGTGGAATAAACATGTTTTCTTTTAAGGTCCTTCATGACTTATTCTTATCCTGCTTATTATATTATGCCTCAGTGGAACATTTCAGCTTTCCTTGCTCACCATTCTTATCTTGTTTCAGCCACAGCTATTGTTTTTTTTGGCTGGTTGTCATTTGTTCAAAGGAAAGGTTCCTGTTAAAGTACACAGAGCTCATTATCCTCTGTCAGTGTCCTCTGGGCTGTAAAACATGCAAAAACCTCAACAGTGAGTATACAATTAGTGAGCCAACACTGCTGCTTGTTTTTTTAATTGATGGGAAATTTTCCAGTACAATGTTTTTTCTATCCAGAATCACTGATTTTTAAGAATTGAAAGCTTCTGTGGATACATAGCAATGTCAGGTAGACTTCTCAGGGAAGCAGGGAAATTTCTATCTGATGTTTACTGAGTTCCCCATCAGCTCACTTGCATAACTCATTGCTTCCCTCACAGGGCCTTGTTTCCTTGGCTTCTCAACAATCTGTCTGCTGAGAAGTTGGACTGCTTTTGCTTTCTGGCTCCTGAGGTACTGGGGAGCTTGGAGAACATACTGAATTCCAGAAACACCAACATACTCCAACTTTGGGAGCATGGTAGTGTTTCTGAAACAAAAAACTATAGAATCTTGCTTGTGAATGAAATGACAAGGTCTTGTCTTTCATACTGGTTAAGAATGATGATTTTCACCAAAACTTTTTTTTCACATGTGAGGGTTTCCTGTTCAACTCCTCTATATCTTAGGAACTTACGTGACCTATTACAGCTGTCACAGCCTTTAAGGCATTTATTCCTATAACATCCTTGAGTGGTAGGGAAGTACTTGTATTGCTGCTAAACTCTGATATTTTTTCCTCTTATCTAACAAAGATATGTAAGTGACAAATATTTAAGTACTATTCTGCACAGCAGGATTCATGCCACCTAACTGAAGTCAGTTAAATGAGGTGCCTAAAACAGGAGTGTAATTACCTGGAATTGCCCACATAGTCACAACAGAGACATGGGCATCTCTGAGGGCTGACTTAGATCATGGGTGGTCAAAGCCAATTTCTGGAGTTACTTATCTCTCTCTGCTGCTAACAGAAGGAGCTTGCAGTGACTAGGCTTGTAACTTAGTCACTGCAGGTAAACACCAAAAATTAAATAGCATGAATTTGGACTGAAGTTTTACACCAGAGCAAGGAATTGACTGTAGGTGTTCCATGATACTGGCATTTGCCCTAACAATAACTGTTCTTCCCTTTCATAATAGCTCTATCACAGGTAGTTTCCCTCTGTTTTTTTGTCATAAAGACTTATTGTCTGTCATTTTCTGTCTTGATTTTTGTAGGTATGAATTATATTTTCTTAAGGGCAGAACAAGCAATCTGGCCAAAGTTACTACGGACTATGTGTCTATTGGTAACTGCCAAAACATCAGCTTCCTTTCATCCTCTATCTCTCATATTCTGGCAGCTGTAAGGGACTGGTAATTTGCTAGCTAGGGAGCATATCAGACTTACAGAAATTTTCAGCTGCAGTGAAATAATTTGCATTTCTTTTCCCATCCTTCTATACAACAAAAACAGAGCAAAGAATAGAGTCCTAAGTTCCTTGTACATGTTTACCTTTGATTTCATATCCAGGTTAAAGCTATTCCACTGACACAAATGTTCCCTTGTGATGATCACTTTGGAGAGTTTTGGGTTTCTTTTTTGCAGTGCTATGCATAGCCTTTATCCTCAAACAGAACTGTCTACAGGACTTGTTGATAGACTGTTGAACTGCAGGGAGGTGAAAGAGGCACCAAATATTGTGACCCTCCATGTGACTTCCTTCCCCTATGCGCTACAGACACAGCATACTCATATCAGCCCTTACAATGAGATCCACTGGCCTTCTTCATACAGCAATGTAAGATGGATGCTTTGAGGTGCTATTTGTGAGCTTTTCATAAGTTATTTAACATTTACATACTTGGCGAAACTGTGGAGGCCCCATGATTTTTGTAAACATGAATGAAGTTTGCATGGCATCTTTTTCTTGTTCAGTCTGTGGCAAGTTCTTTTTCCCTTTGCTTATCCTGTCATTTCTTGCTTTTTTTCTTTGTTCCTTTCATATCTTCGATAAACCGTGGTAGCTCTGCTAAAAATCTTTGAGCTACATAAATGGAAACCATCTGAAAATCTGTCTGTAGTGCATTACTGCATAAATATATGTACATACATGGATTTTCTTCATATGTGTGCATATTTATTCCATACCTAGCTGTTCTGTCTGTATATGTATATGTGGGGAGAGAGAAAGAGAGAGAGAAAGAAATAAGGAAAAATTGGGTCAAACTTCTGTTCTCTCAAAAAAATTAATTCTGTTTCTTTCTCTCCTTGTTTTAATATGTCTGAGTAGATGTATGCTTATTAGAGAATGTGGTTGCAAATATATCAGATACCAATGGTTAATCAATTGTAAATAATAATAGACTCAATATTTTTATTGCTTCATTTGCTTTAGGGTGTAGATTTATACCATGAAAACAAGAAATATTTTGGACTGTCAGAATTCATTGAGTCCACCCTCTCTGGACATAGTATTCCACTGCTTCGATACGACAGCTCTTTCGAAGCAATGGTCATGGCTTTGGGAAAGAGGTACGGTACCCTCCTTCGTTTAACACAGGAAACTTAGGAGGTGCATTCTAGTGACTTGGATTACTAGCTAGAAGCCTGGTTCTTTTTTTTTTTTTTTTTTTTTTGTTCCACAAATCAGCTGTGTATGCAAGGGCATTTCACTCATTCTTGTTTTCTCCTTCCATCTTTTTTGCATATATGTGGCCTGTGATCTAATCAGTCTAGGCTGCCTCTTACTACAAACATGCACACTGTTTAGCCCAGCTTAGAGTGTGTTCTTGTTGTGACCAGCAGCTACTTCTGTATTATAATAATCTAAAATTGCATCATCATGTAATTTCAAATGTGTTGTTACTTTTCTCCGATGTTATCACTTGCTGACCCTTGCTGATTTTGATGTATAGAATTTGTGTATGCGGCACTTGGACCACAAAGAGAAGTAGATGTATCACTGTCGTTTGTACACTTGAATCAGCAATAAGAACTTCAGAGGCATCATCAGAGCTTGAAAATACATCATCAGTTTTCCTTGGTTCCTGTGGAGCAAGTCTAGAATCACTGCAAAAGGGTAGTGACACGTGCATACGTGCAGCTGTGAATGAACTCTTTGGGAACTGTAAGAAGAATGAGACAGTACAAGCAAAATCTTGTGAATTTGTATTGCTAACTGAGAGACTGAGCACATCCACACTTAACTGCTGGGGCTTGCTACAGGGTGCTTTGGAGCTCTGATCACACATATCAGGCACTTCTCTGAGCAAGCCATAGTTCCTCTTTTTACTGTGCACCTGGATTTCATTTCTGTGAAAACCAGAGCACAGGAAACTTGCGCATATCCACGTCTCTCCCTTCCATAGACTGGGGATTGAGACAAGGTGTACCTGGGCTTGGGAACTTGGAGTGCTTATTGGATGCTGCCTACATATTCAGTCCTCTTGGAAACAAGAGTAAGTTGGTTCAGGGCTTCAGTAAGAAAACAAGAGAAACACCACACCACCCCCCGCCCCTTAAGAATAACACATAATGAAGAATACTATTCTCATTGATAGGAGAATGGAATTTTGATTGATGATACTAGTGCCTTAGCAAATATTCTGCGATAAATTTTGGAACAGCAGTAAAGTCTTGGTAACTTAAAGTGATGTAACCTTACTGGACTACTTGCTTAGTAAATCTTAACTAAGAAATGGAGAGACAACATCAGTTCTGATTGTGAAATGATGCCTTGCAAAGACTATCCAACTGCAATTTAGTGAGATTCTGTTGTATAGTAGATATGAAGGATTCTTTACAGGAGAAAATCCTGAGTTTACTATATTTTGTAAAAATTAGCTTTTTCACTTTAGCCTTTAACACTTCACTTTTTAATTCACCATTTATTTCAGGTTCCCCAGATTACACAGTGCAGTGATAAGGACTTTTGTCCTCATACAACACTACTCTGCAGCTATGATGGCAGTGTGTGGTCTTTCTCAGATGAAGAATTACACCTCAGTTGAAACTCTGGAAATCACCCAAAACCTAATAAACTCTTCAAGACAATGTCCTAGTGGTCATGGCCTCATGGTAGTGTTGAGAATTCCATGTACTCCGCTGGCTGCAGTGGCATATGAACGTCTGTACAATGTAAGGGAAAGACTAGCCCTTGAAGATAACTTTGAAATAATCTTGGGAAATCCTAATTCTGGAATCACAATAGGGAAGCACTTTGTGGAGCAACTAAAGGTAACTTGCAAAATGACATAGACTGGGAAGTTTCATTAGATGGGTAGGTGGGGAAACTTTACTGGTGAGAGTATGGTCATGAGCTGAAGTGCGGGTCTTACTAGTAAAAATAAAAACTACCATAAGGAGCATGGCTCTTATCTTTTAGACATACTGTCTGTGACTCCTCTACTGTTCTACCTCTGGTTAATACTCAGTGGAGTATTAACTAATATGGCTAGAACTTGACTTCCAGCAGCAACCTTCCCCAACAGTTGAACTGCTTTTATCTACAGGGACCATGAGCAATAAGGAAAAAAGCCAAATAAAATTGTCACAGTTTTAGCAGAATTTTCTCACAAAATCATCATAGTGCAAAAAGATTTTAATCAGTGACCAGTTGAGAGTTATATTATTCTTGTCATCAGCAGGTGACATGAAGGCACCAAATCAGTGATGCTAGGTATGGGTCCTAGAATACCCCGGTATTCACAGCTCAGAACTTTATGCTTTCTGGAGCATGTCTTGGTTTATGGATTAATTTATATCCTTTTGGTCCAGAGTCTTGGGTCATCTGTTTAACAAAAGCCTCTGATACTGCCTTGCTTTTCATAATATTACTATCATCTGACATCCATAGTAGTGGTACATGTACGAATGTCAGAGGCTGAGTTGCCGTACTGTTGGTCCTGCTGTGTATTTTTTATCTGTAGATCAGTCTTACAGCAAAAAGGACTAACTGGTGTGAGTAAAGCAGTATAGCCTGATGCTAAATGGTCAAAGAATACATCTAGTTATCAAACTTCTCATGAAGTTATCAGGAAAACAGCTTTGGGGGAGAGCAGGAGACTTCAGAGGGCAGCAAGTGAGGACAGTGGTATGCATGTGTTGAACATATCCAGCTTTCCCCTCTTCCTCTAAGGTGAAAAAGTGTCATTCCTAGCTCATTTTCTTCCTTGGACTCAGACATTCATACATTATCTGCCACAAGAAGCAACCCTCTGTACTCTTCTCTCCCCCAAAGCTCCTACTCAGCTTTACTGTCTATTGTACCATATCCACTCTACCCGTATATGCCCTGGCCCCAGTGCTATGCAGCTGGGAAACTGTGAGGCTTTTCAGACTGGAACATACTGTCCCAATCTCCTCAGACTTACAGCAGGCCGATTGCTATGTGTAATGCTCTAGGAATTGTGCAATCTACCTATGTTGAAATTGGCTCTGCTCTGTGGCTTCGCTTGGTGGAACATCCATCCACTATACAAATTGATTCATATAATGGATCATAAAAGTATATACTTCTGTATTTTTATTTGTACCATATAGATATGTCCAACAGTGTTTCTTACCTTATACAGGTCTGGCAGAAAATTGAAGATGTAGATTGGAGGCCACAGACCTATTTGGAATTGGAAGGTTTGCCTTGTATATTGATATTTAGCGGTATGGATCCACAAGGGGAGTCTTTGCCACGGTAAGAAGATCCAGTGTTTTCTCAGTGACAGTTTTTTATCCGTTGCTTACCAAATGGCTAAAGATTAACTGTGTAATTACTTGTGGGAGAAGAAAACAGATTTCAGTGTCAAGATGTTTCTTTTCCATTTTTTGGCAGTTTTTATATCGTAAAAACAAAATCCATATTATTAATAATAACCTCCTGTTTACAGCAAGATATAAATAGATCAGAAAATATTATGAGAGTTGTCCCAGTTTAGGAGAGAGAATAAGGGTATATAAAAAAAAGTATAGCTACATTAGATACCTTAGGGTATCTGAGGCATCTGCACAATTCTGGAGTATGTGTTGCAGGGTGTGTGGAGAGATCAGTGCCTTCTGGAGTGGTAGCTGGAAGCCAGACAGGATGCCCTGGGACCATTAAGATGGCACTAAATGCTTTGTATGTTCAGCTGAATCCTATTCTGTGTGTTAGGCTTAGAACCCAAATGATTATTGTTTTTCTTATGTTGATGCTAATGTTCAGTGCACTAGATTAAGCTGCATAACTGGATTAAGAATAAAGAAAAGTGTATGCACCACAGTGGTAAACTTATTAAGCACAAAAGATATACTGTGTTCTATTTCATCTGTAGTTTAAGCAGATCGTGAAAAAATTCCCCTTTGGCTGTGTTTGTAAAAGAAATAAGGGAGTAGATTACAGTGAGTTTTCATACTACCCCCTCTTGTTTCTCTCCAGATCACTGAGATACTGTGACCTACGTTTAATAAATTCATCTTCTTTGGTAAGGACAACCTTGGAGCAAGAACTTGGTTTGGCAGCATACTTTGTGAGCTCAGAAATTCACACAGAGAAAGCAGTTGTGAATGATGTGTTAGAAAGTGACCCAGAGAAACTAAGCAGCACTGATAATGAAGATGAAGAAATAGCGACAGAAGGTATTATTAGTAGTAATAATAAAAGAAGCTGTAAAATGATTGAGTTGTATTAGAAAAAGCAGAACTGTATGGATACCTATTCGGTGAGAGTTTCTGGAGTTAGCCTTACTGAGTCTGCTCTGCTGCTCGGTTTTGCTTCATCTCATTGAACCTGTGTTTCCTCACCCTCCCTGCCCAAGGACTGTTGCTGCTGAAGCATTTTAATCTCTTGCAGTCCTGCTGCTGCATCTGTTCTCTCTCTCTGTTTTTTGTCTCCCTTCTCTTCCCTCGCTCCCTCCCTACCTCTTTTGCCCTGTACGTTCTGTCAGCCACAAAGTGGAGCTCGAGGGGGTACATTCAGTGACGCCCACTGTTCAGAGTGCTGTGTTGTGTTGCCCTCCCTGCAGCAAAGAAGCGTGCGTTTTGCTCCCTGGGAAGCAGTGACCTGATCCCCTCCCTCACAGCAAGGGCAACTCTACCTAAACTGTCCCTGACGGATGCTACCGAACCTATGCTTACATACTGACAATGACGAAGATTCCTCCCAAGGAAACTGTATATAGTACCGCTGAGTAGTCTCTAGTTTGTAAGGTATTAAATAGGATGGCTAGAAAATATATCTGAACATAGTAAGTTCTGAGTACTCCTTGAAAATATCCATGAATTCAAATTGACAGTGTAGAGTTGGTGAGTTTATAATTTCTTAAGAGAGCAATTAAGAACATATAAATGTGTAAACAAACAAAAATAATTTACACAGGAACTGTTGGGGGTTTTTTTCAGTGATAGTTGATGGGCACTATCAGTTATCATTAAGTTCTTTACATTTTTCTTTACTGCCTGTTGTGCCTTGCAACTGTGGAAAACAAGGGATTTTTATCCCCGTAGGTTATTTAAATCTCAAACTGCTTGCCTTCATTTCCTTTTCTATACTATGAGGAGGAAGAGAGCTGGTTACTGTTCACCTATTAAGTTCTTACTCATTGATAATAAGGATAGCAGAACAAGCAGAACAAAAATATTTACTTTAATCAAATATGTACTTTTCATAGAGGAATGAAATACCTGAGGTCATACTCAGACTGTCTACTATAGAGGCCTGCTTTAGATGTGATGAGTACTTCTGTCCCTTTAGTTGAAGTATGCTGAGATTGTATGTGATCTGAGTCAAATGGGCACCTAAGTTGTTAGGCATCTAAGTTGTAAGGCTGCTTTCCTAGTCCATGAAGTATGGTATGCTCCTCCAGAGTCCAATTCAGAACACCTGAGACAGTCTAAGTTTTCTGCTGGCAGAGCTTATGTCCCTGTTTATCATGGTAAAACTGTACAGAAACAAGCATTTTAACTTAGAAGTCTAAGCTAGGAACCTCAGGTGAATATCCCTGGTGGCCATCCAAATACGGATTTTCATCACCAAAGGGGGAGATATAATCTGGCCATAAAGCTGTAATGTATGGGGTAGGAGGTAATTTCATAACATATTGACAAAATAGAGCTTGTTGCCTGTTGGTTTCCCTGACACTGGGTTAGTGAGGAAGGCAAGACATGGGTAGAAAGAGAAAACATTGTTGAGACGTGCCTAGAAATTGCAGCTCCTGGTGGCAGCATTCATTTTGTGAAGCTATTGCAGCTCAGCATAGTTAGATTAGACCATAGGCTGATCCAACATTGCATGATAGGAACAGATACTCTCCACACTGAAAACAGTGTCAGAATGAGGACAAGACCCACACAAACTCCTGTGCTTTTCCTTACTTTGACAATGTAGCTGTGCCTTCTTACAGGCTTACTTAAATTATATTTTGTTTTTGTTTTCCCGTACTACCATTCATGAAACAGGTTCTACTTCAGAAAAAAGAAGTCCTATGAAAAGAGAAAGATCTTGTTCCCATGACTCTGCATCTTCATCTCTCTCTTCAAAAGCTTCCAGTAAGACCTTAAGATTATCTCTATTAAGTTACATTTATGACATAAAAGAGACCTTTTATTCAGCTTATTGGAGAAATAATAAAAGTCATAAATCACTAAGGTTTTGGTAAGGCCTTTTTTAATGGGATCACTGAAGATAACTTTAAAAAAAATAAGCATCAGACTTTTGAAATATAAGAAATAAGAACTTTTCTTGCTTGAAAAATAATCATAGGCTGGGGTGCCTAAACCAGGCACTTCTTTAACATGTGCCACTGAGGTATGAATCCTCAGTTAGTACTGTGATGGCTGAGAGTGTTCACTGAAGCTATGACAATTTATGAAAAAGAAAACATGCTTCACATTTTTAAAAAATCTTTTGAAAAATTGTAGGAGAAAAAGCGTGCTTGGTTTCATGGTATTTTTACCTTTTTGTTTTTGCCCTGGAATGTTCACTCATTAATTTTGCACTGTTTGAAAGCTCTTTTGGAGGTGGACAATTTTTTAAATCTTCAGTTCCTGTTTAATCTGCAAACTGAGGTAGAAAGCATGAGGCACTGTTGAGAACTACTGCAACTCTTTTGTCTGATAAATTTCTTTGCGTGCTTTTTATGCAGATAATAGTAAGAGGAGAGCTGAATAAAAGTGGGGAATATAAATTGTACCATAACTTCCTAGGAGTCGCAATCTCATGCAGCTTTTTAAAACGTGTTGTTTTTTGTCAGTAACAGTACATTCTTTTTGATCTAATTGTAGTTTTCAACATGGTGACTTGCATATTTGGCCTATGATTTCTTTTCTATAGGCACTGTGGTGGTTACAAAAGGAAAAAAAGCTTGAAAACATTTGGATAAGCTTCATCAACACTTTAATTTTCAAAATGTTTTTTTCTTCTTTAAAGTTGGGCTGCTCATCAGTTGCACAGTGTCCGTGTGGCCTGCCAGTGGCTTTGTGGCCTCAATTTGCCTGTGGTTAAAGAAATCTTTTTCCTTTCTTTTTTTTCTGTGCTCTTGGATACTGGCATTTTGAGGGTTGTCACAATGGTTTTACTCGAAACCATTCATACTGCCGGTGATATTTTTGTATTTATTGCTAATGTCCTTTACTGGCTACTTTAGATTAATATGCAGCTAGAGTACAACTTAATATTTGTTGAGACCAAGAGAAACTACGGACTTTTATTAGTTCAAAATGTGGGGGTTTTTTGAGAACCAAGACTGTTGTTTTCACCATGAGAGGAAAGCTATTTTTATCTATGTTCAGCTTCAGACAGACGTTCCTATTACCATGCGGAGACTGATTCCTCGACCAGTTCTCAGTCTACTTTGAAGACTGTGAAGTATTTGCGTCTGCTCTTTGGAACTCATTAAGCATTAAAGATGCTCAGAACCACTTAAAATGAGGCCTTAAACTTTCAAGAAATCTTAGTAGCTAGAATATATAAGGTAAAAACATACCACTTTCAGAAAATCAGCAATTAGCTGTGGGGTATATCTACATGACCTATTCAAGACCAACATTTGTGAGTTCAGTATGTGCTCTGAGCTGACCAAA
This sequence comes from Fregata magnificens, assembly GCA_013389945.1. Taxonomy (NCBI): domain Eukaryota; kingdom Metazoa; phylum Chordata; class Aves; order Suliformes; family Fregatidae; genus Fregata; species Fregata magnificens. The sequence continues at coordinate 28,051 of WAAD01005731.1, forward strand.
AGCTGTATGAATGCATTAATGCATGATGTACAACCAGAGACTTGAGAGCCAGGTTTTATTAGATCAGACTAAGTACTGCAGTGACGCAGACACATGAGTGTCAGATCAGATCTGACTCAGAGCTGTGGACTGTTTCTAGATGTCAGTCTGTGTAGACATTTCTGTAGTCTGATGGGGTAATAGCCTGTGAATACTTATTTTCTTACACTCATTTAAATGATGGTTTCAGTAATTTTGTATTTGTCTGGAGTGATGAAAGTATCTGATGGACACCTTAAGCAAGGAATGGATGAGGAAAGTAGAGGACAGGACAATCACTGACATCTTTCCTATGCACTTCAGTACTTTAAAAGCCACTTTCTGCATTGAGACGAATACTCCAAACTAGTCCTTTTATGACTTCCTGTATGAGAAAGGTGAAAGCAAGAACAGGAGTGGGATTGCAATGTTTGATGGATACTCTATCTATCTAAATGATTTTTTGTTTTGTTTTGTTTAACTTGCATTGGCTAGCAGAAGTATTTGCACTGTGTTGAAATACAAATTCTCTTTTAGTTACAGCATTCTGCAGTGAGTCATCTCCTCCTTTAATAGCAGCAGGGGATACAGCAAAATCCCCCCACCAAGTCCTAAGCAACAGTGCTGAAGAAACTACAAATAACTACGAAAGGCAGAAGCAGAAAGTAGACAAGGGGGCACAAACAACAATCAGCAAACACTTGCCACCAGTAACTGAACAACTGGATATGAAACAAAACATAAGAAGTGCCCAAATTTCCATCACCTCATCATCCTCCTCACCTTTCTCCTCCTCTTCTTCCTCCTCTGCACCTACTCATAACTCCTTCATCCTACAGACCTCTCAATGTTCCATGACCAAAGCATCAAAACAGCCTCCCATAGTTTTCCTGCCCAAACTGGTTTATGACATTATTACTTCTACAGACAGCAGTGGACTTCCCAAATCATCTTCCCTCTTGCCTTATCATTCTGTTATGTGGGCAAGTTCTTTTCGTCCTCTTATGAGTAAGATGATGACTTGCACGGAGCAGTCTCTGTACTACCGCCAATGGACGGTTCCCAAGCCAATCCATATGGACTACAACAATAGAAATGAGGGCAGAATGGACACCTTTCACCCAAGGAGGCTGCTGCTGAGTGGGCCACCACAGGTGTGTAATAACAACAAGGTATTATCATTGATTTGTTTCCTTTAATTTTATCATAATCTCAGAAAAAATAGATTACTTATTAATATTCATACTTTAAGGGGGTTTTTTTGGTGGAGAGTAAGTTGCTTGTATTTCCTAATCCCTTCTAATAAAATAATCTTCCTTTCTTTACTGTTAGCCTGAGTTCAAAGACAATGAAGCTGCAGCAATGTTAATTTTCTGTCGGTCTCTCTCCATTAAAATGTTTTAAAAGATAGTTTGCTCAAGAGATAGATTTCATGTATAATTTCAGTTTGTTAAAGTTGAATATGCATTTACATTTTAAATAGAAATCAAAGATCTTCACAAAACCACTTTCTTATGATCAATCTGAAGACACCTGGGAGTTTGTAATTAAGTTATTTTCTCTGTTTCCTCCACACAGCAGACAGAAATAGAAGCTGTTGTAAAGAATACAGGCAAGCAGGCCAGTTCAACCTTAGCACAGCCATATTTACAAGATGAGTAGCTGACCCAAAAGTTTTTAAATTACTTTGAAAAGATATATGGAAATGGATATAGTCCTATGAAGTTCCTTCTATTCTAAATTCTCTAAGAATGTTTAGCACTTCTCTCTGAGCAAGGTGTCTCCTAGTTCAATGCACATGTTACATGCTAAAGGTAACATTGTGCCTCTCATGTTCTGCTGAAGCATGAAGCAACAAGATAGGAAGAGACACCATACCTACTGAGAGCATATATGTGTCCTGTGAACCTCAGAAGTCAAAAAGGATAAATCCAAACCAAGACAAAGACCCATGTTTCCAGTTATTGTAACATCAACCCAAAGAATTAATCTAAAGATAGTTACTGATTTAACTTGCCACACGATCCACATTTCTATGCCCAGCCATTGCAAAAGGAAACTACATATTGGTATTTGTTAAATGATTGTATTCCATTGTACACACAAATTTATGGTGCAGTAGAGTAGAAAGAGAATAAATGGGCTTTTCGTATTGGAATTTCCTGTAAATGTTACTGTAATTCATAAAGGATTCCAGAAAGTACTCTGATGAGCAGTTTGTCACTATCCATTCCTTTGATCTAAGTTGTCCATGTTCGCCAAAGATTGAGGTATTATGTGATCAAGAAACTGAATTTCAGACTGAGATGCAGCATAAAAACAAATACATTCTAGAAGAGAGATATTGTTCATTTCCATCTCAAAAAAACCCACATGCTGTGACAATTTCTGTTAGAATTTTATATGCATACACATCAAACCCCACAAAGATAGTATTCCCAAAGCCAACCTAAATATCCAGATTAGCTGATAAGTAAATGTTTCTTTGTTATTCACTTGGTTTTAGGTCACAAATGTAGATCTGTGATTCTCAGAAGAGTCATTGAGAGACTTCTGAGAACATACTACACACCTGTGAGAAGGTTTTGATGCTTAACACGCTTGGTACTTGCCATTTAACTAATTATAATTAAATAGGCAGCTTATTTATTCATTGGCTCCATTCCAGGGTATGGTATTCACCACTTTTCACTATCAAACCTTTTTTTTTTTCAAGTCTTGAATAGGATTCCTGTTGACCCTCTGTACAGCAGTGAATGTCAGCCTTAATATCACTTCTTTTACTTGAAACTCCATCTCCTCTCCAGCTGTCTCCACAATGCGGGTTATTTCCTAGGCGTGCATTGGGTCATACACTTGGATCAGTTCCTAAAGGACATGTTTATTCATTTTATATTCCTCAGTCCTTTCTGAAGAATATACCTGTTTCATACAGAACAAATTCACACGCGTCAAATTAGGAGTATCATGTCTTCTTCCTAAGTATCAAAATTTAGGGGTATATATTCATTTCAGTGTGTGGAAAAAGACAGCAGCTTTGCTTCCTTTACTATTTTAACCTCCCAAACTACTAAAACTCCTGTAAACCAAAGAAAGAGCTGTAAAAGTATGTTGATTATTTATTGGTTTAAGGTATAACAATACAGTGTTTCTTCTAGGGAATAGTTACAATAAAGTATACAGAAATTAGAATTACCCTTCTCTTTTTGGGAAGAAAGAATTTTGCTTCCTGAAATAGGTTTTACTCACATGTGTGTTTGGTAATATTAACATTTTACATGGACATAACGCTTAATGCATGAAGACATATAGGCAGAAATAAAAACAATTATTGGACAGCACCTATCTGAGTGTTAATAACATCTCAGCCAAAGTATAAGACTGCCAGAGTACTATCTTTTCAAAAATTAGGAGGTAGTTGTTTTCTTTATCAGGCAGCGATTACTTTACTAAAATTCAAATCAGG